>WBNO01001524.1:4640-29431 GCA_013400575.1 Peucedramus taeniatus
TTTTTTGTAGGGTGTGGCAGCTGGGACAGGTAGCAAAAAACATTCAGTAATTTGGATTGGAGATAGTAGTTAATTACCTGGGTCATACATGTTTGGATTGTGTTAGAAGTTCAGAAGTGCTCTGAGCCTGTCCTCTACCCATTTTCCCTTGATCCCTCTGTGGAGGTCTGTGTTTTCTGCATTTCTCCTGGTTGAGGAAGATCTTTGTCTAAAGTGTTATAATCTACCTTGCAGGTCAGGAGAGGCTACTGGTCGTTTTATAAACGTAGATGAGCCTTGAGAAAGTGTGCCTCAGGCCATTGAAGCTTTTTGTACTGCACTTAATGCAGAGGAGAGATGAGAGGAAGCCATGTCAGCGAGATGTAAGTATTGCTCCTATGCTTCTCCATTTCTGGGCTGATAGAGGACTGCAAAAAATGGTGCCAGGGAATACTCTTCCTCACACAACCAATTACTTGTAGCAGCACCTGTGAAGTTCTTCAGTCCAGCAGACGACCAGTGAAAGGCTGTAGACCCAGCACTTGATTTCAAAATTGTTCAAACACCATTTAATCCCCTGAGTTTACAGCAAATACTTGTTTCATTCCACTTCACATTGCTACCTCTTATTTGAAGGAATAACCTTCACTTTGTTTCTCATTACTTCTCTGCCCCGCAGGACATGGTACCAAAAGTATTGATAAACTCCAGTATTACCATCAACCTCATCTAGCTACAGTAGTGTCAAAAGAGTCAAGCTTTGCAATTGCTTTATATATTGACACTTTTTATCTCACGTTCCTTTAAATGTTGTATTACAGGAAGCATTGCTGTTTGTTCCCCGGCCCCCTCTCTCCTTTTCCTGAAAAGGAGAAAGTGTGGCTGTAATAAACAAGTTCTGACTCTCTTCTTCTGAAATCTGTTTTCCACAGAGGGGGCTCAGCTGTTCATTACAGAATGTTCTTAATTTTGGATATGTGTTTGACTTACATAAGTCTCATCTCTCTCACCTCTGTTTATGTGGAGGAAAACAATAGAGAAGTGGTTGGAGGAGAAAGCAAGAGATATCTTTAACCAATCATCTACCAAAATTAAGATCTGTTAAAATTCATATTTGTTGATAGGTAATTCATCAGCAAGCTCTCTCTTTCAGTGATGGCTATGGTGTTTGTTTTACTCAGAGAAAGTGGTATGTGGGAAGCAGCCAAAAACAACCATAAGCCAAATGTGAGACTGAAAGAAGATCAAAATGGTACAAATGGCTCACAGCACAGAGTGTGTCCTCTGTAACTGCTGAAGCTCTTGATTGGAAGAAAAATTATCCCTGTTTGCCCTGATACAAACCCATACATGCATAAATGAGGAAAGAAAGACTTTGGCAAATGTCTTCAGGAATTTTTGATAATTTATTTAATTTTCCTGTGTGTCTGTTACATTATATCAGAAAGTGGGAGAACCTTTATTTTCTACCCACTGTGGATGCTGAGTTATGAAATCACTGCTATTTGTAAGACACGGGGAGATCCTTAATTGGACGGATCAAACATTTCCTCAATTGGAAAAATCAAACATCTTGAATAAGTAATTTTGTACTGGGCAAAATGGTCTTAATGGCCTGGGATTTATAGCAAGCTTTAATCTGCTCCCAGGTGGCCACTAATCCTGGAGAAACATTCAATTTTTTCAACAATTGGTTGCTTTTGTAAGGAATATTTCTAATCAGAGTATAGAAACTGATCATAATCTATATATAGCACAAAACACCTACTGGTCTACTTATGTTATTGCTAGCATTCATAGTTTATAAATGTTGTCGGCTTCCTGTCTATTTATTAACTTCTCTAACATCACAATGGAAAACACATTGGATGAGAGCATAGAAGAACTCTTGAAAGCTAACTGAGTGCATGTTAAATCTGAGCAGGGGTAACAGACTTCAGGATGGTCCTGATCACGTAAAAGAGACAGCTTTACTCCAAACTTACCTGGAGTTTGTGCGAACAGGTTTGAGCTCTGTTTGCTTTATTCACAGAACTCCAAATTAATGAAGATTCTGAAGTGTTTCTGTTGTGCATAACATGCCTGACTTAGCTTTGAATAGGAAATTTGTCACAAAATGATAGAGTATATTGCTGGTTTTTGGCATTTTAGGGAGGAGATAAGGTGTAAATGATGTTGTCAGAAATGTGGTAGTAGTAATTGCCTACAATGAGTTCAGCGTTATTATTCACAACAAGTCAGTCTTTTTAGAGACAGCTGCCATCAATACTCATTAAAAACATCAGACTTTTATACTGCTTCTAGAGCAAGGATTAAAGAAATTGAGATAAATTTAATAATCCCCAAACCTGCTACATACTTAAATGCATCTACTTGCATAAACACTCTGAAAATTCACTGAAAGTCTTCCACTTCTGATTTTTCTGATGATATACTGTTGTGCTGAGGCTTCTAAAATGAATGAAGTGCTACATTTGTAACTACTCTTACTGGAAAACACATCAGTTTTATGAATGACTTCTTCAGAGTGTGTAACATTCCACAAGTAGATCTAGTTTTCATAGATTGCATATAGTTCTCAGAGATTGCATAGGTTCAAATTATGTAATTTTTCAGCTTCCTTGAAAGCCAAGAATGCAACCGCTTGAATAGACTCAGATTATAAAACCTATTCATATAACTTTATGTCTTGAAAGTCTCTTTTGGTGCTCTGTTATTAAAATATTATGAAAAATGAAAGAAGTCTGATTAAATATGCCTGCATGGATAAATTTACATTAATGAGAGATGATTAATTATGAGTTAATACCCTGTTCAGAAAAAGCATTTTAGGTGGCATAATGAACAGGGTGTGATGATAATCCAGCAACAGTCCTCTGTTGAGAAAATCAAAAGCCAGACACAAAGTGCTATTATGCATTTTGGAGCTATGCTGATAATAATCATGATTCTGAACTCCCACACAGCTGTGCTCTCCTTGCACCACAAGATGTCACTATGTAATCCAGGATGATTTCTGGCTTTTAAAATTTAAAAAAAATATTTTTAAAGCTAGGCTCAGAAACAGGTTTATTTCTTTTTCTGTGTTCTCAGGAAGAAAATAAATCTTTTAGAATAGCCTATATTGAATACTTATCATGTGTTTTAAATAAATTAAAGGGTATAGGACTGCCAGAATTTTGAGAACAATCTCCTTCATTTAAAAGACTGTGTAAAAATCCTGCCAGCAGTCCTTGTGAAACTGCTGATGATCCATAAGAAATCCAGGAGCATGTTTATGGCAATTGTTCTTAAGTACCATTTTTAAGGGTGCTATTCTGCTGTTCACTCTTCCTGCTCATGTCTCCACCAGGCAGCATGGCTTTGTCTCCTACTATCACAAATACACATCCAACTAGGTGGAAGTAAAGCTTGTAAGAGTATTAAGCTGTCAAATAATTGCACCAGTTCTAAAAAATAGCAGCAATTTCCTGTACTCCACGCTACAATTAAGCAGTCATAATATGGCATCCTATAGATGCCAGCCCCAGAAATAATCAGTTGAAAAGAAAATCACTGACAGTGGAGATCTCATTTTCTGTATTCCTGTTTTAGTAGAAAAATATGTGTTTAAATCTTTCTTTCTTTGATGTATTTCTTGATAGGACTGTGATCTTTTACACTTCTGTCTTATTTGGTCTGGATTTTTTAGCTTTTTTTTTTTTTTTCTGGGATATTAGATAAGGACATGCTGTCTACACATATGCCTCTTTATGGCTGCTGCCTAAGTAAGTAAAGTGCTGTAACTTCAAGATAAGGCAAACACCACAGCCAGAAAATATTCTCTGGGAAAACCTTGTGCAAATGAACACTTCATCTTACCTCACCTTGGTGGTGGAATGAGAAAGTCACATCTAAAATATGTTTTAAGTGACTCTGCATTCAAAATGTCTGACCTGAGGCTGACTGAGGTGCACAGCATGAAAATTTAAGCCAGCCAAAAGTATTTATTTACAAGCTACAGATAAATTATAGACTCCTGAGAGCAAGGACCGCTCTATTCAGTTATTATTATGTCTTTTGCTTAACTCAAATATCTAATGGAAAATTCTGTGATAGGTTCTTTCTCTGATGCTACACGCCAGCAATATCTCTACAGCAAAGGGAACACTTTGAGATTGACACTGAGGTCTTCCTGATCAGATCAGGGAAGAGATAAAGCTCAGCTGCTCAGCTGCTTCCTTTTAATTCTGTAATATTATATATACACCCCAGTTTTGTTAGGACCATGACTGACTACTCTTTCTCTCTCTTACACCTTAATTTGTTTTACTGCTTTTATACTGTTTTCTTTTGACTTTCATGAGGTAAAACCTTGCTCATGGATCCTCTGAAATATTCTTCCTGGCATTCTCCTGACACCATAGCCACAGTGTCCTGGACAGGCATGGGAAGGTTCCCTCCATCCCTTAGTCTAATTCATCCTTGCTCCTGGCTTGACTGCACGTTGCTATCATGGCTGTACAATATAGCCTATTCCAATGCATCGTTATTTCACTGTCCAGATTTTCCTAAATGCCATGTGTTGAGACAAAATAGCTCTGTGGTGCAGCTGGGGCACAGACTGTTCTGCCTAGCAGTCAGTCAGTCAGCTACGTCCAACTCCCCAGGCATGCTGCTGTACAGAATCACAGAATATCCTGAGCTGGAAAGGACCCACAAGGATCATCAAATCCAGCTTCTGTCTCTGCACATGACAAGCCCAAAAATCACACCATGTGCCAGAGACAGGGTGTGTGTGTAGGGGAGTACATCCTTGAGCAGGCCATGGCCTCAGAGAGGTGTCTCACTGGCTGAGGATGATGGCTGTGGCTGCAGGCAGCTGCCAGGTGAGCTGTGCTGTGCCAGGGCAGAGGCAGTGAGGGAGCCAGAATGGGCATAGTAACTTCAGCTGTGTAAGCTGGAGACAAGGGAAGAGAAGTGTTGTTGCCCAGGGTTTGAGGTCCTTAATCCTTGAGAAGAAGGCCATTGTGTATTCTGCCTGTGGCATGTACATTTTCAGCTGGGGGGATGTTAGTCACTAGACATGGAAAGGGAAGAAGACACCCAGGTGGAAGAAGGCAACATCAGCTTGTTTTTATTGACAATTTTGTCTGAAAAGGATGGTATTGAAATACTCAGTCTCTCAATGTAACTATCACAGCTGTGTCAGTTATCTCAGCATGTGGCATCAACAGCAGTGTTTTAAATGCTGTTTATTACTTTTTAAGCCAATACTATTTTTAATGCTACTTTAAGCATTCTATTTCCCCCACTGCCTTGCAATGCCCTGATGATAGCATTGCTTACCCTGTCCTTGGAGGAGGTGACATTGAAAGGCCAACTGACCTTTCCTGCAATGCAGAGAGTCAAGGAAGAGGGCCAGGACAGAAGGCCCACCAGGGACGGAGAAGCAAACTGGGGAATACTGTCAGTCTCTAACCTGGGACTTAGGCTATATTTGGACACACTACATATGCTTGGTTTTGGAAAAGGTAACTTATAATTGCAATTGCATCTGCAGAACAGATATTTGAGGAAAGAACGAAGATCAGGAGACAGTTGTGGCAGTGCCTGAATGTGGTGAGGGCACAGAGGAGAGCTACAGACCCAAGTACAGAGTGAGGATGGCTTTTTGGACTTCCAGAATAGCATGTTGGGAACAATGCCTTCTCCATGTGAGAAGGGAAAGAACCCTAGTACCTTCTTTTTGTAAGTCTTACTCCTCTTTATGCAGGTTGTAATGAGACTGGAAAGAAGGACACACATTTTACTTCAAATGAGAGAGATTGGGAGTCTGCTTATAGTTCACTTGTGGTTACTGTCAGGCATCCCTGGTAGAACCATTTTACCCACCAGCAAGGGATGATCTCTGCTGGCGAGGCAGGAACTGATGCCTCGCTCAATCTTCTTTCCATGCTCCTGCCAAGGATAAACACCGTGAATAGTTCTCAGCTGCTAAAAATGGCACTTGAATATTTCACAGGATGAGAAGGTGCAGTTGAATGCACATCTCTGTTGATTTATCAGTGGCTTGCACAATGACAACACCTAAGTACATAGATCCATGCCTCCAGGGAATGTACATCAGAGTGCAAAACCAAAACAACTTCCTGCAGACAGCAAAGGAACTACTGTTGGTGGCTTCTGATGGCCTCTGAGACAGGGGAGATTTTTGTCTCTACACAGAAGCACAGCAAGTGTGGATCCCTTCCAGAAGACATTTGAAAACATCCTGATTGCTTTTAGGGACAGAAGTTCTCTGGGAATGATAAACTGAAGGGCACATGGCCTCACAGACTTCTGCGATAAAGACAAGTACAGGGAACTAAATTTCTGTTCAGTCTGAAAGGGTGGAATAGAGAATTGGCATAAATGGTCCACAAGAAAGAAAAGATAAAGAGATTAAAATAGGAGTAAATCAGAATCTAGAAGCTGGTATACTGCCTCTTTGGACCTGGAGGCTTTACATCTAGAATTTAGGCGTCTTCTGCTAGTCAGAAGACTAGCATTCTCTCTGGACAGCAGCACAGTTCACTAGTAAGTGCTTGCAGTACCTGCCCAGACCAACCACTGCAGTAGTCAAGCCTCAGCTGTGGCAGGCTTCAGCCGTGTATCCACATGCATCCTCTTAACAAATCTGAGGGTGGCTGAGGTATTTCTTTTTATGGAATGTAAGCTGTGATTCCTGAGATGAGGTGTCTAGTTCTTAGCAACAAGATACAGATGTATCTTTAGCCTGATAAGTTTACTGTGGAGCATCTTGGTTCTTCCCTTGAACCTTTTAAGTCACCATCTCTTTGGAATGTTGGCAGGGAACAAAATGGTGGTAAGAAGTGTCTTTTCACTAAGATATTATTTTATGTATATTTCTAACCTAAGGTTTCTCCAGGCAGTGAAGAGTAGGGAAATATCCAAGTCTGTTAGGCCTGCAGGAAAGAAAAGGATGGTGAACATCAGACCACTCTTGGAGTGGCCTTTGAGAGCCACCTAAGGGAACAGCATAGCCAAAGTTATTTGGACCTGCTTCTAGTGTATAGTGCTAATTATTATGAAAATTGGCATAATTGGGCCCATTCAGTAGTAGGAATCTCACATGGAAGTTATTTTACTGTGTGTATGACTGCAAACTGCAGACTACTGCTTTGAGGAGGTTAGACAGAGAAAAACGAAAGGTTTTGATATGGTGAAATTATACTAATGGGAAGTTCTCAACCTTGAAGAGGGTTAGAATTTTTATTATGACCATTTAAAAGAATAATGCTGCTCTCAGCAAACCTTTCTATTCAGAATGAATTACTTTGCTGGCACCTGATTGACAAAGATGTTTTTTGGTATCAGACACAACACACAGTACACAAGGACACATATTTTCTCACTGGCGAGCAACAGATTATTGCCTGCACTGCTGTTTTTTAACATCACAACATAAATGGCTTTTATGTTCTGAAAACAAAAAGCAGGGAGGAGAAAGAAAAGCTTTTGAAGAAAAAAAATAATTTTCCAATAACCCTCATTAACTGTAGAGGTCATTGAGGCAAAATGAATGGGACTAGAAATCCACTAAAAGCTACAGTACAAGGTACATTGAGATTGACAAGCCTTTCACCAAGTAGTTACAAATGGGACTAATTGTTTAAACTTGTTAGCCATTGCCAGAGCCTCTGATGCTTGAGTCAGCTATGGAGGCTATGGCAGAAATCAATAAGGCATTGTACAGTGACCTGCTAGACCATATAGGTTGCCTGAAGGGAATTGCTCAGTTCCCTCTGATCTGGAGACTCAAAGCAGGCAGCTGAATCTCCAGAAAAATTGAGACCACCAGCCTGGGGCAATTTGGGCAATGGTGAGGATAAGAGGAGGGATGAGAGATTACATCTATCTGGCTGGACTTCCATGCTGTGGTGAATCCTGTGGTGAATGTTCAAACATCATCTGCATTAAGAAGCTAATGACCTGAGGATGGTACTTTTGTCTCAGAAGTAACAAAAAGCTTGGCAGTGCTGTCACTGGTATGAACAGTCTGATAACAAACTACATGTAAACTACAGCTGCTATGGAAAGGAGACATCCCCTAAGGCAAAATTCTGGATTGTTGGAAAAGTTTGTTCCCATTGGCACATTTTGAAAGGTTCTGGTTACATTGATCAGCTGCTTTCAGGTGGAGTACTACAAGGTTTCAATTAAATGAAGCATGTTTTTGTAACAATTTTAGACATGCTAAAAATTGTAAGCAATGAAAGAGAAATGTTGGTACTTGCCCAACAACAGACTTTGAAAGACGGAGAGGTGCCATTGCTAGACCTGGTGGTCTCCTTGCCATTAGAGTTAGTTGTAGCCTCCATTTCTGTCCAGCGCTGCACAAAACATTGGCATGCGTGCTACACCTCTGACTGAGTTTTGAAAAGGCATCTCTTGTCTCATATGGTCTCTCCACTGCTCTTTAGCTTTTGTTCTCTCCATGCCAGAAGTTTCATAATGCAGTGCTATGTGGCAGCTGGCTGACCAACCCTCAGTTATTCTTCCAGACTGCTCACTCCCTTTCACCTCTCCTTTGTCTGTCCAAAACAACTGAAAATTATTCACATAATTTGTTTCAGTTTTTTGTCAAATTATTGTTGTGGAAGACCAGTTCTAGAATACTCAATAGCTTGGCAGTCAAAGAACTTCACAGTTTAAGAGAGAATTGAAAATGAAGATGCTTTTCTGATTCATAAAGTGTGTGGATGAACATATGCTATGCCAGATCCAGGCTGAAGTTTTAATAGGGTAATTATCTATTCTGAAGAAGGTGTGCATATGTGCTTGTGTGCTCATACATCTTTCTCTCTTGCTTGCTTGCTTCCTTGCTCTTTCTCTTTCTCACTTTCTTTCTCCCTTTCCCCCCTTATTTTTCTCTTTCTTTTTCCTCCATCCCCCTTTTCTCTCTTGCCTTGCCTTTCTTGTTTTTCTCCACAGTTGTGTTTTCATACACAGTGGTGTAAAAAATTCAGAAAATTTTTGTGAGTTAAAGACTGTCCTGTACATGGATTGCCCCGATGACGTCTTTCCTGCTGGAAAATGTTCAAGTGCAGGAAAGGCAAAAAATGCCAAGGTTGTGAATTTATTTCTGTCACTGTTTTCATCACTCTCTCATACATGGTGCATTTTGCCCAGTTCTCACTACTCTGAAAATGACTATTGTTATAGTTGCTTGATTGCTTATAGAGAAAGAAGATGACAGCCTGTTAGAGGTCACTAAGGAGCTTTTTCTGAAAAAGATTTCCTAAATGATACAGTAAAAAGCATCTGGTGTGGTTAGAGAATGATGAAGAAAGTAAGTTTCAGCCAGATAGTGTGGCTTGTTTTAGTTCTTCATAGGCTGTGTAGGACATGACTAAGATTTTCAAATTCCTCATCAGATTGGGGATAATATTCTAGCAAACCTATGTGCACCTGGAGAAAAACAGCCAAGTCAACACAGGTAAGCTGAGAACCATTACCATATGATTTACAAGGAATTTCCTTAGTGAATGACACCAGAGCCAACTAAGTGCTATTATTGTAACATGTTCATTATTTTCCATGGGAACTTGACAAGGAGGTTATTTCAGGTGTAATTGGTAATGGTCAATCAATGTAATAAGATATTTGCTGCAATGCACATGACTGAAGGGTTCTGCAGTAAGAAGTGAGCTGATTGTGCTAAACCCTATCCAGCAGTTTTTTCTGATCGATCATGGTATGACCATGCTTCAAGAAATTGATAGTATCCAGAAAGAGAAGGTTTTTTGAAAGGAGTTCAGTTGTTAGGTCTTTTTTCCTTTCATTTGTTCTTGGACAGATTTACTCTGGAGAAAAAAGTACAATTATGTAGTGCTATGGCAGGTTATTAACTCTAAGTAAAACTTCTCCTTTATCTAGCTTTACATGGCTTTCAATTTCTGCAACACATCTATCACAATCCTATCATGAATGGATTGCAAGTTTATGCAAGTTGGTAGCAGAAAAGTCCTTCAAATGCAGAAAAGCTTCCCAAGGAGGTCAAGTCAGTCAGAAGTGTCTTGGTGCCGAAGCAGTTGATGGTAAACACCAGCTAAATCTATAGAAGAGAAATCAATTCATTTCACTTACAAACCATATGCCTCCTGCTTTCTTTTGCATAACCACAGTAAGAGCTCAGAAGCAGGGATATCAATAAAACCATTAAGAAGTAATTTTTCTATCTGTGATTCAACATCACTTTGACTGAATACCTAACACAGCTTTTGCAGTACTGGAGAATCCTTTCTGTGAATGTGTTTTTCCATAACTCTTTTTACTTCTGAAACTTTTGAAAATGCAGCAAGCATAACAAAAGCCTCCAAAAATCTCTCTGCATTTATTCCACCTCTTCATGGTGAGTGACCATTCCGTCAAGTTCCCTCGCTGCTACACTGACCCATATAAGGGCTTGCTTTCTGTTACCTTACACCATTAATTGATTTTGAAAGACTATGGGCAACTCTCCCTTGTGCTTCATCTGATCTTTTGTCATAAGCTTGGACTGAAGCCTTCTTCAGGCAATATTTTTTGTATTCTCTGTCATGTATCAGAGTCCTAAGTGAGAACTCCTGGTGAGTGAGAACTCCTAATGTTAGAGGAGATGTTGAGTTATGTTTCTTGTAATGAAGACTAAGTTACAGATAGACTATCTGAGCTTTCAAGAGTAAATTAACTGGAGAAGAAGTCACAGTGACATCAATTAATTTCCCATTATGACTGTTCCTCTGTCTGGGAAAGTTTGGTGATTTTGTATTTTCTGATGATAGCAGTACTGAATTCGTTTTTACAGAGCAGGCTGTGCCCCTATCTTCATAACTCCATTTTTGTTGCCCTTTGCACATTATGTAAATTTATGTAAAATTTTTGACTGAGGATGAAAAAAACAGCTCTGAAAGTAGCCTGGGGCTTATGGAATGACAAACTTGAAATTAAGAATAGAATTCCAAGTCTGTGCCTTCATGTAGAGAAAGATTTTTAATTCTTGTAGTTGAAGTCTCCAAGTGACCCAAGTCCATTTACTCTGCTTAGCATGAAGTTGTAGTGTTTTCAATCAGGTAGAGCTTTTCAAGACTGTTGCTGTTTCAGCTGTGGTTGTCAAACAAGGAAGTAAGGTATCTGTGTATTCATATTATATTATCTGAGATCAAGAACAACATTTTAGCCAACCATAGAGAGAAAGAGAATGTATTTTGTGAGAAGGGTGGGATATGGACTGAGCTTATGATAAATTGAAATATTTTCCCCAATACAACACCAACGTGCGCTGCAGAATAATACAAGGGATTGAGAGCAAGGCATCAAGATCTATTGTCAAAGAAAATAAACACTTCTTGTTGATATATTGCCACACAGGTGGACAGCATTGCACTCTGGAGTCAGGGTATACCTGGCACTACTTAGGCAAATCCAGCAGTGCCTTCAAGCAGGAGAGGCGATGGTTCCACCTTCTGTAATAGCTGGGATGAATAAGTCAGGACAAAAAAGTGTCACTGACTGAGAAAATTTCAAATTTAGTGACTTCTAGAGGTATAATTTCAGATAAAAAACCAGCTAAAAATTTTTATAGCAAATCCACGAATGACTAAATTACAAACTTTGCAACAATACAGTAATTCCTCATGAGGGTCTTGTGCTTTGTCTCTTATAGAACAGTGATAAAAAAATCATGCACTGCTTCTATGGCTCATCATAAAGACAATGCTCAAGTATTTGTTTTAAAGGTACTTGTTCAGACTTATTAATGGTTTGGTGCATTGTGACAGTTAATTCCTCTTAGTTAAAAGAGCTAGGAGTTTCACCCATTTGCCAAAGCAGTCCCCTTACTATAGTATAATATAAAGAGACCTTAAACTGGTCAGATTCACCTTTTTCAGGTTTCTTATTACAGTTTTAGAAGGGTGAAAGCATTTTGGCATGAATTGAATTCAAGGCTCCATGTCTCAGAGTGTCCTTGGAGTATATCCCATCTTTATATTAATGGATTATTATCAAATAAAGATGCTGTGGACATAATTACATTTTATTCTCCAAACCCTGTGTTTCATTGTGGAAATATTTCAGCCCATATTCTATAATTTGATTTAACAGCAGAATCTTAGAGACCAGTTCTTTTTCTTTGGCCCCTCTCCCTTTAGGATAAGAGCTGTTAGGGAAGTGTAGCTTTGTTTGTTCATTTGTTTTGTTAAAGTGCATACAGCTTTACACTTATGTGGAAGAAGGCAGATTAAATAGGTTTTTCACTGAGGCTTGAAAACACAGAAATTTGGTGTGGCCTTCCGTTGTTGTGGGAGGTTCTTTAATAGCTAAGGCTGTCCCAGAAAAATTTATTTCAGGATGGTTACTGGTAGACTTATGTTCACCCAGTTATTCCTCAGCATCAGACTAGCATAATGTTCAATAGTTTGGATACCAGTATATCATCTATGGGTTACAGTGTAATAAAGAAGTATTCAGCTGTAAGCTGAAAACCTTGTGTGGAGTTCATGCCTAATTTCGTTCCAATGAAAAATTAAGACATTCTTCAGAAGTATGGGAAATTTATCTGCTTTTCATCATACAAGTCAGCAATCAGAGTGTACATTTGTAAGAACAATGTTTGTTTTCAAAGTTATCTGAAAGGGAAATGGCTTAGAGCATGGTCAATGGGAATTCTTTCACTCATGGCTAATCAGTCTAATCCTATGTTATGAAATCTGGAAGACTTGAATTAGTTCAGTTCATCCCAGACTGCAAAGTTTTGTGAAAACAAGAAGTGATTGGCAGCAGCTTCATGAAAAAAGATGGGGAGAATATATTACTGCACTACTTGCTCCTTGGCAAGCTAATATATAGGCAGATTGATGCAAACACATTAATTGCTTAAACTTATTTTGAGAAAACTGGCCAAAGGGTTCCAGCACTGTGTTCAGTTCAGTAGCTTGAAAAATACAAAATAGGCAAATTGATATAATCCTAGTTCCGATGTTATTATTCTGATCTAATGCCTGGAAATAATGTTTTGGCAAATCAGTCTATTAACCTGTGTGTTCTTCTCACTAACCCTTCTCATCTTGTCCTGGAATTAAAATCAAGAATGAATGGCACTAATTATATCAGAATTCTCTACCAACATGCTTAATCGTCACTCTGTGGTATTTCAAGAAAATAACCTTGAAAACATGCTCTTTATTCAGTGTCAGGCTGAATCCCAGATCTCCTCAGTTTTTAAGGAAGGCTCTGACCCTAGATACATAAATGCTGGTAAGATAAATAACCTCCTTTTGATGGACGGACACAGAGCATCCAAGATTTTGAAGGCTGTAATTCCTGCGAAATTCCTTTCAGAATGTGAAACAAACTATATCCTTAACAAAATATTAAAATTAAATAAAGGTGGCCATATTTTATTGCTGGATCAGCATGTTGCCTTTCCATGAGTCAGTTNAATTTTACTTTTATATGATGTTCCATTTTAAAGAATCACAGAAATTTCAGATATTCTCCAATGGATTTCTGGGATTTGCATTTGCATATATTCCAGTGTTAACACAGAGTAAATGTACCTGGAACAGTACCCTACGGAAGGGTTAAAATTACTTGGGAATGAATTAGGGGGGTGTGGATTGACTTGTATTTGCCATATATATCTTTATTCCAAGTCCAGAGTTCCTACAATATTCAATTATTTTTCTCTACAGTTTTAAATGGAGTGCAGCATCTATTAAGTTTAATTAGTTTCCCTGAAGGCTTGCAGGGTAACGGTACAGTTACTAAAGGAGAGCAGATTCTAATTGAGGGTATCTTCTAAGCAAAGATACATGTAGTTGCATACATCCACTTTCAGGGCTGAGTTAGTTCAATGATCCATTGTTTATGTTCGGAGATGGATGTGCTGTGGGGTTAATTGACTTGAAGAGTGCCAAGTCAACTTATCTTTGAGTTTGTGTGATTCACAATTCCAGTGAGTTAACAATTTTACCATTAACCTGCAATGGAGAAACTGAGGTACAAATCAAAGATCTGACAGCTTGAGTTTTTATTAAGATGCACACCAGGCATTAACCTTCCCCCCAGAGCTGCACTCAGATTCAACTACTCAGTGAAGTTAACACCTTGGCCTTTGAAATATATGAACTACCTTTCAGATTTACTAAGCAGTATGGAGCCTGAACAGAGAATCACTTGCTTTTCATCTTTCAGATATGAACTCCAGAAGAGGCTTTGAGTTGGTCCCCATTGCTTGCAACAACTCCATGCAATGCTAGACTTGGGGAACAGTGGTTGGAAAGCTGCCCAGCTGATAAGGATCTGAGGTGTTTGCCAGAGAGATGAACATGAGCCAGTAGTGTGCCCAGGTGGCCTAGATGATGAATGACATCCTGGCTAATATCAGAAATAGCTTGGCCAGCAGACTAGGGAAGGGATTTTTCCCATGTACCCAGCACTGGTGGGGCCACACCTCAAATCCCATGTACAGTTTTGGGCCTGTCACTAGAGGACAGTCACTGAAGTGCTGGAGCATGTCCAGAAAAGGGCAAAGGAGACAGTGAAGGTCCTAGAGCGCAAGTCCTATGAGGAGTGGCTGAGGAAGATGTGGGTATTTAACCTGGAGAAAAGAAGGCTCAGGGGAGACCTTACTGCTGCCTAGAACCACCTGAAAGAAGTTGTAGTGAGGTGCTGCTCAGTCTGCCATATAACTAGTAATAGCACTTGGGCATCAGTCTCAAGTTGTGCCAGGAGAGGTTTAGATTGAATATCAAAGAAAAAGTTATTCACCAGAAAGATTGTTAAGCATTCTAACACTCTACCCAGGGAAGTGGTGGAGTGACAATCCCTGGAGGTATTTAAAAGATAGGCACATGTGACACCTGGGGACATGGTTTAGTGGTGGGCTTGGCAGTGCTGGGTTAATGGTCAGATTTGATTATCATAAAGGTCTTTTCCAATATAAACCATTCTATGGTTTTATTTATTCTATGATTCTATGCTTCATGTATGCTAACCTAGCAAACCTGGAAACTTCTGCTGTAATGTTTTGGCACTAACATTGTCATTGCAGCTGGTGTGTGATCTTCAGGCAGAACATAATTGCAAAGCACCATCAGCAGGTCATTCCTGAAATCATACTTGGAGAAATGTATACATATGAAAAATATGTGTGTTTTCACATTAACTTCTCTGGATCTGTTGTGAAGATCTGTGTACATACAATTTCCTTCAGAAATAAATTTTACAAAGTTTTACAGGATGAGGAAGTAGTCTGTGTAAAACTATGGTAAAGGGAGAGCATCTAGTGATTGGTGACGAAAGAGGATTTCACCTATTATCTTGATAATCCAACTATTTGGGAAGATATGAGAAGGAGCTCTTATAAAGTTATCTGCTATATTTTACATATGAATTATTGTTGTGTTCTGTCACACAGGGAAAAACTTAAAAGAGGAAATTAAACCCCAACAATAAATAAAAAGGACTTACCTAGAATGTGTTTTATTTTCCAATAACTTCTGCTGAGAAGCATAAAGCTCCTTTGAGATTCTCATCTTTTAGCACAAATTCCCACTAGACCAACAATGTGTTACTATAATTTTCAGCCTTTTCTTTCTGGGAGTTATTAATTATGCATTTTTAATTTTTTTTCTCACCCCCCCCTCCCCCCCATCTTAAGTGGTTCTGATAGTTATTTCACATCAGTTTGACCATATAAAAATGCAACTTTTCCTAAACATACATTTGTTATTCTGCCTGTCTTAGCAAGCAGTAAAATGAGATGGAATTAAATTCTTTCTCTTAATGTCTGCTCCTAAGCATCACATAGCCAAAATCAGACCTTGCAAAATATTTGTGTCTCAAATGCTTTCATTTTTCATCACAGCTTGGATACCTGTCTACCCCTGATGACTAGGGCTTTTGGCTACAAAATGCAAAGACAAATCCCTAGCTCCATATCTAGACATCTAAAGGAATAACTTGATTTTCAGAAAGACACAGCCATTTTCAATAGGACTAAAAGACATTTGGTACTTCCGAGAAACACAAAATCCTATGAAGCTTAAGTAAAGGTTGACTTTGACTTATTTATACCTTTCCCCAGCTCTAAGAAGGACAGCAATGCATTTCCTCCTCTCTGAAAAGTGCACCTGAAATAGCTTAGAGAAAATGATGCTTTGTGCAATATTAAACTGGCCATTTGGGGAAGGAGACTTTTCTGAACAAACGGAACTATTGTAAAAATGAGTCACTAAAGCTGTTTTAAAAGCAAAAAGAACATGATAATTTAAAAATTGGATGTAGAAGATTGTAGTTAATTTAATATCACCTTTCTGGAGAAGTTGCCACTGACTTGAAAATGGAAATGGAAATGGAACCTCCATTTTCCATTTTTAAAAAAGGGAAAAACACCCTCAGGATCCATAAGCTGCTCAGTCTCACTTCCATGCCCAGCAAGATAATGAAGCATATTCTCCTAGAAATTATGCTTAGGCACATGAAAAGTAAGGAGGTGCTTGTTGACAGTGAACATGGCTTCACTAAGAGCAAATTGTACCTGACAAACATTGTGGCCCTCTGTGGTGGGGTTACAGTGTTGGTGGATAAGAAAAAAGCAACTGACACCATTTACTTGGAGTTCTGCAAAGTATTTTACAATTTCCCAACAACTTCTTTATCTCTAAACTGGAGAAACATGGCTTTGGCAGGTGGACCACCTGTTGGATAAGGAGTTGGCTGGACAATCAGACTCAAAAAGCTGTGGTCAATGGCTCAATGTCCAAGTGGAGGGCAGTGTCGAGTGGTGTCCGCAAGGGCTGGTATTGGGACGGGAGCTATTTAACAGCTCTGTTGGTGACAAGGACTGTGGGATGGAGTGCACCCTCAGCAGCTGTGCTGGCAACACCAAACTGTGTGGTGTCAGCGTGCTAGAGGGCAGGGATAGCATCCAGTGGGACTTTGACAGGCTTGAGACGGGGACCTTTGTGAAACTCCTGAAGTTCAATGAGGCCAAGAGCAAGGTCAGGGCAACCCCAAGTACACATACAAGAGTAATCCAGTGCAAAGAGCAGTTACCATGGCTCAGTTTAACATTTGCTGCTAATATCAAGAAATGCCCTTTAATACTTACCTGTTCTCTTTGGGCAGATTTAAGCAGTGGTATTATGCTAATGTACATAAGTAGCATCTTCTCCTAGCAAGCAAAAAAACCCCAAAGCCACCGCAACCAACTTTGAAGAAATTCTTAGTAGTTTTAAAATTCCATGACTTTGGTCAAAGGACTGAGAAACCAGGTATTAAGGATTTCAGGCCTGTCAGAAGCTTCTTCCAATAAGAGGGCTTCTGTCATTCACAGTTGGGCACGTTCAAGTTTTCCTGCATTACTTACCTTCATGCTGACAGCTTGAGCGTCTCAGGGGACTGTGGGATTTTCTTTCACCTTTTTTTCCTTTCAAAGTGTTTTGAGTGTCAGAGGGAGCTGCGGAGCAATGTGAAGGAATGAGAATGAAATGGGTTTTTTGGTGTTTCAACTACTGTCTATTAAATTTCAAACAAAATATTGGCAATTTGTTAAGCTTTTCCTCCCTAACTAATATTTAAAAGCATTCAATTAAGGCTGTATAATGTGTTCAATGAGTTAAACCACCCCATGATATTAGAAAAATATTACATATATAAATAAAATACATCAAAGCATTAAAAAGCTATTACACACTCCGAACATAAAATGGCAGAGTAATGATGGATCCTGCCATGCAGCAAACATATTCAAAAATATTATCTTCCTGGTAATGAAATGCCATCCGTTTCATTTTAAGCTAAATACATTAGACATATCAGTGGAGTCTGTGCTGACACAGCAGCGAGTTGAAATTGAAAATCTGAAATTATATATATGATTGGACACAGTGTTAAAGTAATTTATAGGAAAAACCACAAATGTGCTGGGTCTGCACCTTTTCATGAACTCATTTTAGAGAATCAGATAGAGGAAAACTCTACCATTTCTAATGTGCAGTAGAATGGCAGCTCGCCAGGACCCCAATATATTCAGTATGAGGGGCAGAAAGGAGAGAAAGAAAGAGGCTAGTGAGACTTGATTGAAATTACAACAATTCTGCATAAGCCATCAAGAAAATGGCATTCGTTTTCATTGCTCTGACCTAATATGATATAGCAGCTGTAGGAACTATATTAGCTATCAAGACAAGAGGGAGATAACGGGGAAACATTTAGAGAGGAACATCAGGATAAGGCTAATTTCAGCTCAGCTGCAGATGCTTTGCATGCTTTGCCATGGAGAGCAAAGTGGCAGCAGGAATCATTATGACAATCATCTGATACTCAGAGTTTAGGTTGAATTCAGTTTCTGCTGACTGGAATGAAGCCTCGATTACTAAAAGCACACACACAAACACACACACAGACACACACACAGAGACATGCACATACACCCACACCCACACACCCCCCTCCCCTTGACACACACTGACAATTTTCCCCTCTCCTAAGTCTTTCAGTTTTCCTGGCTGTGTCGTCTTCAGTCAGCTAAAGAAAACCAAAGAAACAACAACCATCAAAAAAGTTTTGTCCTTGGAACAGTTCTCTAAGCCTTACTTTTAAATATCTTTCACTGTATTTCTTGTAGTTCTTTCTTGAATTCAGAATGCTTTTTATTTGGTCTGGGAAAAGAATTGAAGAAAGAGGCAGTAATCTACTATTAATGTATGGATTTGGTCCTTGCATTACTGTTACAGTTATCAATATGATGATTTATAGCTTTATATTTATTTCTTGCTTGTTAATCAGAAATAAGGTAATTGGTGTGATGCAAAATACAGACAGATGTTTTCAAAGAGCACTTGCTAAGCAGATCAGACACACAAGTTATTTTGGGATTTTATGTTAATATCTTACTTTGTCTCCAACAATTATCCTAGATTTGTCTGATTTTTAAGAGCACCATTGTTCTGATTAGGCTTTGGGTGACCTAGTTGAGGCCTTCCATTACCTGAAGGGAATCTGCAGGAAAAATTAATTAAGACATTTTCCAAAGACTTGTCGAGACAGGACAGGGGGAATGACTTTAAACTGAAGGTGAGTAGGTTTAGATTACAGGTTAGGAGAAACTTCTTCAGTGTAAGGGTGGTGATGCACTGGAACAGGTTGCCCAGGGAAGCTGTGTATGCCCCATTCCTGGAAGTGTTCAGGGCCAGGTTGGACCATTTTTCGAGCACCCAGGTCTGGTGAAAGATGTCCCTATCCATGGCAAGGGGTTTGGAGCTAGCTGGCCTCTAAGTTCCCTGTCAACCCAAGCCTTCCATGATTCTGTAAGTCTATGATTTTCTTCAGAGTTCATAGCATTCGGAAAACACAAAAAGAAGTGATGCCTGGGCCTTTCAAATGTGTTTCACAGTTTGATTGCATCACTGCTCTTCTGAACAGCAGTAAAAATGTTCTTAACTTTGACAGCAACATATAAACAGTATATCTTCTTTACTCTGGATGGAGGCTGCTTGTTTCTAATGCCAGTGAATGTTATCTTCTAATTTTTTTTTTTGTTATCTGAATATTATAAAGATGGTTTTGTCTTGTTGATGGAACATCTACAATGTTTGTAGAAGTAACACACTTCAGAAACTGGTAAGTCATATTCTGCTCATCTGAAAGCTGTGTCTGCATCTTTATTGCGCATAGGGGAAGAAGACTGTACATTGCTATTGTGTTTTTACCACCTTGCCCTCATGCATAGTTCATTGATGCTAGGCAAATCCATTTTGCTCTGGGAAAGTCAGAGAAGATCTACCACACCACCCTTCTGGAAGCTCCAGAAGAAGCCAGAAATGGTCTGTAACATATTTGTCCCTTAGCTATAAATCAGATTCTGCTTCACAGCTCCTGTCTGATGACTTCACTTCTAGTTCCACATTGTGTAAGGTTCCCTCTTCACACTGTTGGACATGACTTTCAATCCCCAGGGGTTCTCACTCATGTTGGATCTCAGAGGCACATTTCTAGTTTGAATTTGGAATCTTTAGAGATCTGCTTTAGAGTCTTCCTGTGCACTTCCTTTCAATCTTCTCAAGGAAGATAACACAGCACTTCTCCTTTTAGAAGCCCCTCTGATAATGATATAATGAGAAAAAGATAACTTAATCTTAAAAGGCGTATTCTCTAGCTTTCTTGGTTTAATTTTTTATAATTTTAAAATATTTTTTAATTTTTTTTTGTAGCTTGTCCCATGGAAAAAGTTAATGTTGCAAATGGGAAATTTTTGAATATGACTCTCTACCCTGGGTACCTTTGCTAGGACTTCAGAAGGGCTGATGTTGACTGGAGCCTTTTCCTAATTTCACAAGGCTGCTTTGTGGGCAATTTTCTCCTGAAGAAGCTATGAAATAGAAACAGAATACATAAATGAAGCTAGCATATATCTCAGAGTTACAGTGTAGGACAACATCTCAGCACTTCCCTGTTTATGTTTCTATTATGGCTACTGACAAAAATAGCTCCTTTGCTACATTCCCTTGTACATTATTGTCAGTGCTAAAGGTATTTTGATAAAATATTCAAAGAACAAAAAGGAATTGTGTCTGACTCTCTTGGTTCTGATTATCTTTGTCCCAGAATATTTAAGAAATGCGAGGACTCCTAATCGCTGCTACATTTACATTATTCAGTGTTCATGATAATAAAATGACGGCCATTGCTTTCAGCAGTTCACCTGGTTTCCATCACTGAAAAGCTTTCTGGATACGTCATCTGATATTTGTAGGAAGAAGCACTGAAAACACAGTGTTTCTTCCTGGTAAGTATTTACTAAGCAGAATTAGTTCAGTACAGCTGATGTTCAAGGAAATCAAAATTAATGAATGATTACAAATCTGTAATCAGCATTTTACAACCTACATATGTGCTGGTTGATTTGTATACACAAGATGCAAGGACACAACTATGAATTTTTGCTCTCTAAGGATCATTGAATGGGTTTTCTGCTGGGAAATGGGAAGTCTCTTATTCTCTCTGTCAGCCTGGTGATGGGTCATGATTTTTTTGTTTATTCTGCTACTATTATTATGTTTCACATGTGACTTGGCCTGGAGGCTTAAAGGGAAGCATGATATTTCTTTGCAAACAACAAATTCATTGCATTCCCTCTGATGTAGAACTGAAGCTAACATCGTTTTAACAGTTAGGGATTTTAACAAAATACAGCTCAAATCAGTACAATGAGTAGGGATGATGACTCACAAAATTAGGTGTTTGGACAAATTATTAGCAGCTTACAGAACTGAACATCACTAGTCCTCAATGGGAGGTCAACAACCCTATGAATAATGAAGTGGAAATGTGCTAAGATGGTCTATTGCAATCCCACAGTAGAATATTATTAGGCAAAGAACAGAGAGCATCACTGATGAGATATCTAGATAAACTTACTTCCTGATAACCATTATTAGCTCAGTACCTTTCTTTTATTAAATAACTGTTTCATTGGATACTACTTTAATTACACCATAACTGGCAAAGTTTTTCAGACTGCAGGCAATGGACAAGTATTTTTGAGAATGATGCTAAACTGTACTAAATGAATCTTGTAAATGTGCCCAAACTATTTTTATATTTTATCTGAAGATAAAATAAGAAAGTAAGTAATTTGGACATCCTAAAACAATTACATACACTTGAGAATTGGAACAAGCTTTCAATTCTGTATCTTTTCCTGAGATTTGTTTTTGATGTCCAGGCATGATTTCAGAGGAGATATTTAGAGCCTCTGCCAAAATATTGGGCCACATCCTTATCTCCACTATACTATTATAAACCTGGACTATCTTGTTGATTTCAAGGAAGTTACTGCATGTTCACACCAGTGTGTGTAGCTCAGAATATCAGAGCTCTACTGGTATGGATAGCATTCAGTTTAGATGAAAGTGTCATCACAAGGTTGTGTAACTTTCCCGTTGTAAATCAGAATATTTGTACTGTTTGCTAATTAGCATTTCTCCTTGTAAGGGGTAGTTATGTTACTAGTGCTGTACTATCTACCCATGTTTGTTCCAATTTTGCTCTCAGTTTTACTGGGGATGTTCTCAGGTAGCTGCATTCATATTGGACCAACTTTTGCCTTAAATCTGAAAACGAGATCAGAAATTAGCCAAGTTAATTATTATTATTAACAGAGTTATTATAAGAATAATTACTAACATTTTCATGATAACAGAAATGAGCATAGACTTTGCCCTCCATAAATGTGACAGCTGGAATGACAGGCAAGCCCTTACATCCGTGGGACAGACTGTCTTTTCTCACAGACAGAATATCACCAAACAGAAATGCAGTTAACTGTTTACAACTTTTCCATATTTTCCTTCAAAGCTGCTCATATACTTGATATTTCAAATTCTGACACTTGTCAGTAAATGAGATAGACAATCTTCTGTAGCAAGATTCAGACAGAGTTAAGTCCCTTTCCTAAAAGTGTAGTAATAGGAATAGGAATAGGGATGAGGGTTGTTAATCTGGCTGTAATGGGCATTCCACAGTGAAGGGAAAAAACCAAAAAAACTGCAGGTGGTTCTCTTTATCTGGTGGTATGCAGCATGAGAATCCATCTGAGTTTTATTTTTTCTTTCACTCCTGAGCTGGTGCTCAGTGCTCTGGAAAAAACTTCTGTTTCTTTGTCCCATTTAATAGGCAGCAGAAACCCCAAATGTCTTGTCTAGAAATGTCTGATAAGAAGAGGGTGTTTTTCTGCAACTAAATGAATAGAATTACCACGAACAAACCCAAATGTCAACAGTGACAAATCTCGATAAAGATGTGATATAGGGCTTTCTCCATGTTTTATGGCAATTTGAATCGTTTATGACAGACCTCTGATGATGCAAGTAGCCATCAAGTAGGATATTTCAGGCCATTGAAATATCATAAAACTGCAGGAGAAATAAATTATCATCCCGGGGCTTTGTACTCAAATGGCTGTTGCGAGGAATGAATGTAAACCAGTAACAATGGTTCCACAAGTTTCCTGGGCACCATGCCAGCCAGAAATTATTTCATTACAGTAATTCTTTGTTGCTGCCAAAAAAGTAGACAAAAGACAAGCTCATGTATTATATTGATCAGACTGAATTAAAAAGCTTATATGATCTGGGATTTTAAAAGAATGAGAAAAGGAAAGAGAAAATAAGAATGATATTGAACACAGAACAAACATTTTGTAATTTTTTTGTTACTACTTGTTTTCTGATTTCAGCAAGACTTTAAGACCTTTTTATCAAGGTCTGAAATGAATGTGTTTGACCAATTGAGAGAACAGTTTCTTGTGCCCTTTTCACAGAATAAACAATTGACCCTTATTTGTAGGAATCAAGTTGGACTCTACACTATAATCTCTGAATTTATCAATGTGTTTTTCTTTTACTCATTATGCACTTCAGATATTATTTAAAATTTATATGAATTACCATTAATTATAGTTACACTTTTTAATGTTTATTTTTATTGTAATCCAAAATGGATAAGTTTCACATAAAATATGTTCAAATATATCTGTTTAGGCTGAGAAGGCCTATTCTGTGTGCTAATTGATGGTCTACTGTTTCCTTTCCTTTCTTGTTCTTCTTCACCTAGGAGCCTGATTCTAATGTGGGTGCTACGTGTCCTCTGCTCCAGGCAAAACTGACAGAGATCATATCTTTCTCTTAGCTGTTTTTAAATTTTGCAGAGAAGATAGTTTGATTGCTTCATTAAGTGCTTGAGAACCTTACATTTTTAACAAATCATTAGTACCTTTGACTTGCACAGATTCATGTGGCGTTATAGCCATATAAAAGAAATCATGTTATTCCTTCCTGTGTCCTTCAGAACCCCCAAGTTCTACAAGAATATTAAGTCTGTGTATTTTGGTACCCATTTATTTGAAGTTATTGAAAAGTCCTCTGCACAGAGTCCTGAGCAATTGACCAAGCAGTCCTGCTTGAGCAAGGTGGTGACCTAGTTGACCTCCAGAGATCCCTTTCAATCTCAACCATTCTGTGATTATGCGGTTTTAATATTTGTTCATCATGAACCTACCTCAAAGACAGTTAACAGAATGGTTCCATAAGTAGGAAAACACATAAATAGCAAGCAGTGGAGTGACAGATCTTGGAGCAGGCCATCCTGTCAGCTTGTGTGTGACTCATATACTAAGCATTTGAAACAAATCCATTTCTGGAACATTCAGCTCTCTGCTGACTGATAATTATCTGTTGTTTTCAGCTGTGAAAAGTATAGAGTGTGAAAAGTCCAGAGTTCCCCAAGCACTGAGATGCTACATCCTAATTAGCTCTTGGCTCTGGTGCATGTAATGGCCTGTGGATGAAGCCAGCAGAGCAAGAGAGGCGAACCTGCACAATGTAGATCTTAGGGACAGCATGTGGGGTTACCAGACTTACTGTGCCCCATTTTCCCAGGTACAGAGCTGGCTTTCTCTACAGCACACCAGGCTAAGAAATTCCTGTGCTGCATAGGTAACTAGGAAACCTTGAGAATCTTGAAATGCCTTGGAGATGGCCAGTGTCTGGCTGCTGTTCTTACAGCACAGGAGGACACTGCAGTCCTGCAGCGTTGAGAAGTCTGAAAAACAGCAGAGTACTATTACAGTGTTACAAATGGCTAAACCATGAAGCTAAGTACAACCTGTCCAAAGAGGTCTGTGGCGAGGATATGAACCTGAGCCTACAAGGTACTTAGGAAGATCTGCTCTGAAACTGTATAAGAAGTACATGTTGTTAAAACATCTTCATTTCCCTGAA
>WBNO01001525.1:165-25842 GCA_013400575.1 Peucedramus taeniatus
AATTTCTGCTGTGGAAATGGAGGCCAGCTTGAGTAGTTTATTGTGGGATGCAGAAGGAAATCACGACCCTTTGCAGGGACACGTTAGAATCCCTGCACCGTTCAGCCAGTTTTCTCCTGTCACACCTACTTAAATTTTCAAAAAGAAGCTTTAATGTATTGAGTGTGCTCTGGATCTTACTAGTTCCGAGCACTTATGACAGCTTTCAGAGATTGCTGGTGGCTCCCAGTAGATTGTAATTCTAGAAACAGGAGCCTGATGCTAAGCATCACCACCTGTTCCCCATTATTTTCCTTCAGAAGAAAACAATGCAAGTATAAGATTACATACTAATGGAACTCATTTTCACTAAATAGGTACATTTGGTCACATGTTATTTGGTGGCCCATAAAAGAAAAAGAGGAAAATAGTATGCTGTTTTCAAAAGGGAGAAGCAAATAAAACTTAAATTCAGAGTTTCCTAACTAGGATAGCTAAACCAAATTCTTCCACGACAGGTATACCAAAATGCAATATGTAAGTACATACAGATTGCTTGTTGGAATAGCTGTGTTTTCAATTTGATTTGTTGTCATATCCTAGAAGGCTTTGGACTTCATTCATCTCTTTGTAAATCCCCTTTAGAGCTAGATTTGAACCTTTTTGGCATTTGCACTGAATTCCTATTTCTGCTTTGCTTAAAGCAATGCAAGTCTTATCTCTAACCAAGGTTTCTCTACTGCACCTCAGCAGGAAAAATTATAAGCAGATATTGCATGGTTATAATGATACTTGCAAATTAAGAAGTTGTCTGTTAATATTCTGTTATCATTTGCCATCCACCAGCATGGTCCTATGTTACATATCTGCTATATAGTCATATGACATATAGCTAGGCAAGTGAAGGAATATTTAAAATGAACTCATCACTGCTTTTCTTATGGGTGTTAGCATGTGATGTAGGCAGTACATTTTTCAAGCTGGAAACATGTGCATGTCTCTCTCCCTTGGAATCCTGAACACCTCAGCATTCATATAGAACCTGTAATAGCCTGGCCTGCTTGGGGTACTCACCAGTCCTGCTTTTGGGTGCAGACCAGCCTCCAAATTGTATCTATATATCTCCTTCTTAGCACTTCTTGTTGCTGCCTTTCCTTTTGCTAGTATCTTATTCCCAAGGCCATTCTAAAGAAGCAGCTTTTTTTTTTTTTTTAATTAAGTTTTTTCCTGCTTGTGTTGCTTGGTGATTCTTCTCTGAGAATCCAATCAGATTGTTGCTAGCCTTTCAATAGTCTTGCTTCTTGCAAACTCTTCAGTAAAAAGTGGTGTGTTTTTTGAGATAGCATACTTTTTGAGGTGTGTTACTTCCCGATTTTTGCAAACAAGGTTCAGCAGTTCATTGAATGGCAGCAAATTAAGGGTGACTTTTACCCACCTCTTGCACCTTTGGAGAGATGAGATGTTATTAGCAGTGTTTCTTTGCTGTGTTGGTGCTTGGGAGACAAACCCTTCAACCAGTAATCCCATCAAAATGAATGGGGTCATGTGCGAGGGACACTTTGTAGCTACTTAAAGTAATTTTCTGCAGTAGGTCTGGTGGCTGTGTGAGGCAGCTTAAATGGAGGTACTGTCTCAGCCATAGTTACCAATGGAGAAAGACTTAGGTCCAAGCCTTTGATCTGGTTTATTCTCTACAATGTGTTTGTTCTGTAGTACTGGACTGGATTCTTAACTCTGAAACTGAGGTTTTGCACAGAGGAAGCAGAAGTAGATTTATGGAGTGCTCTATAGCTGCTTTTTTCTGAATGAAGTACTGCTCCAATGACGTGTATTCAGGGACTAGGTTTGTCTGCAAATCAGATTATTCAAGCTTTTTAGAGTTTCATTTCAGATGTACCAAATGGAGTTTGGTGGACATTGTCAGACCATGACATTACTCAGTACATAGATGAGTAGATGTGGTGTTCCTGAAAAATTGACAGACATGGTCATAGCTTTTCTGTGATCAGAACAAAACATTTCTATGCCTCTTTTCATAAGTGTGTCCAAGCTGCTTTAAAATAACTGAAAGTGAATGCTTCCAACCATCAGAAAATTTACATTTCATAATTTTCTTCAGTCGTGTATTGATGACTGGCTCTTCAAATTTTTTATCATGAGCTAAGTCTGTAATAAGTAAATCTATTGTGAAGCTCAGTGAAACCATGGGATCACTATGAGGACTACTCACATTAGGGAGAGATTACAAGATCATGGCTTTTTAGCCTTTTGATTTACCAAATAACTTTAAAACTTCATTCTGATTTTGGCTGGGAAAACCCCTTTGTTGGCCAGACACAAAATTTCCATTTGTTTACATCAGGTTTTTTCTCACAGAGCAGATAACAGCGGTGCTGGATTCAACATCTAAAAGCTCTCTGGCAGGATGGGTGCCTGCACCCAGCCTGGTAAGCACTGTACAAATAGCTTTACTGTTATTCATGTAGCTTGCTAATAAAAACAGTGATCTGGGAGAGTAATGAGCAGAGTTCTGCCTAATGGAGTCTCATTTAAACTGTGGCTTGCTGCTTTTCTTTTGAACTTCTCAAAAGTCTTTCTTGAATTACACTCGATAGGAATGATAAGGGTACTACTGCACATTCCTAAGCAAATCTGTAACACACAGGGTGTTTTTCCACTTAGATGTGTGTGTATTTACATGGAAGTTGGGTCTAAGACAGAGTCTTGTTTCCAGACCAGATGTACTTTGACTTGAAGACTCTAAGATCATTAACTTTGATTTTTGGTGCATTGTAAACAACTGTGGCTTAGCCATGGGTAAAAAGCAGCTGACACTGAAAAGAAACAAGGAAAGAAACTCAGCAAATGTTTGTGTAAATAGATGAAAGAGGTGCTGGGGAAGATCCAGGTATTTTGCTCTTAGCATGCACTTCCTACTGGCCATCACTCTACAACTGGCTGGCTCTTAGTCATGTGACAAATTTTTACTGCTGCTAATGCTGGTATTGTCAGTGCCTTCCATCTTGCTTCACTGAATTTTATAATGGAGACTTAAAACTACAGCAGAGGAATAAGTCAGTGTTTGCAAGGGGGTGTGTGTAGACCAACTTTGTCCTCTATCTAAAGAAAAATGGACTAACTGCACTAAGATGTGCTTCTTCCTGTGTTTTCCCAGGTCTAATGATCAACCATGGTAAGTCTTGTTAAAACAGTATAAGGAAAAATAAGAAAATATTTGGAAAGGGATGTTTTGGAGCAGAATGATTATGTTGTCTCAGAATATGTTATAAAAACATCAAAATAGCATTGTAGTTGTATTTTATTTTCAAGAAATATTCTGAAGGATACATGGGCCTAAGTGATGGATAGTACATTATGACATGTTTTACTGAGGGACTGGTCAGTATCCATGCTCATGCTCTTTCACACAGTCCACCTGTAGGCTTCAGCCTCATTGTATTGGTTTAACTGAGGTAAAAAATCTCTTCTATTGAATAAACCTGGATAAATATACTTACATTAGATGAAATCTTTGTAAGTACACTATGTGCTATTTAAAGCTTGAGCTAAGTATTGAGTAATTAATACACCGTATTGTTGCAGCTGAAGGTAGCCTGACACCCTCAAACCAAGAATTTTGACTGATCATTTATTTATCCTGACAAAGTTTACCCCTCTAAAATATATTCTCTCCTGGCTGCTAACTCTTTAAGATAAGCACTGACTTGCCTTCAGGCCAAGTCCTGAAGTGACATGCTTAAGTGAGGTTCTTTTGATGAAAATGAGAATAGTGCACCAAAATGACCAATTATGGGTTTTCAGGCAGAAAGTAGCAGGAAGGCTGTGCCCAAGTGCCTCAGTTTAGAGAGATCCTCTGAGCAGGCAAAGTGCTGAATGCTCCTGTCTCATATGAACCTTTGAGTTGGTTTCAAGGAAAATCCACCAGATTTAGGAAACACTCTAACTTTTAAACAGTGGTATTTACTTACTTTATGGGCTCATTTTCCTACTTGGGAGAAACTTCTTGGGACAATGGGAATTGTGCGTGTTTTGAGAATGAGTGGTCTGTGGAAAAGGGGTCATTTTCTGTTTTGTTTTGGGGTTTTTTTCCCTGTTTTTTCCACAAAACCTGCAAACACTCAGGTGAATTTAGCTATGCCAAGAACTGCCTAGTGGGTCTTGCAGCTCTTTCAGCAGAGCAGGTGTGTAACCACCACTGATGTAAGAGTTGTTCAGTGCAGGTGGAGAGAGATCCACAGGGCCAATTGCTCATCAGAGCCAAAGACATGGCCCAAAGGGAAATGTGCTGTCTCGTTGTTTTAATTCCAATGTATTCAGAGCAATCCTGTCTCCTGGAGATTCAGAAGAGCAGGAAAGTGAAAGGGAATTGCTTGACTTGGGAAATACCCTTCTCATGACTAAGGAAAATGACCTAGTGTTCATTACTTTTCTATGATGAAGTACTTTTAATTCATGTCAGCCTGGTCTGTTTTTCTGCCTCCTTGTCATGTAGGAAAATAATCTGTTGCCCAATGGGTGAATCACACTTTGTGCACAGTAAACTATTACAAATGCACATATATTATCATAAATATAAATATGTAAATAACATCAAGGGTCTGAATAACTTCACTACTGCTAGTTGAACTACCCAAGACTTAATTATAAATATTTTTATCTGTCTAGTTAATTTTTTTTTCCCCTGGCATGTCATGTATGGAAACAATAAGTCATATCTCCCATATCTTCCAGCAAACACTGTAGCAAAAAGTAAGGAAGGAAATCTTCTTTTGTCATAATTACATAGCCATGGTCAATGTTTGGTTTCAGCATGAAGTTTAAGGAGAACTCTACACATAGCCATGGTCTAAAATATTTTTGCCAGTTATTAAATAGACTGAGTTTGTCTATAAAATATGCTTTTAAAAATCAAGTTATTTCTCTAAAATATGCTTCCATGGGTTCCATGGAAATATGCTTCCATCCTACTCAAAAGTAGGATACATTTTTTCCCACTTGGCTGGTAAGTGTGGCTGTCTTGATTTGTGTTTGTGTCTTCTCTCTGTAAATGAGATAATTACAGTCACTATTGCTTATATTTAGCACATCTGAAAAGAAGGGTACAAATTCAGGAAAAATAGAAATAATCATACAGTTAAACAAATTTTTTTCTGTTCTGTGTACTTCTTATGTGACCTTGGGACAGCAAGCCATTATACCCCTTGGTATTTATACTACCTTGGGTCCATCTGCTTAAAAGAAAGAAAAAAGAAAAGGCAGACAAAACCAGTGAAGTGAAACACTTGAAATTTTTTCTGCCTGGGTTTGTTTTGCTGTGTAGGCTATCTAGCAGGTAAAGAACCGATCATGTACAATTTTAAACAAGCAAAGCACCTAGATTCTGCCTCTGGGCGAGGTTACAATGCCAACAAGAGAAGTTCAGATACAGGATGACTCTGTTTGCAATCCGGGGCATATAAATGTGAAAAATGCCTGCTAACGAAGCATGCAGTACCCTGGGGAATGCAGCTCATGCAGAATAGAAGTTGTCAAGAAGGTGGTGCAATATTACCATGGTTCCTGCTTGTTTGCCTTTCCTAACAAGAATCAGATATACACGGAAGTTTTCACTACAATAAAGTTGCGAGAACTAAAAAGTAGTATCAGGTTGCTGCATCTGGCTTAGCTTTAGAAGTGGAAATATAGTAATGGGATAAATGAAAGGGCCACCCACTATAAAGTGTGGGTGACCAGTATAAGGAAAAAGCACCCCCTTTAATGCTTATTTATTCCAAAGGCTGTTACAAAGAAATTGCTCTCAGTCTGATGTAGTGCCAAACACAGGGGATTAAACTTTTTAATGACTTTTTGTTGACCAACATCCAAGACATCTAGGAACAAAGAGATTCTGTAACTCTACATAAAGAATATTATTTTCAGACAAGAAGAGAGTGCTCGAAAACATAAGTTCAGAAGATAGGATAAAAAGTAGCAGGGAAGAGGATAAATGCATGTCTCAGCAGCAGAACAGTTTATTTTGAGGGTGGGGAACAGATTTAGAGCTAATTCCATGAAAAATGCCAGAATTCTACTTAATCACTTGCTAACAATGACTAGAATAGGACAATGTCCGTTTTGACTGGCTTCAGAAATTGTGTAGCATTCTTCTTCTTTCTTTCTTTCCCCTCTCTTTTTTCTTTCATTTCTCTCAGATTAGGCAGGGTTTTTTTTTCCCAACAAATTAGATATTTTCTGAAATCCTACTGTTCTGTCTCTTTTGTGTTATGGTCCCTAGCACTGAAGGAAGTCTTGCTTGAAAATGGAAAGGGGCCCATAAGATTGAGAAGAGGGTGTAGTCGGAGTACAGTGTCCGGAATGAAAGATGGTCCCCTAGTGACTATTGCAGACTGAAACTAAGAGCAGTCTCTACTAACTCAGGGGCTGCAGACATAAATGTAGTCTGAAGCCACCCTGTTCTTGCCTCCTGGACTGCATGTGCTTGCTCTCTCTTCTGAGAATTGGGGTCTGGGTTTGTTTGAATTAATAGTGAAGTCATTACACTATGTAAATATGTTAGTCTTCATCTGGTTTTACTCACAAGCTATTCTTGCCTTGCTGTGCTGTTCCTGTTTTCTTGTTTGTGCAAAATTAAACAGGAGCATTTTAAAAGAAAAGTGGGGAAAAGGGTGAATAGTGTTGAAACCTTGATTGCTACGTTATTTACCACAGGCTGAAGTTTGGTAGGCAGTTCCAACTTAATCATATAATAAGAGTACAATGGCATTTTTAGTGGAGTTTTTAGGAATCCTTTTCCTTTGTCATCTTTGGCCTTCTTTGAGTAAACTGTGATAATTTGACTTAATAGCCTAGTATTACAATTTTTCATTTTACTCTTACTGAGGAGTCAGCTGAGCAGCAGTATGAGCACTTCACAGAGGTTGCCAGTGCCCTCAGGGGGCTGTGACCAAGTGCTTTCCCAGGACAGCTGGTTATCTGCAGGTAGTCCCACTGCATAAGCACTGCTTGCTCCTCATCCAAGCACAACTGTTCCTAGAATGAGTCAGGATGAGGAGCTACACTCTCATACTGTAATTCTTCCTCTTGCTATGAAAAGGAAAGCCCCAAGCTGCATTAATGATATGTCCTGTTTCTCACTCTCACTCATGCAGACCAATTATAAAAACTGAAGAAATACTAACTTTTTTCATTTCTGTCTTTTTCCTTGAAACTCATGGACTTCTGTGGCAATGCATGTGAATCATCTGTGGTACAAGAGACTGGAAAGTGGGAGCTGGTGCAGGTATTCCAGAGCTGGTTGGTTGTTCTGACATTAAAGCAAGACTGATGGATTTTTGATGTCTGATTTCAATTCTCTGTAGATGCTTTGGCATTCTCAGTTCCCGCTGCAGTGGAGCAGTCACAGCCATCATGTTGCAGAGGGGCTCACGTAGAGCAGGAAAAGAGGGGCGGTGTTTGGAATATCAGATGACAGTGGTGGTTTCTGACACATAGAGAAAGAACTGGGGATCGGGAGAGGCGTATGAGTCAGGTGTTCCCACAGAGATGGCCATCAGGGAAGGAGACAATAATGCTGACATTCAGTAATGATGTTAGATTGTGGTCAGCAGTCTGCTGAGGTGGAGACTGCAGTTCATCCTTCTCAGACATATGGCATCTGGCTGCCTCTCCAGCTGCCACAAACTCATGTTTTCAGGGCTGTCCTTTTGAATATGAGAAGCAGAGAAAGCGAATTTGAAAAATGGTGTCTTAAATGCTTTGTATTCTGCAATGCACAGTGTATTCTGTAAGGAATACCAAAGAGTCATTTCCAGGGTGAGGATTGCAGATGCTGCACAAATGTTTATAACCTGAAGGCATTCTCTCTCCAGGCAGTGTAGCAGACAAAGGAGAGTTTTTGCACTGACTTCAATAAGACAGGTTTTCCCCCTCGTTTTTCTAGAATTTGTGAATGTTAGAAAGCAAAGGCAGTTTACTCACTTAGCAGGAATACTACAGAAGGTAAAGCTGTCATCTCATTTTTCTTGCTCTGTATACATGCTTGCAGAGATGGCTCCCAATAAAAGCTCCACCTTGACAGTGTGCCATGATTTGTTCAAACCCAGGTGTTAAACAGTAACTCACTGCCAGTTTCCAGCAGTGTTATTCTACACCCAACCGCATCATCTGAGTATTTCCCTCTGGTTTTTGCCTGGTACTTTAGGAGCCATAGGGTCTGCTAGCTGTTTTCATCTGGATAGTATTCCCAGTATTCCAACTGCTCATCCATTGCAGCAAATATGTTGATCAAAAAGCCAGAAGAGTCTCATGCTGAAATGAGTGATAAATAGCCAATTAGAGACAAAACTAAAAAGAAAAACCATCAAAAAAGGCGTGGGGAAAAGGCAGAGATAAAAGGGCAAGAACAGTCTGCTGAAAAGACTAGACATAGAACAAAGCACATGTTAACAAACCTTCATTCTCTGAGCAGCCTTTGGTGATGCATTTGAAAATGACATAAAATCAAGACCTGGAGGCTTTCTGTCATATTGATTCAGAGCTGCGCTGTTGACTTCAGAGATTACCTAACATTGTTTTGGTGCTTTGTTGAGATGCTGCTGGTGGTAGTTCACCAAACAATATGAATCAGACACCTTGAGACAGAGTCTGTAAGATCTGGGGTCAAACTGAGTGTTCCCCAAATTTTTGTACCTTCTTTAATCATGTCTTCTGTAAGGTCCCAGTTCTACAGAACAGGAAGCCACCTTCAAAATCAAGCAGAGTAGGTGGCTCATGATCCCTCCAAATGTTGAGGAGGGAGGAAACACTGCTATGAAATACCATGATCACAATACCAGGTAGACAGGGAAAACCTGAGCAGCTCTGTATGTACACTGTGCATGGGGCAGGAAGCAGTTTGCTTCCTTTGAGAAGACAGGATTCAGCAGAGTGATGCCAATATGGACCTAAGGTGATCATTTGTCTTGAAGATGGGATAGAATAGGAAGACTCATAGCTGTGCTGCCACAGGGACAACAATGTATATGCTGTATTCTGGAGCAAGTTTGATGCTGTTCTGTGATAAACAATGTGTGTCTGTGCATATTTTGGGCCCTGTGTTGCCCTTTAAGTTACTTGGAAATGTAACTAACTTCTGGTTTTACCTAGATTAGGAACTGAAGGTGAATTAAGTACAATAAAATTTTAAGGCGGATTATTCTAAGTGTGTTAAACGTTTGGGCTTATAGGTTCATGAAACATGTAAAATGCACTAAATTAAGACAGGTTTAACTGAGATAATAGTATCCTCCCAGAAATTTTGCTGATCCACTTGCAGTCTTTCAGATTACCTTCCTCCATATGTCCTTCTGAAGCCAAGGCCAGCTTTAAACAGCGACTACCTTCTCCCAGCAGGACACAAAATGTAGGTAGTTCTGTAAGAGAAGGTGTAGATTTATAAGCTGTAGAATAGCAGGTTGGAATGATCTAGATAGTCTAGACTTAAAATGCTTGTTGAAATTCGTTATGTGGGCTGAGAGACCCACAGGGCCACGTGTGAGTGAGAATCATTCAGGAAAAATCTTTGGAGGTTTTTTCCTGTCTGAACTGGGAGAGTCACTGCTAGCACTGACTAGTACTGTGTGAAATAGGGCAGCTCCCCAGTTTATTTGGAGGTGTTTGACTCTCTTTCCACCAGGTGTAGCTACACACTCCCCCTGAGCACAGCTTCCTCCACAACTGCCTAGTACTTGCAGAACAGGATGTTGTTTTCCATGGCATTATTGTTTGGATAGGGAAAACTTACGAGAGGACCCCTGTGAGTCTTGCCTCAGTTGGTTCAGAGGGACCTCAGTGAGGTTTGTTTTCTGGTTGTTAAGATCTGAGTTTTCTTTGGCTCTAGCAAATCATGAGAGCTGGACTACTGCAGGTCATAGAAATGTTCTTTCCCTGGTGGTCTAGCAGTGGATTGAGAATTCCTTTGAAAAATGAATATTTATTGTTTAATAATGCAGGCTTCAGGGACCATTATCCACACAGTTTGAAGGAATGATTTTGGAAGCTGCAGTATATGTATCCAGGATGTAGCACTCTGTGAATCAGACCTCATGTAAGAGCAGTGTTGTGTTAAATTGAAGAGTTAAAAATAAATTATCTCTAGAAGAAAGTGCTTGTACTGAATCTAGAGGCTGAATATGGCACTTTTCTCTTTTGGTCTGGCAGAGAAATGGGTCAGAGTTATATTTTAACAAAAAGGAGGTTTGGTGAGAAAAATTGAATCATTAAACTTGCTGTGGCAACTGAAAGAAGTAAAACTTTCATTGCAACTACTGTTAAGTTTTTCTTTTAGGAAGGATCTGTGCCACAGCAGTCTGTGAGACTGCAACTGAGAGTTGAGAGTTTCTGGTTTCTCAGTCTGAGACAGGATCCATGTCTGGAGCTGTCTGAGAGCACAGCATGATTTCCTCTGTGGGATAAATTAACCATAGCTTTGTGCTTGCACACAGTGAGATCCCTCGCTATCATCTATGCCTATGCTGAGCTAAGAATAGAAAAAAGCAACATCAGCAGTGCTGTGGGAAAAATACATCACTCCAGATGGCTGCTGATAAACTCTTTTCTTGGTTGGGATTGATAATAAAATAGTAGTAAATAATGGTCATTTCTCATCCCCAACTTAACCTACATGTCTGCTTAGCAGCTAGGAGAAAGTTTGGTTGAAGTCTGTCAAAGGTGGATATTTCTGGATACACCTGAGAAACTATCAGTAAGTAGTTTAGTTTCCTTGCAAGGAAAAAGACAACCCACAAAGAGATGGGAGTTTGCTTTGTTTGTTGGTTATTAAAGGGCTTTGAATTCCCCTCTTACCCCCTCCATTCTGCTTTATCACATTCATGTGGTGCTGAATAAAGAGCTGTTATTTCCATTGTTAGTAAGGTTTGTATCCTGTGAGATCATGTTAGGATTTCTCTCAGACTTCTGAGAGAATCTTCACTCTGTCTCCAAAGAGGCGAGTGGGACAAATCCCACATGTGATGTATTCATTTAGCTCTACAGGCCACATGTTGCATACAACTGTCCCACCAATGTTGATCTGTTAAAAGCCAAAACAAATTTGAGACCCAACTCAGAATCAGGCCCAACTGGGGAGCCAAACAATGACTTGCATTCTTTGTAGTTAGTCTTGACAGCAGGCTACTTGCTTAAAGCATATGTTTGCATTTCCTAATTTATTGGCATGCTTTTAATTTGGATTACTAATTCTTCAGAGAAAGAGAAAAGAAAAAGAAAACATGGCACCCCTGTGGCTATTTCATATGTTTGCTCCATGGGGATCAAGTCCTTGCTCTGAAAGATAGTTCTGTCCTGTCCAAAGCAGGATGGGAAGGAGAGACTCTCACCATGACTGAACCAGTTGGTTGCTTCATTGTGCCTGATGGCTTTGGAATATTAAGCAATATGCCCAAGACTAAAGGCAAACAAGCTCTTTTGTTCATCTCTCAAGTGGAGGTTGGAAACTCTGTCCTCTTGCCTATAGTTCAGGACAGATCATCTAGCCAGCATATTGACTACAGAGAGGTCAGCTTCCACTGCCTTCACAGTCATTATTTTAAAATTTATAGAAGCATGATTAATTGAAATAGAGAAAATAACTTTTTTTTCTTAAGTAACAACTGAGTAATAAACTGAGTTGCAGTACCAATTCATTTGTGGTAACCTCACAATGTCTCACAGACATTGTGTGTATATAAAAGATTGTGTAGATGCGATATAGAAGAGATTTGGACAGCAGAAGAAGATGTCTGTAGTATGTGGTAGCACATGCTAGTGGCACAGGTATTTGCACAGGATATTAATCAACAGGGATCATAAGTACAAGACCAAGTAAGAGCCTGAATTCATTTTCTAACATATGAGTACCTAGGAAGCAAGGCCATTCCTGGGTTAATGTATGTGACCATTTCCTTGAGTCCCTTGTCTCACCTTTGCAGTGCAGCTACTGCCTCTTTGCCAAGTGAGAGAGGATGATGAAGGACTGACCTGGTAGCTCTGGAGAGCTCTCACTTCCTTGCTATACAACTTGTTCTGGCTTTTTCTCCTCTTCCACTCAGTCACCACTATGATCAGGGGATAATTGTATGGGCCAAATCTGGCAGAGTGTGCAGAACAGTAAGTGCAGTGGTACTGTCATTTCTGTGGTACATAAAACTCCATCTGTCTTACTGAGTGCTGCTTGGCATCCACAGTGAAAGGCTATAATGGACAACCTCCATGCTGTTTCTTCTGCTGGGAGGGGTAGTAGCCATGATTTTCTGCCAGGACTGACTCTGCACTTGGACTTTATGATGTGTTTTAAAAAAAAGTTAATTGCTTCTGGGGGAATCACTACTGATATCTGTTCCATCAAAACACCTATTTGGGCACAGCTTCTCTCAGCGTTGAAGGTGGGTCTGAAGCCAGCAGTGTCTTGACTGCTTGTGCTGGATAAGTGATGACACAGTCTAGGTAAAAATGCCAGTGGCTCTTCCTGCCTTTCACTGACTTGATTAGCTAGTACAGTGTGAAGTACTTCAGCATAAAAACAAATGAGACATCATAATATGAGCAGATGAGAGCCTGGTGACTAAGGTACTGGCTGGGAATATTGTCTTCAATATTTGCTGGAGGCCATGCTGAAATTCAAGACCTTATCTCCCAAAGCTCAATAAAGTATGTTTGCCATCAGTCTTCTCACCCTTCAGCACATTACAGTGTCTGTCTTACTCTCCCCATGGAGTGCTTCTCCATTACATTTTATAGTGACAGACTGAGAGACTCAAACTGTATGACTTAGCACAACAGTCTAACCCCTTAATATTGCTACAGCTTGCAGTGAAACTCTGTGGTGCCTATAAAATATGTGTGATAGCAAATGATTCCAGTAAAAATATATATTTTTTTATATTTTATATAATAAATATAAAAAGAAAGCATTATTGCACTGAGAGAAGTGGCTAAGAGCTCCTCTGTCAAAAGGGGAAGACAAAAGGTAAACATAAACCTCACTGCTGCATGATTCTCAAATCATGGGAATGAAATTATCCACTTGTCAAAAAATGTAGACAGTCAGTTCCTTATGCAGCCTTCCTGGGGAGTTAATAAAAAATGGAAGATCTTCAGTGCTTGGAAAGAATTGTTCAACTATAAAAATCCCCAGCTTTTGTCTTCTATCCTCTGCTTAATTTTTCTTGAGTATTTCTATCATGCATTCATGGAATTTTGGATATAAATTCAGAAGAGAAGGAGTATTCTCTCTCTCCAAGGGAAAAGTTTAACATCTCTGTGTTGTTGTGACCTGACTGGTAAAGGATAGTCTTGGTGGACTGATGCAGGTGACATTTTGGCACAGCACAAGCAACACCCATTTCAACATCTAGCCTGAATCCTCCAACACTGCAAAAATCCCTTTGCTGCACAGTTTTGGACAAGTAATCAACAGTATATTTTCTACAAGGATACAAAACTAATTGGAATGGCTGAGGAAAAACCATGTCAGTAAACAATGCTCTTAATCAGACAACACGTTCTGAAAATGTGACTCATTATCACAGGCAAATCTAGTTCATGTCATGCTACGGATGACCTGATTGCCTGTAAGCAGGATTAAAAAAAATAAGATTGTTTAAATGCAGCTTCAGGGAGTGCTATGTATTTTATCTCAGTTTCATCTGGTTTCCCATGATATCAAAGCTGTGTTTAGTGGATGGAGATTTACAACCAGAAAATGATATGTGTAGCTGAAGAATGTGAGGGGATGATGTGCCTTATAGAATTAGTTATCATTGCTGGGGAAATAGAGCTGGTTTACAGCTTGCTTCTTCCTTCTCCATCTGGGACTGATCTGAGTCTTTGTGTTGTATATAGGAAATGTTCTCTACAATTCTCTGAACGTGAAGACTCTGTTCCAGGCACTGTGGTGCAGGAGATTTTGGAAACCTTGACTTATGCATAGATAATAGTTAACATGCACATTTTTACAAGTATGTTTTTTTACCCCGTATTTTAAAGTATACCTAGATTGACTCAACTGACAACAAAGGAATAGTTATGGATGCATTTCCCTCCTGCCAGCCAAGGCTAAGTACTCCATATATTATTTTGTTTTATTTTTCTGTTCTGTAATGAATGCTACACGGCAATAGAAATTACTCTGCTGAGAGCAGGAATTATGTCTATTCTAATGAACGCCTAGTGACTAGGAAACAGACACAAAGCTATACAGGCATTTTTGTTTCAAGGTCCCTGTGATTGATAGCTAGGCTATAAATGGATGTGATTTTGGCAGATCAAAATAGTTGGTGGCAGCAGGCATTTGCAAGAGGGTTTCTTGTATGGCTGGCTGGTAGCTGGTCTTTTGGGTGGACCTGCTAGTTATTATCTAAGCTACATGTAACAGACATTTTTTGATGTGTTGCAGTCATTTGACTTAGGTCAGTTTTGGCTTGTTGTAATTCAAAAATATCATTTTTATTTAGGAATGGGCTCTAGATTGGGAAAAAAGGCTGGGTTCTGTGATTTCCCTAGCAATTTTTGAAGTTGTCTTCTGTTACTTTTACCATTCTCAAGGACAGAGCGTAGAGCTGACAATTAAATGTGTATCTTAAAATATCTTTTCCACGTCACTCAGCTTAAAAGCCAAAAGTAAAACAATCACTAGATATGGTATGTGAGAGCATTCATTAGCACCATTCAGGATCAGGGAACTCTTTTTTTAAGAAGCTATTTGAGGAACCAAAATAAAACTGCAAGTAGGCTTCTTGCTGACAAGTTGCAGGTGTATGCCACATGCCCATATTGGAAAAAAGATGAAGGTCTTGATGACAGACAAGGGTCTAAAATGCCTTCATCTCCAGGTTTTAGCCAGTCCATCTGTTTTTTATTTACATTTCCTCCAGCTAGCAGAGTTAGTATTTTCCAAACTCAGTATAACCACGCACAAGTATGCAAGTATGTATAAAATTGTTTTTTTTTTTTTTATTGTAAGATCTATAGGCTAGTAACGTATAATTTAAATGAGGAAAGTCACACTTTTATGGTAACTATATAATAAATTTTAAGTCAGTTTTATTTATTAGTTTTGGAAAAATGAGGGACAGGAGTGATGAGATTGAGGAAAGAGCACTTTAGCTCCACTTTGCTAGAATAAGTCGAATCTGCTTATGCCTTAAGAGTACCAAAAAGGTATTTCCATTTGTCTCTTATTGGTACTTCTAGCTTAAAAGATCTTAAAAGATCCTCTTGAAGAAATGTCCATTCTTAAGACTAAAAGACTGCCACATAGTTCAGATTACTCCAAAGAGCTGCACCCTGGAAAAATTCTCAAAGGCACATATTCAGAGGGCAGAAGTAATGAGGCAACAGCACTTGGGAAATACCCAGCCAGCACTTTTGGTACTGTAAAGTACATTTTGACAAGCAACTCATGAAGTCACATGCGAAATGGCATTGTTTCCCCTCCCACTACTAACATGAGAGAAATTTGTTAGGTTTCCTTACAAGACTTCTTGTTTCTTATGTGATTCTCAAGAGAATGGCATGAAGATGGATAAACAAGAGTTTCTCCATCTAAAGAAACAACTTTCAAAGTGAATTCTCAAAGACCTTGAAGTTTTTATTCTCTGAGAGAAATAGAAGTCTTGATTTCAAATATGATTACCAAAGAGTAATCATTCTACACTGGAAATTAGTTGAGCTTTCTAGGGGGGAGTGAACAATTAATTGCAAAATCGTTTTGAGAAGCAATAGTTTTATTTATTTGAAATACTGAAGAAAATTAATTGAGGAAGTGTAAACATAATTTTCCAGGAAGTGCACAAAATTTATTGTTGTCTTTTTTTTATTTAAACAAATTTCTCAATAATAATTTTGAGGAATGGGAAAAAAAAATCTGTAATTAATTTTACAGGCAATAAAATTAGATTCAAAAAGATAGCATAGTTGTAGCTGTGTGGGAGTCAGCAGAAAGCATCCTGGAATGTGGCAGTGTGTGTTATTATGTCTCTTTCAAGAATCCTCTCTTTTCCTTTTGTAGGAACAAAGTTTTCTTCATCTTTATGGGAGAATGCAGTGTTTTTTTTTGTTTGTTTGTTTGTTTGTTGTTGTTTTTTGGGTTTACCAACTGTGTATCTTAGTTTGATTTAGGGTTTAGAGGTCTCTGAGTGTTCTTTGCCTGGGATGTGATGCTGATTTTGATGAGTAGAGAAGAATTGTATACCCATGTATCTGCTTGCAGATATGTGCAACATATTTTGTGCTCTATAATATATTCCATGCTGCATATACCATAGGGTGTTGTTTAGCAGGTGGCAAGTTTAAGGAGTATACTGAAACCATAAGTGAATGAAAGGTTATCAAAGTGAAATGCTGACCAGTGATGTTTGTTCACTTCCAAGGAGTCCCAGCAGTATGGGCCAGGGATGAGTGGTGCAGTTACAGACATTTGAATGAGTGTGATGCAGATACTCACAGTGACAACACTGAGCTTATTGATAATAAACCAGTGTGTTTGACAACTGTCAAAGGAAGAATGCCTCCTCGGAGTTTAAAATGAAATGTTGCCTATTGGAGGGTGTGTTTCTATTTTTACTGACTTTCATGGCCGTGTTGATTGTTGATTGTGGTGTTTTAAGCTCTTGCCTATGAATCAGATCCCTGAATCCACAAAAATATGAATTTTCTTGTGCCCACATATGTTTGAAGTAAGGTAAGATGGAACCATGAACAAGCAGGTTCTATCTCTTATTCTTTGAGCAATGACCAGCAGCTGTGTGAACTTAAAGACAGCAGTGTGGCTTGCAGTGGAGCACCCCTGGTTGCATCTCCTAACCCTGTGAATTGTTACCTCAGCTGTTGTTTTATTTTGGAGGTTTCAGTTGTAGTTAGTTTTCTTGTTTTTTGTTTATTTGCTTGTTTTGTTTTTTGGGGTTTTTTTCAATGGGCTGCATCCATTCCTTGTATTAAGGAGTGCCTCACTGTAAACCTTTCTCTTCCCCACCAGGCCTATCCTTGCACTAACGACAAGGAATGCGAAGTGGGGCGTTACTGCCACAGCCCTCACCAAGCCACGTCTGCGTGCATGATGTGCCGGAGGAAGAAGAAGCGCTGCCACCGGGACGGGATGTGCTGCCCCGGGAACCGCTGCAACAACGGTACGGCTGCCAGCTCTGGGCTTTTCTGCAGAAAATCAGCCTTCCTGACATCATCTGTTTCTATGAGTGTTCCCAGCAACAGTAATTTTTCCTGGGTGGTAGCTCTTCTTTTTCTAAGCCAAGAAAATTTAATTGTCTTCTTAACTCCACTCTGTCCAATTTTCTTTAATAGTATTTCTATGTTTAGGGCTCAGGTCCTACCAGTCTTTTCTTATATTTTGTAGTGGAGAAACACAAAAATGCTGCCTAAAATCACAGCTCTACATTCAGTGTGCTTTGATTCACTGGATGACTGCACAGAAGTCATATTTTAAGGAAGCAAAGGAGACTTAATGAATCCTGAATCTACTCTCCCTGGGAAGGGTTGTAACCATACTGTTTGCATTTCCATGGAGACTGCAGAGAGATATCTAAGGAGCTCTCCAGGGGCTCAGACCATAAAACCAGAGTGACAGAGAGACTGTTTGACAGTGAGTGAAGCAGAGCTGTGGTGAGGCTAAGTACCAGGAACCAGAGGTGAACTTGTGATTAGAGCTGAGCATCACTGAGGCCAAACCCCAGTGCTTTCATCATCCTGACCTGGTCATCACATGTCTCTAGGCTGCTTTTCCTCTTATTCAAATCTTTGAGTGGCTGTCTTTTCCTTGCAGGTATTTGCATACCGGTAACTGAAAGCATCCTTACTCCTCACATCCCTGCTCTGGAAGGGCCACGCAACAAGAAGAGTGGTCATTATGCGAGCAAGGATTTGGGATGGCACAACCTGGGGAGGCCCCGATCCAAGCTGTCACACATAAAGGGTAAGATAGCATTTGGACTGGACTGCTCTGCTACTTCATGTCATGAATCATCTTATTGCTGTTAAGATACAGCAATGGAAACCAGAAATAGGCAGTAATTTCACAGGGAATGAATGTCTATTGTGAGAGATCACAGCATGACTCAGAAAGTGATGTAATGTCAACCGACAGTTCCTGTGATTGAAACAGCATCTGCTTTCTTCTCTGTGTCAGATGTGGACTGACAGTCATGTTATCAGTTGTGCAAGACTGCAGACATTCTCCTCTTGTAACAGCCATGTAATTGAACACTTGTAATTCCGCTTACATCCCTGTAGCTGAATTTCTCCTTACTAAGTCTTTTGGCAAATCTCATGAATTACCCCTTTGAACCTTCTTAATTAATATTTTCTGTTGTATTTACATCCTTCAAATAGCCACAGGTGGAAATACCACTTCTCCTTTTTCTCAGTCCAATTTGCATAAGTCTGCACTGAATCTATACTTTCACGTTTTTCCATGACATAAAATAATTTGGTTGCTCTTTTTAGGACACGAAGGCGATCCCTGCCTACGGTCATCAGACTGTATTGAGGGACACTGCTGTGCTCGTCACTTCTGGACCAAAATTTGCAAGCCTGTGTTGCATCAGGGGGAGGTGTGCACCAAACAGCGCAAGAAAGGGTCCCATGGACTGGAGATTTTCCAACGATGTGACTGTGCCAAGGGTTTGTCTTGTAAAGTATGGAAAGATGCGACCTCCTCTTCTAAATCAAGACTTCATGTGTGCCAGAAGATCTGAATGAGGATTGGGATGATGATATTAAGTGACTGTGGCTTTATGTGTTTAATGCATTATGGCATGGTGGAAAAAGGGGACTGCAAATGAAAGTGGAATGGCTAAAGTAACAGTTAGAGTATGAGCAGAAGTCACACCAAATGCATTTCTTTTTTGAGCTGGTGGTAAACACAAGTGTAGCTGGAGTTCACCTGCCGCGCGGTTCTTCTGTAAATAATTCTACAATTTGTTGGAAATGCTAGTATGCAAACAAGTAGAGTGGAAATGAATGTCACTTACCTTGCTGTGTTGTCCCATAATGTTTCAGGGGTTCAGTGTTAGGGCTACAGTGGGTCTCCAGCGTGGTAAAGATTTTCTACAGAAATTGTATACATTGTACTCCTATAGGAAGTAGTGCATGCCAGGAAGACTCATCTGTCAACACATTATTGGCCACAATGCAGGTGTGAGAAATGGAAATAAAGCTACTGTGAATGTCCACGTGCCCTCATTATTCAGGGCTGACACTTCAGCAAGGAAGCACTCCTGCAGGACAAGAGTGCTATGTTTTGCAGGACCTTATGAAGAAGGTGAAAACTGGCCATCTCAAAATTTCAAGAGAGCAGCAGTTTATCTAAGAGGAGGCATTTAAACAGGGTTTTGTTTCCTATACATGGGTAAATTGAAATGCTTTATGTAGTTCAATGTCATAGTAAGGCACCTAATTACTTGTATTTTTCTCAGTTTACTGCTAATATATGTTGGGTTGAACAGATGAAGCAAATATGTGTGCATGCTGAATCCAGAATTATATACAGGCAGTTCCTCATTAGTCCTAAATATACTTTCCTTGCCTAAGCATTCTTGCATTATAGACATTTCCAAAAGAAATAGCAGAGTGTTGAAGTGCTTAACAGGAAGAGTTTTGAAGTTGTTTCTCTGTTGCTGTTGTAATATAATATATTCAACACCTCAACATTTGTTGAGGTGTTTTGAGCATACTGCTACAAACTCAAATTTTTACATCTTATGGCACTCTGCAGCAGTAAAATGGATTTGTTCTCGAGACAGCAGAGAAAGAGGAGTTGGGTCTTGTGAGCATCTCCTCTCCTGCAAAAGAGGATGTAAGAAGATGGCATGACCACAAATGACTTGTTAAACATCATGTGATGTCACAGCATACCAGCCTCCAGCATGTATTCAGCCTAAAACTGGTGTTCTCTCACTCTGGAGTCTTCTCCCTGGAATGACAGAAATATATAGACTGTGGAAACAGCTGCCAACCCTACGTTGTTTGTGTACTGGTTAAAAAAAGGACAGCCTCTCTCCCATGACCTGTCTCCCAGGTCTTTTCAAACTTTTAAAATTCTACTTATTTTCAAATATTCCTTTGTATAAACTTTGGTAAAGAGACTGATATTACTTTAAAGAAGTCTGATTCTATAATTGACCTACTGCTATGTTGTAATTACCCATTTATAATTACCCATTTTCATGTTCTATGGTACAAAGATAAAAAGATACTTTTCTGTTTATTCAGTTCTGCACAACATGGGTAGGCCAGTATGTAGTTTAACTTTGAAGACCACTTTACCATTACCTGACACATTTTTCCACCAGTGGGATGCTTTAAAGCTTTAGCTTATCTACACTACTTGACTCAGCCTTCCTAATTAGAACACAGACCTCAGCTTCATTGCCCTTATCTTTCCTAAGAGTCTAAAGCAGAAGAGTATTTCCCATACCTCTTTCCCTACTGGAACCAACTCTTCTTACTCCAGCATTTCCAATGTCACTGGAACAGAAATAAGGCTCAGAAATTGCAAAATACTAAAAAAGTCCAGGAACCAATTTTGCAAGTTTTATTTACACTGGCACAGCCCATACTCAGAAGAGGAACTCAAGTGCTCTCATTGCTCAAGTGCTCACTACATATAAAAGAAAATGAGCAGGGGGGTTGCAGAAATGGGGTCCCAGCATTTTTTAGCTCTTCTTGTTGGCCTACCCACCATTTTGCTTTTGCAAAACACAGTTATTTGGGATAATTTATTTACAGGAAATGTTTAATGAGATGTATTTTCTTATAGAGATATTTCTTACACAAAGCTTTGTAGCAAAATATATTTGCAGCCTGTTGAATTTAATGTAGAAAAATGTATAATAAGATTAAATATATTAAATTTCTTTTCACATTCCTCCCCAAGTATTTTACCCATATTCTTTTCCTTACCTGCTGCTTAAGAAGAATAGTTCTTTACAGAAAGACATGCAAATCAATTGAAAAAAAAACCAACTGTGTATCTTAGCTATGCAAGTAAAAACATCTGATTGTACTTGTGTCTGTGTGTAGGCTGAGTTCTGGTAAAAAACATGAAGGTCATCTTAGAATCCCCATACATAATTTCTACAAAACTGGTTTAAGTGACAACTACCTGTATGCTTCTCTTGGGTCAGTTTAACCCTAAACACTCAAAAATATATTTTGAAAATAATGCACCTGGTTGTGTAATGTAAAATCAACCAGGCTGAGTAGAAAAGGTATCCAGAGACATTTCCTGGATAGTGATACATACCAGAGGGACCCATGCTGGATAAAGGTGGAATTCAAATTACATAACATTCTGTTAGAGGCTACAGCATGCAAATACACTCCTGCAAAATCTATAACTAGCAATTCTGAAATGGCAACTCAGAGCATTCAGCTCTAATAACATGAAACAATCTGTGTGACACAACTGCGAGTACTGTTAATAAAACCAGCCAAGATTTGATCCCAGGAAAACTCCTGCAGAGCACAATAAATATTGCAAAATAATGGCTGTGGTTATTGAGCAATGGTCTTGATATCCCTGTTAGTTGTTTCTGGTAAGCCTTTGCTCCAACAGATGTGCATGGGGATGGAGTGGTCTCCAAGTCACACGAGTGATTGTTTAAAATGAAAAGGTTTAGCTACTGTCATTTACAATATTTGGTTGGTGTAGGCCTTTGAAAATTACAACACTTTTAACATCAACATAATAAAATTGTGAGCATTTTCAGAGCCCAATGACTTCAACAAAGACTGCCAAAGCCTTCAGAGATTTAATCTGGGAACAAAAAACAATAGGGACAGGCAGTTCCTTGCACACCACAAATGCTGAGCCACATAAGCTGAACAGAGTAGCATGCAAGCAGTTTCAAAAGACTGAACTTAGGTTGTTTAGAAGACAGTCAGCCAATGTTTTGTGGAAGTATACATCAGTCTGAGAATAAAAGAACAGCTAAATTTTGGGATAATTGCTCTCACTCACTGTGTCACTCATCACAGGAATTAAGAATGAGTTTGGTTCAGTAACGTTTCAGAAATCTGCTGTCATGACACAAGTACACAAGATGTTGTTGCTGAACAATTCAAATAATTTTCCTATTAGCCTAGAACAGCCTCAGCAATACAACATCTCTTTGGAAATACTTACTAACTTTCCTAAAAATAATGGATTTCTACTTTATAACTACGTATATTTGATTTACAGTATAAATGTGGATGTGTATCTATTACTGTACTATTTGCTTTGTCTCATGTTGTTTGCAACCTATAGTATTTATGATTTTAAACATTTTTTTAAAATGAAAACAATTAAGATGATTTATCTGCTTCCATAACAACACTTTCAACAGAATACATCCAGCATCTGCCTCCTAAACCAGAATTCACTGAAATTTAAGCCATCTTCTGCATATTCTGACTTTCCAGCTCATTGTCTCAGCAAAAGCAAAATAACCCTCACCAAACACCACAAAATATCTTGGGCAGAGGCTGAGAAGAGACATTCCTAAACTCTTCCTGCTCTCTCTTCTTTCACTTTAGAGCTCTGCATCATCACCCCCACTAGCAAAAGTAAGTGCTATCAAATAAAATTTGTATTTTTCATCCCTTCCAGTTTGCTTTCCTTCTAGGAAAGCCATTTAAGAAAGAGATCCTGAAGGTCAAAACCAGCAGAAACTCATTTAACAGAGGCTCTAAGCTCAGGCTTTTAGGAGTTTTGAGATCTAACCTCTAACTTTCAAAAACTTGATTGCTAGGAGAATTATGTAATATCAAGACCACATTTATAAAAAATAAAGAAACCTTGTTCTTTGGGTTGTCAGTCACATGTTCTGAAAAGAACTGCCCACAGTGGTGGAGTAAAAGCAAACATTTCCTCCTCACCTCGGCAACCTTACCTGTAGTCCCTGACAAAGGGAAAGCAGTTGGTTTGGATTTCTTTTGCTCTGGGCACAGTGTACACAGAGGAATCATTAATTTTGTTTTATAATAAAGTTATGGTTTCTTACCTTGCTCACCAGTCTGAGGTATGATATCTCTCTTTTGCTTCATGAGACAGGAGTGAAGAAACAGAGTTAGCTTCAAGGTCTGTGCTCCCTCATCCTAGTGTTTCACTGGGAAACACATCAACTAATACAGTTTTTCAGATGTTCACCACCACCAAAGAGTGCTTACAGTACAACACAGACCCTGTATCTATTCTTACCATTTGTTTAGTTTCAACTTTACCTGGCTTCTATGAGTTAGAAGCCCCAGATGTCTGCTGCAGTCCCCTCTCACTGCTCTGCCAGCTTTACACAGCCCTGCTTGTGGCAGAAAGGCAGGAGGTAAGGGGAAAGCACCAAAAATCTGGAGGTAGCAAGGGTGGGAGCCAGCCCAAAGCTTGAAATGGTGGGTACAGGGGGCAAGCTACCTCAAAAGATGCTATTGCAAACACTGTGAACATTAATGGTATCCCACACAATAATTAAGAGCTGGGAAAGGCAAAGGCAAATGCCCTCTCTTTGTTCCTGAGCTACAACCCCAAAGTACTGACTAAAGAGGGGAGGCATGTTTTATTGGCTCAGGTCTCTCAAAAGCTGAAGTGTTGAGCCTATTTCCCCTGGAAGTAGTATGCCTCTCATCTTGGTCCTCTGTGTAACCAAATGTCAGTAATTCCAGAGGCTTTGCTTCAGGCACATTGTTTGGATAACACTGCTACAGCTCAGAGCCTGCCTCTGCCTGGGGATCCCACTGAAAGTCTGTGCAGAAGGAAGGAAGAGGAAAAAGCAGGAGTGGACTGCTCTTTACAGAGCTACAACTGGTCCTGGAGCTGGTCTTTTGACCACCACTGATGGGAGTGATACTGATGGATATATAGCATTGGATAGAGCTCATTGCAAATTTGTTTGCTCTGGCAGCTCCCTGATTGGTTTTTTTTGGGGTTTTTTTATGTTGTCTTTTTTTTTAATTGCTTATTGTTATAGCATGAGTGTCAATTACTTATTTACAAATGTCTGGTACCAATAAACCCTGCTTTTTGTAGTACCAGCTTGCAGCTTGATTTAGAAGTGGTTTGCTTCCTGCCAACTTCCTGAAGCAGAGGAAATAATCTTTTAGAGGAATCTAAGATTTTAATAAGCACAGGCATGGGTTTTGTTTATTTTTTTTCTTTCCTTTTTAGGGAAAAATATTTAGAAAAAAAAAGGGAGAAAACACCATTAATACACAAAGATTTCTTGACACAAATTGTAGTTTTAGGGTCTTTGGCAAAGCTTCTACTGCAATTCTCCACTGCTGTTATCAAAGTTGGCTGAAGAGTAGTTAATAAATCAGAAATGTATACTAGTGTGGTTGCTGTGGTATGGTTGTTCCAATTTTCTCATAAGCAATTTATTTCTGAGAGTATCTTATTCAGCAATATTCACTCAAACTTGCAAATTTTAATAAAAAATCAAGTATTAAACATCCAATTATTCAGTACAATTTTAATTGTAGGGCTCACAAGCATTGTTTCTTTCCTTAGTGAAGGTAATTTTTAATGGAGCTGACAAAGTATATAGATACATTGAAAGTACTGAATGACACAATGAGTTCTGGAAGAAATTTGCCAGGAATTTTGGAATGCAGCACACTAATGAATCCAATGACCACCCAAATCTTTAGAAAAAATCCACCTCAAAGTTATTTGGGCAATGTCTTTTTCCCAATATCTGAGCAGTTTCAGATATTGCAACAGTGCTTAAAAGAAAATCCTAATGTATGTGCTCTCAGAGGACAGTTAACTCTTCTGTTTCAAGAAACATTTAACTCTTCTGCTCGAAGAGGATGATAACTGTCCTTGCCAATGCAGCACACTGATAGCTGGTAATACTGTAAATTTGGAGACCTGTTGGATTGAGTTATAAAAACTTTTTAATTACTTGAAAGCCAGTGCTCTTTATCCTGGAGCTTCCTTCCAACCTGTGTGGAGATCAATGGTTATGGAGGGAACATTCTGCACATCGTAGATGGTCTCCATTAGAAATTCATCAGGATGATTGTAAATAACTCTGGAGCAAGAGGCCTTCCCTCTGCTACTGCAGGTTCTAGTGAGAACTCAAAATGTATCAAACCCTATGAATTCATCAGATTGATTTTGATTTCTCTGGATTTTGCGTTTTGGCAGAGTCAGATGTGAAAATGCCAAAAATACAATTCTCATACTGTCTCCAGCCTGACAACATTTGGAATCTCATAATAATAAGTGCCATTGCAGAACTTGTTTCCATGAGATTTGCAGCTCAAAACATAGATCCAAAATGCTCAGAAGCCCTGAAGCAGAACACAGAATTCCTTATGTTTATTCAATTACCAACTCTGAAACGTGTGGACATTCCCATGTTAAAAGCTTTTGTAGAAACGTATCCTTACGTGATTGCAGCTGAATACCACATTGTGCAATGCACAAAGTACATACTCAAAAAGCAGAAAAGACCAAAATAAGAAATTTTCTTTCCAAATCTGATGCTGAAAACTAAGTCACCCATGACAGAGTGCGATTATTCAGCACTCAGCATGTATTGTACTAGGACTATATTAATGACTGAAACCAAAAATAGAGAAGTGTGATAGCACAACTCACCTGAATGCTAGTGACACCAAGACTGTAATATTATATGTAATATAATATAT
>WBNO01001528.1:0-12765 GCA_013400575.1 Peucedramus taeniatus
TATGATCATCTTTTGGAAGGGGTCGACCCTCATCTTGTAGTAGCTTTGAGTCTTCTATCCCAAACTGCAAATACCAAACATTGCACACTCAGAAAATGTAGCATGCTTAGGGAATATAACCCCAGAGAATATGCAATGTGAGCTTTATAGAAATGTGGGGTCTAGTGCAGACTCAAATCCAGAAAGATCTCTTCAGTATTTTCACTTTCATCTGAAATTTAAACAGGAGTCTGTCTGCCTTTAATGCTTTCTTAAGCTTTTGTAAGCAATTGGAAAACATGCATGTAGCTGATGGCATCTAAATGCACATGTGATGGAGAGGTATAAACACCACAACTTCGACTTGCTTTTTTATGCCAGTGTGAGGATACCCACATGTACTCAGTTCACTTCAGAGTACATCCTTCCCTAGCTGGCATCATGATCTGTTTAATATGGGTTGAACTGCAGGAAAAACTGTAGGGACCTTACTAAATCCACCCTTCTTAGGACATAGATGACCTTTGATACTTCTGTTTTCCATCAGGTAAACGGTGATAGGATCTTATGCTTTGGCTGACAAAGTATATGTATCAAAACTAGAAACAAGTAAATCTCTACAGCTTTTCTGTTGCCTGGCCTGTAAAAAGCCCAGTTGTGTTTCTATAGCAACAGCAATGGGACAGCAATGATGTCATCACCCAGCAACCAGCTAAAATGCATATTACCTTATTGCAAATACTGGGTAAAGATAAACATTGAGTCATCTAATTGCTAGTATGAATAATTTTGCCACCTTCTNTTTAACGATTTGCTACAAAGAAGAAAAGAACTCATACCTGACTGGTCAAAACAGGAACCACACTCAATAATTTGAAAGAGGGGGAAGGAATAAAGAAAAGTCTTTGTTGCCAAACTGTTCTTTTCAAGCATGTACAATGTAGAAAATGACTGAAAATATTTTTTTGTGTTTGTAGTCAACTTGTACAACTTTGTGATATTTGTTGTCAACTTTGGGAGATACTGGTACGTCTTTTGCTGAAAATAATTAATCAAATTGAGTCATTGGCATACCTGTACCTGTCTGACACTATAAAGTGGAACTCTTGAATGATGTACAAGCCAAACACAGGATACAGTAGTTACTACTTGATACTCTTCTCTGCTGGCTAGACTTGAAAGAAAGGACTTGGTGCGTATCTAAATTTTGGAAGGAACTATAATTTTTCTCCAAAATTCAATGGACAAACGAAATAAGCCAATCAAAATTTCAAGCAAAGTTTATCATGCTTTATTAATTTATCATTAAGTTGATTGAATATTTTTCTGCTGTATTTGTAGAGAAGAGCTGAGTAATACTTCTGGTAGAAATTCTACCTTCTCTCCCTAGGTCATGGGTTTCACGATTTTATCTTGCTGCCTGACGTGACTTCCACTGGACTGGATATCTGCAGGCCCTCATTTTCAAGCAGAGACTAAGACAAAATTCAGTTCTTCTGGTAGGAGTTGCTCACTGTTGTATGCCTACACTTTTGGATCTGAAAATTTAGTATCTTTTTATCATATCTTTCCATAAATCTATTATGAGAAATCTTTGTGTTTATGATCAAAGTTTGGCACTTCCAGATCCACCATGTATATTTAATTCTAAAAAAATAATTTTCTAATTAATCAGGGGTACTATTAGCTTTCTTGGTAACTGTAAGTGATGATTGGCCCCTATTTGGACAGGTTTTCTGTCCCCATTGTTCAAAGAACTCTGTTTTCTTTCATGATGGGAAGAGAAGAAGTTTGAGTTCTTCCCTGGTGTTTTCGTATTTCTGTCGACTCTCCCAAGGAAGGAGATTTGAACGCCTCTGATGCCAGGTGGAACACAATCCTTCCTCTGACCACTGCAGTGTATCTGCCCTTCTTCCTTGCTTCTATTTTTGGCTTTCACTTCCTGATATTGCCTGTCCTGCCTTTGGTCTCTGCTTTGCAGTTGCCTCATTTCCACAGGTCTTTTCTTCTGCTCTAATCCTGGGTCTCAGTCAGCAGTTTCCTCCACCTTGGCTTCTCAGTATCATTTTCTAGCCTTGCCTTGGCCCTCCAGCTGCCTTGTCTAGTTCTGCCTTCGTTTCTTTCTCTTAATATTGAATGAAAGAGCTAATGCCCTCTATATCCTGCTTTTATGATTTGGAACATTTCTTTATTATTATCTCAGCATTCCCATTATTGCATAAGTCTGAGAAAAAAAAAAAAAAAAAGCAGGAATGGCAAAGTGCAAATATAATAACAGATCTTCAATATAAAGGACTTATTAAAAATACCCCAGCCATTATGTCACTGCTACCTAGAAGAAAGGGGATGACACACAGAGAAGATGTTCTGTAAAATTACAGAGATATCTGCAAAAGTGGTTTGTTTATCTAACTCATAGTATAGGGAGAGAGCTGCCTTATTTTCTGTATCCTGAGAATGCTGTGATTTGACCTGTGCAATTGCCAAGTCTAGGGCTTTTTTGAAAACAGACCTAAATGAAAAAGCTAAGCAGCAAGTGGATCAGGACTTTAGCTTTGTGAGCAGATGTGAAGGGAATCCTTAGGAATGGTGTGTGAGAAGAAAAATAAAGATGAGGCTTGAAAATAAACATAGACCAGAGCAGCAAAGAAATGTTGAAATTCTAAATACCTTTAGTTCTCAAAGCCTGACTTATAACATTGCTTTGGCCTCTCAGAGTCCCAAGAATTGCTGCGTATAGCGTGTCCCTAACCAAAACAGAATAAAATATAATCACAGAATCATAGAATGGCTTGGGTTGGAAGGGAACCCTAAAGACTATCTCGTCCAGTCTCTCCTGCTACTTCCTTCCAATACCTTCCACTAAACCAGGCTGCTCAAATGCCTTTAGTATTTCACCCCTTACAGTACATTTCATGCCTTCTACTTTCTTCCACACAGTTTTTATTTGAAACTGAGTGTTTTCCCTAGATAAAATAGAGTGCAGCTGCTCTTATCCTAAGAAGAAAATAGGTAAGAGGCATATTATTACTAGTGCTGATATTTTAATTTGGTCCTCATAATTGTTTCAGCAAGCTAAACAAACATTTTTCTGCCTAAGCACCAGAGCCAGCTGTTAGGAGAACTGTGACTTTGAGGATAGAGCTAAACATGTCTTCAGTATTAGATAGCCAAAGCATGAATTATCTGTACCATTTTCCCAGTTTTAGCTAAAGATATTGCCTGTCTTTTAGCAGATGCTTTCTGCATTTGTCTCCATGAGATACAAGGGGAGATATTGATATATATTCTCCCTCATTGTAGATATCTATTCTTAGGATACTGAACCTTTGTCTTTCTTCAAGTGGCATGTTATACTAAAATCCCAGTTCAAAGGTTTAATGAATTGGAGCAAAAATTAAAATTATTTAAGTTTTCTGTACTTAGAAATGTTCATTCACGCCTTAATATCTCACAAGTTTGCCCTGCTCTGAAGAAAAATTGATCATCTGGAGATTGGACTTGTTGACCTGTGCCAGAATTTTCTCTGTGCAGTCAGATACATCAGTGTTGTTCTAACTTGGAGCAGAGTTAACCCAGTCGGTAAAATGAGAATTATTCTATCAATGGTAATTGCTTCAGCTTGTGAATGTTTCCCTATTTTGAGTCAAAACACTTAGAGTAACATTGATGTGTTATTTTTTTCTTACGGTCTGTATCCTGTGAAGGTTTTGTTTTTTTCAGGTAAACGTTCTTATTCTACTTTCTTGTAATGATCTAAAGCAATGAAAAAACATGCACATCAAATGTCCATAATATGTGATATTTCCCAAAAGTTCCCAAATGAAAAAAACCTGAAAACTATGCATCTGGTAATTAATAACCACCAGCAAGGTCCTGTAATTCCTACTTTTTCCACAAATTCTCTCGACTTAGAATGTTTAATGACATAAAGTGAAAGGTCTCTGCTTACAATGTCCAGAAAAATTTATAGTGGAAACATAATTTTCATCAAAAATTGGAGAGAAAGGTGTGAAGAGGCAATATGTATCTACAATGTTTGCAACTGGACAAGCTAAGTAAGGATGAGGGACATTTAAAAAAAACCCAAGCCCAGTTTGTGGGTTTTCCTCCATCCCTCCAACTCTCTCAATTATCCTCCAGTAATTCAGTCTTTCATGAGGTCTTCAAGACAACTCTTAATGGTGCAGAGACTTCCTCCATATATTTCTTAGTCCTAAAGAGTAATTTCATCACACTGGTAAAAGGGATACCCATAGTTATCTTACAACACCAGAAGTTTCTCTCTTTTTATTTTGTCCTTTTGTTTAAAAATTGTGGTCAGCACTGATTAATCCTTTACTGAAGGCAGAATCCAGAAAAGTATTAGGTGCCACATCATTTATTTGTTCTCTTTTGCTGTTAAAATAATGGTCCTAATCTTCATTCAAATGAACCTTTATGATTCTTTGTCCTCTATTTTTTAAAATTTCTTTTTTTTTCCCCTTCATATCTGCCCTCTTCTTTATATTTCCATATTTGACACCTGCCATTTGTCTGGTTTTTGCCAGTTTCCACAGTGCCAGGAGGTAGTGCCATTCAGTGTTTGATGCTGTCTCTCTCAGAAAATGGCACTTTTCACACACATCTGTGCATTACATCCCCTTACTGATATACCCATCTGTTCCCTGAATTGACTGGGGCTCACTGGATGAGAAAGGCAGCTCTCATTCCTTCTTTGTGTTATTAGAGTGCTCTGTATCAGTTCATGAATGCTTAGTCACAAATTTATATCCCTGCATTCTCAAAAAAATTCTTCATTTTTAGCTTGAAACAACTTTAAAATGTCATTTGCTGAGTGACTTCATCCACTTTCCCAAGGAAAGAATACTGCTGGCACCTGTGCCTTCACCCTCCAAGAGTGCCTCAGTCACTCTATCTGGTTCAAATGGTTTGTGGTCAGTAGGCTGTATCTGTATTGTTCCAGTTCCTTTCAGGGAAATATGCAAAATATTGGACAAGCTTTTCTCTCACTGCCTCCTGAATTTTACATACCATTCTCAACCTGAAACAGGAATTGTTACTGTGAGATTTACAAATCATTCCTGTAAGAGGTTTTGAGATTCAGCCATGCTACATCTTGAACTATAAGTAGTTTAAGAAAAATTTGAGATTTTTATTAGCACTTGATCCATTATTTTTAAATTTGACTCACATCTTAATGTCCAAATGCATAGGTGTATTTGTTTAAGCGATGAAATAACTCAGAATGAAAAATAACTCCATCACTGGAATACATTTTTTAGCTTAATCTCAGACCTGTCTTCATTAGAAATATGAGGTGTGGCAAAACTAATCAGGTATAACCTGTCATAGTAGTTTAATTAAATTGTAGTTTCCCTTTTTCTACACAAAAACCCCAAACCAAACTCCCTAATTTTGAACAGACTGTTAGACTATCTTTAATTAGTTTTAAGTAAATATTCAAACTTAATAATGCAGAAGCTTTAGTGAGCATGCTATGTTCCTGTATGCTAATGACATTTATTCTAACCTAACATAATTTGATAGCTTTATGAGCTTCAACACAGTGTCACTCAGTGCCTGTTCTGTATTTTCATGTAAATGTTCCTGTCATCAGGAGAAATCCTCGAAAAGAGAAAGAGAAGCAGAACGTTTTCTAACAGCTCATCCTGAAAAGGCAAAAAGTACTGTAAAGAAAAAAAATATGGTCCTTTTGCTGTGTCATCTAACAGTATTTCAAGCAATTAGCTTTACAGAGGGGCCCTGAAACAGGAGAAATTCTGTTTTTCTGAGCACTTCAGCTACTACCCTTTCCAGGCAGGGATAGAAAAATTGCATTAACTGTTTTCTGTGAAGGATGCTTCAGGCTGATCAAAGGCTTGTAATTTTTCAAGTTTTCAATTTTGATTTAAATTTCTTTAAATATACTTTCCAAATCTAGGTGCTTTTACTCAATCATGCTGTTATCTACTTTTCTGTAGGAAGGCTGGAGAGGGTTCACACAGCTTATTTCATGTTAGAAAACCAGTGAAAGTTTCTGATGTAGAAAGGAGGACTGCATAAAAGAAAAAAAGAAACATTCATGAAAGAGAAAGGGAGAAGGAAAATTTCCTCTAGGAGTGTTGCCCAGTCCAGTCCAGCACTTAGAAGTCCTATCTGTTGTGGAGGCAGTGTTCCTGTGCCAGTATCCTTCTGTGGTCTGATGAAACACTAGCCTGGGAGGCTGGAAACAGCTTATTTTGGCTTATATTCTCAAGACAAACAGAGCTGGCCCATTTCAATGGGTCAGATCAGCTCAGGCCTCTCCCTCCCCACTGCATTACTCCTTCATTGTGTTGGCTCAAGCACCTTTTTTCAGCATATGTATTTTTTTATTATCAACAGATAATGCTAATTCCTACCTTTTAGTTTGTACCGAAGTACAAACCTGTGTTCAGTACAGACTGTTACTGGAAAGATAAATTTAACTGCCAGCTTACAGGCAAGGATGGCACTTCACTAAAAAATCTAATATAAAGTCTGAATGTTATGCAAATATCAAAAGAGCATCGAAACACAAGTTCTTTATTTAACCTCAGATGGAATTGCTGAGGTAATGCAGAGTGTGTTTGCTAATAGATATGCCTCTGATTGTAAAAAGGCTAAGTTAAATGAAAGTAGTTAATATTTTTATATAAATGTTAATGTTTCCACATGTAGTGCATATTGATGTCATATTATAATGTCAAAAATGGTCTTTTGTAATTTTATTGCTTCAATTAAGCTGCAATCCTTAGAACAATGGAAGTCCCAAAGGTTGACTGATGATGCTATTTGACAGGTGATTGTAGTTTTTTAAGCAGAAAAAAACCACTCCCTGAATGAGATTGCAAAAAGCACCAAACCAGGGTTCACACCTATGTTTTGGAACATCAAGTGACCACCATTCTGTATTTTTTTTTTTTGTTAAAATTCTCACAAAAAAAGAATCTTACATCCAGATATATTTTCTACCTCCTAAAAAGGTGTCTCGTGATACGGAGAGTTCCGTAATTTTCCTGATTTTCTTGCACCACTTCAGTGAATATGCAATTGAAAAGTTCTAAGAATTTCCTGGCTTGTTTTGTTCTTTGCTTGGGGAAAAAAAAAATAGAAAAAGAACAAAGATTCTTGCAAATACGTAAACAATCCAGGAATCAGTGAGTGAAAGATACAATCTTCCCTCTGACCTTGTAGCCTTCTTCCAAGCTACAGAAACGGACTCCACTGCACACTCTTCTTTTGGCTTCTTTTCTACACGTCAGCCTAATTGGGGCCACAAAAATTAAGAGTGCCCTTTAGATTGACCAATGCCTTGAGACACCTGAGAAGGAATACGGGCCTTTCAAACTGCTTTAATAAAGAATGTGAATCCTAGAATCTGTGTTAACAGCTTTAGCTCTAAGTTAACATGCAAAGGGAGCAATTCCCCTACTTAATCAGGCTCTGCCAACCAAGTGCCGGCTGCCTGCCTTGAGAGGCCCAAAGAAGGTGTCCCCTGGGAAGAACAGATTGACCATTCCTGGTCTAATGGCTTGGGAGCCAAGGACCTTCAACCACCCAACAGAGATGGTTACACCACAGTTGACAATGCTCAGACACTAACTTTAGAACTCCAAATTAGTCTGTTGATGGTTTTCATTCCTTTTGTCTGTTCTTCTGCAGTACAGAATTTGTATGACCACTATCATTACTCTGAATCTGGCACTTATTGTATTGCACATGGGCTATAAAGGTCTGGCAGTCTAAAGAAATGCATATTTACTCTAATTCCAGCTCTGGGAAAAACTTTAACTTGTTCAAGCTGACTCTGGCAATAATTGCAGTCTGAAATGAGTCAATAGATTGCTTCCTGAAAAAGTAACCACTGCACATATTACATGCTTCTGAATGGTATTGACATAAAATGCATATCTGGGGATTAAGATGCTTGGTGCCCGATGGACTGACACTAGGACCACACTGGAGAAACATTTTGGGCTTTATTGGAGTCAATTATGACTTCTACGGACGCAAAACAAGCTCATTACTTCTCACCATATTCCCCTGTATATTGTTTTAGAGTAAAAGAAAATTGAATTGAGACATGGTTACAACTTTTCCATTGCTGTATTGAGAGGCCTGGCAGAGCCCAGCTCCTCAGTTGCCCATCCAAAGTGTATCTGCCACCCCATTTTCCCAATGTCCGCTACAATCATTAAGATCTTGCTCAACACCCCAACAAATTAAAAGTTGGCTGAGATGATTACAAGTTCTGCTCTGTTAACAGTGTCCATGAAAAGTTTTTTGTAGTGCTACTACTGCTGGTTCCACTGCTAGGGCAATGACACAATTGTGTAGGATCACAGTTATGTAACTCCAGGCATTTACCTTTGTCACTCTCTCTTGTAGTTGCATGAGACATTTGTCTGTAGAGTGAGTTGCTGAAAGTAATTTGTGAATGAAAAGCAAAGGAAAAAATAAGTTTTTGGAATAAAGTTGCTGTTTTACGTGTGTTTCTTTTAGGTAGTGCTGTTAGGAATTCTCTATATTCTTTCAAGCAAAATATAGATACAGATTCCTAGGGCCATTAAATTAAGAACTGTTTTTATGTCAGAAAAGGTGTTTTTTCTCTTAGTGTTGGAACCACATTGGGAAAGGAATTTCAGTTAATCCATTTTCTGAGGTATCTTAATTCCCTTCTGCAGAAGCAAATTTTATCCTAAAATCTCATCTGAAGATGAGAATATAAGCTATTGAAATAAGACTCTGTTTTGGTGACCATCAAAGAAACTGCAAAATGCTTAAGCAATTATAGCTAGAGCTGTATTTTTACACAGGAAAATTACTTTAAAAAAGATAAGAAAAGTTAAATCCACATGCAGTCAAAGTGTCTTGTGCTGCTGTATCTCAGGTTTGAACTTGAAAGAGATATAGGTCCATCACTTGAATACAATTTTTTTCTGGTGCAACACAATTGGTATACTTAAAGGTGCAAACTTTTTTTTTTCCAGCTAGCAGATATTGAAATTCACTGGGCACAAAGCTTCCCAGGCAAATTAAATGAAACCTGCAAACCTGCTAACTTTAGTCATATAATGGTTTAATGTTTTCAGGAGAATTAATCTTTCTGAAGACTACCTAGCTGTTGTGTTTTGACTTGGGAACTTTCACCATCTCCAAGGTATTCTTGACAGAAACCAAATTGTTATTAACCTCTATTCATCTGTCGGTATTCGAAGAATAATAAACTGCTGCATAGCCCATCTTCTTGATAGTATATCTGATTTGTGGCCTGCAATTTTAAAATATGCTACTGTATTTACTCAGATTAATTTTTATTACCAACTCTTCTCCTTTCTATTTGTTCTGCAGAGACATTTATGTAGTTGACTCTTACTTCTAAGATAGTTGACTTACTTGCTTAGAGTGGATAAAAAATATATATATTCCTTGAGCTAAAGGACTGTTGAGGACATATGTGTACCTTAAATGCTTTCTTTTGAAATGTTTAGCCTCTGTAATCTGAATTGGATCTCTGCCCTGTATAAATTTTCGTCCAAGAGAAGTAAGTAAGCTTGTTTTATAAACCACACATTCTGTCATGTAAAGTTGCAACCCTAACTGCACAGTCCAAATAAATTTGAATCACTTTCTGGATCCTTCAGTGTGCCAGGCTTTTGTAAGCTGTCTTTTTGCAGCTAAATAATAGCTGATATTAATGGTGTGACATAATGCTCACTGTCTTCATAAAACCAAAACACAAAATTCAGCAAAAGCAGTTTTAAGATGTTGCATACTCAATAAGGAAGAAAAGGGAGGCTGATGGAAGTGGTGGAATTTATGGACCCATTGCATTTTTGTCTTGAGCAGCCATTGTCAATTTGTTTTTCTGGGCTTCAATTCTCGAAAAGGTGTGAAAGCTTTCTAGATGGAGTGGGTCCTCCTCAGGGAGCCCTGTGATCCTGTATCTTTCAGCTGGGTTTCCCTAATTCTGCTCTGTGATCTCTGTGAGTTTGGTGTTGCTGAGCCTCTGCCCCTCACAGCCTCTTCTAAACAGAGGATTAAACAGCTGGGTGGAGGGATATGCACAGGGGTCATTACAGTTTTTCTCCAAGAAGCTGCAAGCAAGAACTTTTAGAAAAGAAAACTTTGAGCTGCTTTGACCTTGGTCTCTAATAGCTTTTTCCCCGTGTGAGATGCATTGTCTTGCATGTAATTTATTTTTCTGAGTTGATATAGATGTCAGTTCCACTTGGCTGCACTTCTTGTAGAAAACCACTTCTTTGCTACAGGTTCTTTGCTACGTGTTGGAAATCATGTGGCGGGGAGGACGAAGACCTTGCATGTCACCAAAGTATGCATATAAAGGAGCCATTTACATTAATAGCTGGTGAAGTAATTACCTTTCTTCTTTTTTTTTTGCTTTTTGTTCAATTTTTTCTTCTTTTACGTTTTTGTTTTAAAAGGAAAGAAATAACAGCTTGTCTCTTGGAGAGCAAATAACACTCTTTAAAAGCAGTTTCCAAGCAACCTACATTTACAGTTTTGCACTAAACTCTGAATGGCAAATAACCTTCCCTTTCCAGCCCCCAAAATAAAATAAAATTGAAATAGCAGACCTAAAGAAGACCCACTATTCTAGTGCTCAAAACGTTTTTGGTACAACAAAATGTCTTTTTTACAGTGATATTCAGAGTGGAGCAACCTGATAGTGTTGTGGAACAACACAGGTCAGTGAAGGAGGATTTTTTTTACCGAAATGCGTTTGTTTACCACAAGTTTGAGAGGGAATGCAGAAAAACTGTAGATAATTTTCCAATCAAACACTGAGAAGAAAATTTCACCCTGATCCCCAAGGAATGGTGTGAATCACGGCTGTTTCTATAAGGTATAGATGCACACATTTTTCCCCAAGAGAGAATCTAAACACCTTGCATGTTCTAGGCTGCTACCAGGGAGATGGCTGGGAGCAGCCTATGGTAGGGAACTGTGAGGGGATGGAATGTAGGAGAATAGAGATAGTGATGAAGGTAATCTCACCCCTAAGGAGTTGCAGCTGCACTAATTACCAGGAATTAGGAATAGGCCTGCCCTTAATAAGCCACAGCTGTAGCCAACAAGGATGGGTGTTATAAAAGAGTGGGTTGGCTGATCAAGGAGTTAGAGTTAAGTTAGTGCTGGAGTTTGTTGGCTGTGCTGTGAGGTGGATGGAGTCAGTGCTGTGAGGAGCTGCCCATGAAAAATCACAGAGAAGGTACGGAAGCTTTATGATATGATAACAACAGGGAACACCTCCCACTGCTTCATGGGCTTTTTTGGCATGTGAATTTTTTTTGGTGAAGTTTCAGATGGAAATACAAACAGATAAGTGAATAATGTGAGAAGAGTGTCAGACTGTGGAATTGCCAATGAACCTGTCGCTCTAACACAGAAACTGTTAAGATAGAGATGTGTATACACACGGAATTCCTGTATCCAGTCCTGTAAATCTAGTGTTTCAAATCTGTGCATTGCTGAGACATCATAATAGGAGCAACAAATGTTAGTATGTGGCATTTTGCTTTTCCAAGAAAAATCCCACATACTAACATTTGTTAGAAAGGACTAAGGAGAGTTATTAAAGTCAATTACAGGCATCACCCCCACTTCAGAGTCAGCCGCAAGAAGAACACTCACCCGAGCCCTGGAACATGAAGATGTTTCAGGATAGAGCTTTGGGTTCAGATAGAGCTCTAAGTCTCATAGATTTATGAACTCGATCTACCATTTCTCTGCTCTTCCATGCAGAGTGGAATAAGCCTGTACAGAGTCCACAAACTCTTCTTTGAACCTCTGTGTGAATCACAACATTTTGTGTAGCTCCATCGTACCCCTTTGGAATTTTGATATTAATTGTAATTTTCCTTCTTAGTCTTCTCTTTCAAACTGCTGTATAGTGCTTTTGTGTACAAAACAACTGTTGCATTCTAGAGGTACACTTCAGTTGGGAGGGAGTTTATTACAGCTCCTGACAGAGTCTTAGCCCTTCAGGGCTTACTGGGAAGTGAGCTCTCCAAATATAATGGTTTTGAATGACTTTTGAGCGCCTTTGTACTACCAGGAAAAAAATCAATTAAATACAAATTTGTAGGAGACTTTGGCTGCTGAGTGCCAATCTCTTAATTTCATTTTATTATCAATTCTCTTTGGCCCCTTTTCCACAAGAGAAAGGTACACAGAATGGCACAGATTTTAGGGCTCTGTTGGATCACTTTTGTCATGTGGCTCAGCAATGATGCAGAGAGGCTCATGGCCTCCATTTGGCATATTTCAAGATTAACAATACCTTGGGCAAGAGAGACCAGATGGACATAGTTCATTGAACACTTTTTTTTTTTTTTTTGAGACAGGTTTTTGTCTGTACAATACAGGAAGCAAAAACACAGTTCTGTATTGGTGTCTCCTTGTGTTTCTGTTAGTGACCATGAAGATTGTTGTTTTTGCGGTTACTTCAAGTTGAGCTGCATTTTACACAAAGCTTTAAAGCTTTTCATTGATGCTTTCTCCAAATGACTTTTTCTATGCACAACAAATAACAATGGGATGGATCAAGACATGGGCCTGATGAAATATTCGAGCTTACCTGGCAATCTGTCAGTGAGTTCCCTTTGAGCACCTGAAAGGGCTGTGCTTGCTTGTCTTCAAGCACAAGCAAGGTGTCAGTAGCACAAAAGCCATTTAAGAGTTTGAGTGTTCCACATTCTTCGTAGTGTCTGTAGGCTGAGGTTACCTTCTGCTCAGGGC
>WBNO01001538.1:5251-20717 GCA_013400575.1 Peucedramus taeniatus
TTGTTTTTTTCCTAGTAAATAAAACAAAGTTACAGAAAAGTACTTGGAGGTTAATATAAACTGGAGGTGGTTAAACTTCTGTAGTGTAAAAAAATTTGTTCTTGTCGTATAATGTAGAACTGTGATAATTAAACACAATTAGTTAATGAGGTGGTCCCTAATGAAGGAACCACAAAGGTGTTCCATAGCTATAGAGCCGGAAAGTGGAAAATTCTTTCTGTTGGTCATTCAGTGTATTCAACAAGTTCTAGAAGGTCACTTTTCATTAAAATGAAATTTATGACATTTATTGAAACTACCTAAGAAATAATAAAAATTTTCACCAACGAGAATATATTATTGTCAGAAATTATTTGCATGGGAGGAAACCTAAAGTAGGCAATTCAAAGATAAAGTGCAACGCTAATCAAACAAATATGTTTGATTATACTGTATTAGAGAGTAAGAACAAAACTATGAACATTTTCCTTTCGTATTTCAAATAAACCTATTTTTTCTCCCACAGTTTTTAGCTTTTTCATAAAACTTTGATGCTCAAAAGAGTGGGCAGCAACACTACTTTTAGATATATGGTACAATGTCCCTACAAATTCTTAAGTTTTAGCCAGTGAACTCACTTGAAGAAGCAATTTAATCATAGAATACTTGGGGTTGGAAGGGCCCTTAACAATCATTTTAGTTCCAACCCCTGTGCTGTGCTCAGGTACCCCTCCCACTAGACCAGGTCGCTCCAAGCCTCATCTGACCTGGCATTAAACACTTGCAGGTATTGGACCACACACATCCCATGTCTCATTACCCTCACGGTAAAGAATTTCTTCCTGGTATCTAATCAATAGATAGCTTTCAGTTTGAAGCCATTCCTCTTTGTCCTATTACTAAATGCTCTTGTAAAAAAATGCTTTTCCACCTTTCTTGTAGTCTTCCTTCAGGTACTCTAAGGTCATTAATTATGAACCTTAAAAGAGAAAGGTTGTAATGGTAAGATGATTAAAATTTATATCTAAAATTTTCACATGGATATTGTACTATATGGAAACCAATGTAAACATTCAAATGCAATTTATCATTAATTCAATTGTGCATGAAGTTTAAACTGGAATCTTAAACCTCATAATGTCAGAAGTATCTGAAATCTACTTTGGGTATTCGGTTTTTGTGTAGTCCAAAGACCTTACAGAAATAGAAACAGAGAGAAAAAAAGTCCTGGTTCTCAAATGTTTTCCTCTAGGATATAAATTTCACTTCTCATAATATTTCGGACCCATCAAAAAGAAAAAAAAAGTACTTAAAAAACTTATTGAATGTATATTAATATTTATTTTAATGACAGCTGTCCAGATTTATATTAAGAACTTCTATTTTTTCACTGTGTTTTGATGTTTATTTTTAGAAATGTTGAGCAATAAAAATATAGCTCCTGAAGATGTGGCCACATAATATTCAGAATGAGTGATGCCAGACATCTATAAAGCTAACAAGACAAGTAAGTAAATAACACTTCAGTGTCTAAAGACTCATATGCCATTGCCGTAATTTATTTTTGTTTTCTGCTCACCACTGACACATCACCCCCAGGGAAGGTGGACAATGAAAAGTCTGAAAACATTGCAAAATTGAGAGCAATTGATCATATAGCTCTCATTTAAAGCACGTACAAATTTATGTAAACATATATCAGACTGGTACTGGCAAATTCCCAGTGTCATTCTCATCACTGCTTCTGACTCGTTCCATTACCCAAGAAGGATGGCCTAAATCCAAGACTAATCTCTGGTTTGAAAATCTGCATTTCTTCTTGAGAGAGGATGAGATTTCCTTCCTAGCCTGTCACTCCCTATTGCAATCCCAATGTAACGTATAATGGTTGTGCAGAATAGTTTGTAAGTAAACCACAAAAGAAATTATGTGATCTAAGTCTCTTCTAAACATCTGAAAAGAAATTGCTCCTAAAATATCACATAATTAATTTGTCATCCTACAAACAACCATTAAGTGGTATATTATGACTAAACCTTCAAAGTCTCCAAGAAAGTTGTGGAAGAATGCTTAATTCCCTCATAAAATGTGGACTGAGCTACAAAATGGAGTGAAGGCATAGGGGAAAGAAAATGTTTTCAGTGGGAATTGCATAGTAAACAGTGTGATTTATCTCAGCTAAAACAGCAGAGATATTGAGGAGATAAGACTGACTGCTGTCCTACCTGCAGTCCCCCATGAGCTATTTTAGTGTACTGAGAGAACCAGCTCTCCATATATTCCTCTAAGTCACAGCAACCCTGAAAATTTTCATTACAGCACTCTATCTGGAAATAGGTTTAAGTATCATGTTTCAGTCTAGAAACAACTGAACAGTTAGAGTTTCACTAGTGAAAATGATCATGATTAATGTTTTGGTGACTGCATTTCAAACATAGATACCTATTTGTCTCCTGTAAACATTGATATTGAAAGCATCTGAATTACCTCAGAATTATAGTCAATAACTTAACATTTCAATGTTACTCAATGTTCAGTGTAATATCCTACTCTTACAATCAGAAACAATTAACCTGTGATATTTTTCTGCAACAAGTAATGTACACGACAGATGGATGCCTGACAAATCTTGATCACACGGCCTCTGATTCTTATTAGTGTTAGTGCTCTGTTGCTTAGATGTTATCCATTTTGATACGTTTCTACATCTCAAAGAAAATACACCCTCACTTTATTGAAAGAAAGTGGAAGTCAGATAAAAGACATTACAGCTGTCGAATCTCAGGGGTTTGGCAGAAATTGCACGGCATCTTCTGAATACTAAGATGCCAGTACAAATAACACTTCAAGGTAATTCTATTTGGAGGTCTAGGAGTGTCAGGTACTGAATATTGTAATTACTCTAGCTAATGTGGATGATTAAATGAAAGTTTCTCTGGAGTAGACTTTGAAAAATCTATTATGGCTTTGGTATAGTGGAAAAGAAGATTATGGAGGGATATCATATATGTATGCCTTATAATATATTACATACATTCAGGTTTAACTTAATATTTTTCCCAGAGGATATTAAGCCACTTGTGGGATGTTTCTGTCAAGTTTTCAGAAGTGTATATCACTTTATAAGCATTTTTGGTCGCAATGACAGCAATGAATGTGCAGTTTAGAAATTTGCAGATTTGTGACATAAAATAATGTTCATTTCCACCTGTATAATTGTAGAAACCCAGAAGATAAGGGGCTAATGTGTGTGTCCCAAACACCAAAGCTGTGGGGTCAAGCAAAGGCTGTTGCATAAGAACATGCTGGAAGAAACGGGCAGAAAGAACAGGATATGGCTGGAGAAGGGGGCCATATGGAGGTGGGGCAGCACTTTCCTTTGGCAAGTGGCCTGTCCTGGCTCCTGGAGATAAGCACAACAAAGTACATTGCAAGACCAGGAAAGAGTCAAGCAGCTGGCAAGACCAGTAAAGGAGGAAACAAGAGCATCAAAGATTCCAAAAGCCCTTCTATCAATTTCCAGAAAGGTTTAGAAGAATGGATGGTGCATACTAACTCTTGCATTGCAAGTGAGAGCCTAAACCCTGGGACAGGAAAACTTATCCATAAAAAGGCATCCCCACAAAGCCTGGGTGGTGATCCCCAGGACCCCGGACACCCTGTTGGTCAACATTGGACCCAGGACTGATGATTTCCTTTCCTCTCTCTCTCTCTCCCTCCTTTTAATATCTGTCACTTTATCCTTTTTCCTTGTATTTCTCTTACAATAGTAAGAGAAATAAAATGATAAGAGACTAACTTGTACCAATTTCAATGACAAGTGTATAATTTACTAATAAAATTTGAAAGTTTTTTTGGGCCTCTGACATTTGTTGTTCCTCTTCTACCACCTTTATGAATCTTGGATGCTTCATTCTTCTTAGGGGTGGGATGTGACAGTAAGATTTGAAAAAAAAGTCATTAACCTGAGGAATATTTTTCTCACTACAGGCACAAGACTGCAGAAATTTTTGGGGGTGGTTTTTTTTTTTCATGAACTTTCCATAAATTCTGATTTTATTAACTTTTTTTCCCCTAAGCTCCTACCCAAATCAATGGAAATCTTCAATTAAGGAATTGAACTTCTTCCTTAATGCATTGAAGACTGCACTTGAAATTTATGCAACTTCTAAAGAAGCAATTCCATCATCAGAAAACACTGGAGCATTTTTGGAATTAAAAGATCATAAAGTTTCAACTGTAAAATAATAAGTATTATAATGGATTTTTTTATTTTTCCTGGCTCAGAAAGCTCAGGATAGGTTCCATTTATTTTGAATTGGAGTCAGATGCTGTATTATGGGTGCCTAACTGGTGTATTGCAATTCTTAGGCAGCAGAGTCTGTCCTACTCGGTAAAGTTGTAGTTCTCATAGCAGGCAGTAATAATGCCTTACACTCAGTAAGGAAAATTAAGTATCTCCAGGGAGCAATTCAGAAAACCTAGGCAAGTTATCAGTCTTTCTCTATTGGCAGCATAGAAAAATGCATTATTCTACAATGATTCAGTAATTCTACACTCAGAATGAAACCTTCCTAAAAGCAAAGCATTGTGTTGGAAAAAAAAGTGTCTGTAGTCTTTAAGTTTTATTCTGCAATATATAAAACTCAAAAGATAAAATAAGATGAAGATAGGATTTATTCTCCAGAACATATTTTCCCCAAGTGTAGTTCTTAATACTCTCAAATAGTCTTAAAGAAATAAAGATTTAATTAATGATCCATCGCTGATTAATCCCTCAATTAAAACTGTTCCATATTGTACTCATGTACAATGCATCTCTGAATCTTAGGTGACACAAAGTGATTTGAAAACACGGTGGATGAGCCATTTATTTACAGATACACTCCACAAAGACAACACAGGGACTTGTACTTCTAAAATAAGCCTATAGCATAAACAGTATATTATTAAATCAGGTGTAATAAACAAGATTTCATATTCAAATGTTAGTGAAGGATATTGTTAGGAGAAGCGATAAGCAACTCTTTTGCACACACAGATTGAGTAGAAAAGAAACAGTGCCAGTGGGATAAATTAACTACTAACCTCTCCTGGCTGCTCTCAAGCTTATCAAAGGAGGATCATCAGACCATCTGAGGTCCATCTCCACAAGTACAGGGGAGGACACAGGCAGGATGACAAGCAAAGAAACCCTAATTACAAACTCTTGAGAAGGAACATCTGGTCCAGACTCCTCACAGGACTTTTCCAAGACTAGCAGATCCATTGTTTAGGTGTAAAATCCTCCAAAATAATGGGAGCAACACCTTTTTGGATGAAGAGATGGTTATTGCCCATAGGTGTTAGGCACAATATAGGTTGCAGGAGAACAGAAATTTGGTATTACGTGAGTTGTTATAGGATGTATGTGGGAGGAACCAAAGGCGACATAAGGGAGGGATCTACATGGTTTGTGGAAGGAACTATGGTGGGCAAGTTAAGAGATAAGGAAATAAAAAGGTCCAGTCAAATGTATGTAGGGTCTTTTCTGTACAATCTAGAGACATCCTGCTCCTGATCGCTGCAGTCTGTCCTGTCGTCTCATTAGGTTCTACTTTCACTTATTTTTCCAGTAATGGGCTCTTAAGCCCATGTGTGTAGGTGTTTATAAGGGATCTGAGTGCCAGCAAGTGGAGTCAAAACATGGGTCTAGATGACCTGTGTGTCCATGGTGGCAGCAAGTGGAGAGACCTGAGAGAGTGAAACCTAGTGTCAGGCACCAGGGTGGTTCCATGGGTCAAAGCCACGTGTCCCTGTGATGCAATACCTGGAGTGAATGAGTGAGGCCGCTGGTGAAGAGCAAGCCAGGTGAGCTGGTGAGTAAGTGAGGTGGCCTGGGTTTCAAGAATTCTTTAAAGGTAAGATCACAAGGTTGGAGGTTGCTGTTGGGGATCAGAGGAGTCCCAGCCAGTGATGGCTGTGGGTGCATGTGGTTCTGTGTGTTTGCAGATGTGGCAGGGTAAGACAGTCCTTATCAGCAAAGAGGGTGGAGTTTGTATGTCCCCCACAAGCCATCCACTGGGGAGACTGGGTTGCAGGTGCAGCTATTGGGCATACCAGCAACCTAAGCCTAGCTGCTGGAGGGCTCTGTAGTGTACATATAAACAAACATGCACAAACCTATATATGGACTACTTTTTCAGACATCTATTCCAGCTGAGCAGGGTGGAGGTGCATTACTGACACTCCATACTGGCCCCTCCTTCTGCTTAGCCAGAGAGGCTGGTACTGTGAGTGCTTTGTGGGTGCACCTGTGCTCTCTGTGTGGCCAGCCGTGTCTCTATGTGTATATATTGCACACAGAGTAAGCTGTCTACTACTAATACACACTCAATCTTGCTGCTGGAGAGACCAGCTCTTCAATCAGACTAGGAAATAGAGACTAACACAGGTGGCCCAGCAGATGTAGGAGGAACAATCTCCTACATTCCCAAATGTTTCCAGATCAGATGTTAATCAAGGTCAGAACTGCATCTTCATAGTTTACTTCTGCAGTGGTGCCAGATTGCAAGATCCAAATTAGAGAATTCCTACCCACAAATTACCATGACAGTTTCTGTAAGCAATCTAAACTGGACTTTTAGCTGTTGGGCAGGCAATGCAGACTAAGCAGTTTGTTGGTTCATGCTGTTTCTCTGAACTTCATGAACTCCTGGGGGGAAAAATGCAAAAGCTCTCTTTCTGCTCCCTGAGTATAACTTCAGAGATCCCCATGAAACTATGAACATAAGTTAGAATTTTTCCACCACTGCTCCACATGCCCTTTCCCTTCCCTTCTTGTGCAGACCATGTGTGTATGACTGTCCATAACAAATATGGGGGAAAGAAATGCCGAATTTGCCACGCTGAGAAGGAAGCAAAAGTGTTAAACTCACTGCAGAACATCATTACAGTGTTTGTGCCAGCTGCACAGTAATGCTATAATATGACTGATGAGAGTAGAATTCAGAAAAAAAAAAAAAAAAGTAGATGCAAAAGTAGTCAGAGTTCTCTTTTAGCTAAATAGTTGTGCTAAAGAATTCTGTTTTACATGCAGCAATAGGAACACTGAAATCCTTTATGTGAGGCAGAAAGAAGGAACACAAGTCAAAGCAGCTGAATTTGGGGTACTACCCAGTCAATAGGAGTTTCCTGTTCAGACACTGGCCTGTGAACACGATGAGGGAAATCCCAGGAAGCTGAAATTGGATCCCAGGCTGTAGGCAGGGTACAGACAGCCCGAAAGCCCAGCTGGACAGGGATAGTCAGGACTGGTGATGCCCTCAGAACCCTGGCACTTGAGTAATATCATGACTGCTATGATAAGTAACACATTATTAGCTAATTCATAAGTCATATAATTTATATGGATACAGAAATGAATGAAAATGATTTTTTCATCGAGATAAATCTGCATTTCTTCCCTATTAATTCTATTGTAATGAATAATGCAGCAGGAAAGATTCTAATTATAGAATGCCTTTAATTTGGATAGATTTCATACATTTTTTCCATCTTATTAACCACAGCACTTTTTTCTTGATGTGGAAGGATAATTTACACTCATCCTTTTGTTTAATTGTGCCACTTACACAACAGGTGCTCTCTGTAGTAGTTCATACCATGTGCAGATCAATGCTGTGCCACTGTTGAACATTTCTATATTTAAATTTTTTATAATTTATACTCCCTTGTTACATTAAAATGTAGGAAGTAAGAAGTCTGCCTGAAAATTTGATAGGATTTGGTCATGCAATGTTCATTCCCCTTTTTCCAGCTCATGAATAAGCTTTAATTAGATATCATTTCAGGAGGCACAAAATTTTAGAATTATGCTTGAGATAATGAACACGAAACTATTTTATGTGCCTAGCCCAGAAGGACAATAGTTCCTCAAACCCTTGTGGCTTGTTTTCTCAGGGATGAAGTCAAGACAAGTCATCTAGAAATAAATTGTATTTTAGAGCACCAGAACTGTTGCAAATGCAACATCCATTGCTCAGCCTTTGACCCTAATCTTCCTTTTATCCATCCTTTTGGTGCACCCTGCTGAAAAAAGTCATATTGTTACTCTGTGACCCTAATTTGTGGTGTGAAGTTATTACTTTACTGCGGCAGTGTTTGTCTACTTTTTGTCAACTGTGCTAACAATAGTATAGGAGAATGTAACAGCTGAGCTGGAGCACAGTGGTCCTAACCTGAACACCGGTGTGCATCAAGGACTCAGTGATCCCCAGAACAGCTGACCTGAACATGTACAGGTCTGTGCTGTGTTGTACATGCTTGTGGTCTGCCAGAAGAACTTCACTGATTAATTGTAATGTGATATCCATATGCAGCTCCCTCTTGACCCTGGCCTTTGTGCCACCTCATGAATCTTCTTATCTTGAGGGTAAGCAGCATGTTTACATAGAATGTTCCTCTGCTTGACAATAGAAATGATGAATAGAACTGTTTTTGCTAATGAGGAAACATTATAAAATCTCTAAAGATAACAGTGCTGGCAAACAGCACAGAAAGGATCTGTGCAAAATGCCTTGGTCTGACCACTGAGCTACTGTTCAATCCTATAAAACTTGGGGTTCTCACCATCTGAAGGAGTGTAAGATTATCTGTGTCATCGCCTTTTTCCTTCTCCTCTTATGTCCAGTAAATGACATTTTAATCAATATCTGACAGAGCCTGATTGCCTTTCTTACTGGGATGCATACCAAGCACTTGTATCAATGTATTACATTAAGCATTTGCAGAATATGCAAGTCCAGTACCAGTGCCAGAGGCTGGTTCCTTGTCAGCCCCTTTCTCCAGTCTGTCAGTCACACTGGTTGGTAACATGACCCTCTGGCATGTCAGCCACTCCTCACAGTTTGGTGTACATTCTGTCCCATCATCCAGATCATTAATGTTGATGTTAAACAGGGTTGGACCCAGTATTGACTCCTGGGGTACACTGCTACTCATTAGCCTCCAAGTAATGCACCAATTGATCATAGACCTCTGGGCCCAGCCATGTAGCCGATTTTCAACCCGCTTTAGCATCTCTACATCATCAACTCCTCTATGGAAGTCATGTCAAAAGCATTACTGATTTCCAGGTAGGCAATATCCTCTTTTCTCCTCTCATCTACCAAGCCAGTCGTTTTTTCATAGAAAGCAGAAAAGCTTGTCAAGCATGACTCCTCTGTGGTGAATTAATGCTTTTTACTCCTCATCGTTTTCTCACTTTCATGTTCCTGTTATTTATTTATTCTGCCTTAGTACTTATTTAGGTGTGTCTATTAGTTATTTATTAGTCCAAAGTACACCAATTTTAAAATTTAACATGATAGCACTGATTTTATTATTACTTATTTTGATCACAGAGGGTACATGATAGTGCTGGAAACACTGGGCCAGAATCTCTTACATTACACCATGGCCCTGCAGTATACAAAGGGAAATGAACAGTAGGAAATAGCACCTGAACAAACATTCCAGCTCTGAACAAGGGTTAAGGCTTTTCTCCAAACATTTCTAAACATAGTCACATGAAGGTTATCCTCACATTATCTTTGAGTTATTGTGTTTGCAACCAAAACTGAGCAGCACTTTTTTCTTTTTCAACCTCTTTAATCTAGGAAAATAACCCTGGGTTTCGACTAGGTCTATTAATGGCCTTAAAAAAGAGTGAAACATAAAAGATTTTACTCAAAATATACAAATAATAATATTTGCTTTATCAACATTTTTTAGGTGAAACTAATATTTCATTAGGTTAGATTCTTTAAAGTACTATCAAAGGGAAAACTCTCATTCTGGTGTGTCCTATGGGAAAAATATTCTGTCATCTTTAATTCAAAACTAATTTATTAATGTTCAAAGAAATTGTCACCAAGAGGTTTTAACAAAGTCAGCATGATAATGAAAAATTAAAATAAAAGTCATTTGGAAGGAGATCTGGTAAAGCTATTTTCTCTCCTTGAGCAGCCCATTGATTTAAAAATCAGAATGTCATAAGAACAGTCTAAGATTTAATAGCCACAGCCACATGGTCAAGTTAATTATTAGTGAGTGCAACAACTGACAGCATACAGCAACTCTAATAAGGAAGTTTACTTTCAGGGAAGAATAAAAAAGGGGAAGAGAGAGAAGAAAAGGAGGAAAACTGGGCAAAAACAAGGGCAAGGGAAGATGAAGGCTCACCAGTGGCTGGCCTAGAAGAGCACTGGCAGGGTCCCAGACGAGCAACCTCTAAAGGAGGTTCTCTTCAGTAAAAAAAGTGATGAGGAGGAACATGCCAGCTGTGAGGATGATTTCTTTGCCTTGCCTTTAGCCCCTAGAACTATATAATTTTGCCATGACCCTCTCTTATTTGCTATAATTTGTTCCTGTTAGTGATGATGTTAGCTTAGGTTGACACATACCAATCATGTGTAATCATTGAATATTGATTATCTGTTAAAGCTTCTGTGCACAAGTATTGGATAGTGACAGTTGGGCATTTAAGAGACCATTGTCTATTTTACCATATGCTGTTTTTTTTTCTCTGTATTGGAGAAAACTGGATTAAAAAAACCCTTAAATATCTAAAATCTGCCAAACAGCAGGAAAGAATAGGCATGTAAAGAGGAGTCATTGCTATGCTGGCCATAGCCACTTCTCACAATAACCCACCATACCAACACAGGCACGGCTGCAAGCCCATGAGATCAACAGTATGAGAATAACAGTATGGAAACAGAAGGAGCAATAAAACCAGAGAGGCTCAGTAAAGAACTGCTAAGGCAGCACAGCTGAAAGTTTTCAGGGCTGCAGAGAGCATGCTCATAGCATTAGTATGACCAGGGCACCTCAGGCACTGCAAATCATCATTATTATATTGTATAATGATGTATATAATTTCGTTCGGTAGCAAAAAGATTAGCTATGTCTGTATTTACTTTGTCTTGTTAGTTTTTCTACTTTTAAGATAAAAACTCACGCTTAACTTTACTAAAGCAATATTTTTGCAAATTCTACATTATAATATGGAAGAACAGAGGATTACAACTATTCATTTCATTCAGATACTTAATTATAATTCAATCTCACATTCATTAAATCTATGGAAGTGGTATCATCTCTACTTGTCCAGAATTAAATATTACTTAAGAACAGCATTTGTAATACTGACTTTAGTTTTCCTTTTAAATTGGCTGTGGATTAAATCAGTACATTAACGTGCTAAAATAAATAACATAAACATGACAACTGTTGCATTATACTGAATATTAATGCCAGAGTAACCACCAGGTAACCAAAAACCTTAAAACCTTTCTCAAAGGCTTCGGGGAATGAGTTGCAAGGCAATTAATAAGGGAAAATTTATTGCTAAGTCTGAAGAAGAATACTTTGAAATGCAATGCTTGCATAGGCAACTGTTAATTTTAATAAATTGATAGTGATTTTTCTTTCAAGTGTGTAATGAAAAAACATAAACATTTGCAGTTCAGTTGTTTGAGAACTTAAAAGGGTAAACAAACAAGCGGCTACAATTCTAAAACTGCTTTCTTTTCTTTGTTTACCAGATCCATTATTAAGAACTGCTGTTTAGGTTTTCTCTGAGAGGTTGCATCTCTGTTGTTCAATATGATGAGAATGAATCTTAATTTCAGTGGTCAATGAAAGGTTTTACTTTAATTATCAAAGCCAATAAATTTTTTAAATTTATCTGATAATTCTCTGTGTACAAATTTAGGTGAGATTTGTTGTTTACTTAGCAGAATTGTGATACACCGAATTTTCATTCCATATTATTTTGAATCTATGTATGCCTCACAAGCTTTCAGTTTGAAACCTGAGTAGTTTTTGTTTAAAACTAACATCTAATGCCTGTGTATGTGTGCTTTGTTGAGATATTCCTTTAATCAGGAACATTGGAAATACAGACCTTACGAACTTTACAGTTGGTTTTTTGCAGCACATGATGGCAAAATATTCTCTGAACTCTACAGAAAGTTCTCTCATTACTTTACTCCCACTTGGTGTAAGTTTCTTTGATGGAAGAGTGCACTGGACTATGTCAGATGTGTGTCTAACACATTTAGGTTATGCTTAAGAATTTACATGGCACTGCTATCCCATTAATCTGGATGATGGTTTAGGTTTACATGCTATTTTGTGTTATTTTAACTCATGTAACACGTTATTTTAAGATACATGGAGGCTGGGTAGATTTTACCAAAAGGTGTGTTTAAAGCAATTTTTTACTTCCTTTTCTTTTATCCTCACCTTCCCATACGGTGAGTTAATATGGGGAATAAAAAGCTTTGCAAAAGAGGTTCACTCAAAACTGTTATAAAATCCACTCTCGTGCATAATTTTTGTACCAGCATAAGGGATTGACAGAGCTGAGGGTTGAATGCCTCATAAGCCTTAGCCATCAGGTCTAAGAATATATCATCTCAAATTTTATTAGAGAAAAAAAATATTGTAGTCTTCAAAACTGAGATGAAAACATGAAGACAATAAGGAGCAAAACTTATACAGGTCAAAATAGTGAATTTCAGAGAGCTAACTGCTCTGTTCTTTGTATCATATCAATGTCATAACCTAGAGGGTTACATAGCCTGTGGGGGTTCCAAGATTGTGACCATGCATTCATTGTGCATTCATCACAAGACTGAAGAGGCTTTTGTCCCCTAAGTTTCTCTGCTTTATTTCAGATTACAAAAAATGCCATACAGTTCACCGGCAGCAAATATATTTTCACAGAAATTACCACTTGCAAGTTAAACTATGGTTAACGAAGTTAATATATATTTATCAAGCTACTATAAGTTACTATAAGCAATCAATAATAGAAACAATCAATTTTATACCAACAATCAATGTAAAAGCAATGTCCCAGTACTGTAAGGGGCTACTACGAACTTGTCTATAGTGAAGCAAGCTTATAGACAGTACAGCTGTGGGTATACTCATGAGAGATATACAATATCAGTGTCCAGAAAATTTGACAGATTTCAGAAAAGACAAAACCATCTCAAGGAGCAGGATAACTCATTCCCAGAAAGCAGGACACAACCATCCTAGAAATGGGAGAACAAATTGAACTAATCCCAAAAGTATGAGTGCGGGGGAGCACCAGTAGAGTAACACAGTCTCACTTCAGAGGTGATCCTCACCAAAGACTTTGGAGTCAACCACAAATTCCCAGCAAGGGTCCAAGATATCATAGAAAGTTTGTGAAGACAGTTAGCTGTCTGTAAGAACAAGGGAATTTTTCCAAGAGAGAGGATCCATTTCAGGCAAAAAAAAAGTCCTTTTTGTGTCATAGACATAGAGGAGTGCATAGGACACCAACACTTCAAGCAGCCAACAGGTTGTTGGCTGTTAAGTTTACCTGAGGCAGCATATAGAATAGGTTGATTTATCTTTTCAGACCAACTTTTGCTTTTCCAGACTGTTTTCCTGTTCTATCAATTAGAACAGCCCATGGCAGCTTCCAATTCTTATTCTTTTAGGATGTTTCCACCTCTTTCCAAATTATTTTTGGCTTTTTTTTCTGCTAAGTTTCCATTAGAGTTGTATTTGCAGTAATCAATGATGTCTCAGGATGTCAGTGGTCTCCAAGTACCCATCTTTATTTCAAAGATGCCAGCTGCACTTCTCAGGGATACTTCTGGTTCACAGGCCTAGACAGATAGCTCCGTCTGGCAGGTGTTTTCTCTGTGAGCATTTGAGCAGACAACTTCTGCTCAGTAGTTTTCCCCTTCTAACCAAGTCACCTTTCTGGCTGTTCCCAACAATTGCTAACTTCAAAGACCCTTTTTCCACCACCATTGTCTCTCTTCAGGCTGTGACTCTTACTGCAGCCCTGGTGGTTTAACTAGTGACAGCAGAATAGGTTTGAACCATTTCGTGCAGCAATTCTTCAAACTACTGTGTTGCGTAATGGTCTTCCAAAATCAGAGAGGTAAACACAAATAAAAGTGTTCCATTCCTGTGAAGCCCTCTTCCTCAACCCACCCAAACTCATTGCCTTCCCACAGAGGGAATAAATAAGGCAAGAATGGGAAAAGAGAAAAAAAGACACCATTGCTTTCCAGTTGGAAAAATTCCGGACTAAAGGAATAGCCCTTGACAGCTTTTCTTCCAAAGACACATGGCAGTAAACCTTAGAATGGTCTAGGCAAGGTAGCTGAGTTGCCCTAGGGCTGAGAAATACAAGTACACATAACAATGTGAGAACAAATAATTTCAATGTCTGTGTAAAAGTATGAAAAAATAACTTTCTTTAAACCTGAAATGCAGAATTAATTCAATCTCTCGTGGATATAGCACTCTCTGATAAGGGGCTCATGGGAAAACCGTGGATTATTCTGTAAACTGGAATGACTTTTTTTCCTTTTCTCTTTTCTCTGCATAAAGTAGGTGCACAATGCATGTTCTCATGAGAATCAAATATCTCTCATGGTGCTTCCTACTGTGTATATGAATTTCCCATCCATACACCCCGGCTTTCTTCAGTCTGATGCTGAAAATACAGTAAAAACTAAAACTCATGAAAAATGCATGTACTTTTCTATAGGCTTATAACTACATTTACTCTTCTCACCTTTGAAAAATCATTATACAACCTTCCCATTCTACAAAGAAGATTTGAAGGGCTTAGTATTCTAGCATACTGTCTTTTTGGTAATTCACTGCTGGACTAAAAGCCTTCCTAAAATGCTTTGAGATTTTTAAAAATGGATCCTTTTTAATGTAGAATCAGAAGTCACTGGTTTTTGTGTTTTAAAGCTCATCAGCAAGGTTTTGATTGATGCCTAGAATCATTATCGGGTTTTTTATGAATTCTGTGGCTTATATTTCTTTTGTTTGTTTTTGGGGTTTGTTTCTTTTTTTTCAGATGCACTCACTAGTCTGTATGTAAGTCTTCAATATTTATTATGTTTGTAGCTATTTTTGGCAAGATAGGTGAAATTTTAACATTTGTGCTGTAAATTCACAGCGTTTATCTGGTTTTGATGTTTTATAGCACCAACACGGAGTTAAATTCTGCTTTTCTGAGCGAGAATTACTTCCAGGACCATCTTGAATATCATCCTAAAAATAGTGAATAGACACATGAAACACTAGGAGAAAGTCCTCGTATTTTGGCACTGCTTTTAAAAAAGAAAAAAAAAGGTGGGGAAAAACTCCATTTCTTTGTCTTGTACTGTATACTTAAACAACTCAGTACTGAGCTTTATGGCAGTGCAGTAATTTCTCTCAATCTTATATCTTCTTATTCAGTTTATTGTCACTTTAGAAGTGGAAAATAATAACCGGGGAAAAAAAAGAGTTTCCTCTTGTCAATTAGTCTCTTTAAAGAGTCCACATATGTTTAGAAACAGTTCATTACTTAGTCCCAGAAATTCAATCCATTCAGAATCTCTTGGCAGTTTCAGATAAAATATTGTGTTTGGTATTTTCGATTTTGGAGGGGAGGTGTCCTATTTTT
>WBNO01001538.1:20761-47821 GCA_013400575.1 Peucedramus taeniatus
TGTGTGTGTGTGTGAGTTTAATTTTTTTTCCTTTTTTGTAATTTATCTTTATTACAAGTATTTAGCTCTTTTTCCACCTTTTGTCAGTGAGATGATATATCTGATAAAGATCATTGTAGAAGAACTGTAACATTTTTTGTGAGCAGCCCGGGTATAACATTTAATGGTCTCTCTTTTTCTTTGGAGATTTTTCATCTTCTGGAGGGAAGAAAAATAGGAGCTGGATTGGGGGGAAAGCCCAAGATTAATATATTTTCTTTAATGACCACAGATTCAAGACATCTCAATCAGGCATTAAATGCCAATAGCAAGTAATGAAAATAAAACAAAAAGAATTTAAACAGAGGTAGAAGTAATCATGGGGCAGCTTTTTAGTAGCTAGTGGGGAAGAGAATCAGACAGAAAAGGTACACTTTGTGGTTGAGATAAGAAGAGTTTAATAATTGATAATAACAAGACTAAAAAAAATTGTAATGGAAATAAGAGAGAGAGAAAGAAAGAGAAGAGGAAATAAACCCCAAGACATACAAGTGCTGCACAACGCAATTTCTCACCACACACAGAATGACGCCTGGCCAGTCCTTGAACGGTGATGGTCAGTCCCCACAGAGTTCCCCCAACTTACATACTGGGCCTGATGTTCCATGGTATGGAATATCCCTTTGGCCAGTTCAGTTCAGCTCTCCTGGCCGTGCTCCTTTACAGCTGTTTTGCAGCTCCTGACTGAAGATAAGACCTTCTCAGCAACAACTGAATCTTCAGTGTGTTATCAACATTATTTTTGTTCTAAATTTATATCATAACACTGTACTAGGAAGAAAATCCTATCCCAGCTGAAACCAGGACAGCCTTTTGGACATATATATAGTTAGGCAAATAAATATAGGTAACATAATATCTGCTTTTCTCTTTAGCTAAACCATTCAATATATTTTCCTGTGCTCATCAAATAGCAGCAGCTGACTGACTGTCCATGTCACCTAGTTATACCATACCTCTGGCTCAGCACAGCTGGGCCTAACTAGCATTAAATCAGAAAATGTGTAATCAGAAAGCTTTGTGTCGTCATCCCTGGCTAATTTGACATACCATTTCAGGGAAAGTTTGGCATAAAAATGAGTGCAGAGGAATTTCTCCAGGTGACAGCTGTAACTTCATGACAGTTTCCAGCTTTGTCTACCTTCATGAAGTCAGACTCAATTCATAGGCCTGTACAAAGGGACTAGCACTGCCTATGGGAGGGTCAATTCTTTACTTCTTGGATAAAAATGGTGTTGAAGAAAAAATGTATTATATTAATTGTGGGCAAAATTTGAACATTTCGACTATGAAAGTTTCCTCTCATGGGTGATGTATCAGCACATTATCTGATAAACCATCAATTTTTCAGAAACTGTGAATGACTGCTGAATCAATGTTTTTATTCTACTCAAACTCTACTTTCAATGGTAAACTTTTGCCTAGCATTTCGTGATTTTTATAAGAAAATTTCTACAGAAGATAATGTTTAAATCCTGTCATTTAAACATATAAAATCCCCACTCCAGAGAAAGTGCAGAAATCCCACAAGCAAAATTCTGTGGATGAGCCTCTGCAGAGGTAGCCAACGATGTTTGGAAGGACTTCTGAGGGATGAAAAGGATTCTGGAAGTGAGGCAAACAGAAATAAAAGGAATGTGTGAAGCAAAGCCAATGCTATTGAATGACAAAGGTGTGTGTTTGATGGACTCTGACATCAAAAAACATTCACAGCTGCTGGTACTTAAAATTCTCATTAGAAGTCATGCCTCGCCTCTTTGGCAATTCACTCCTTCGCAACTCAAAGCAAAAACTCAAGAACAATATTTTAATTTCTTTTGCCTTTCACCCTCTTCTTAATGATGACTATTTTGCTTTATTTTCTAATTTGAGTGCTTATGATTGAATATTTCTTCAGCTAGTTTTCATAGAGTTTATTGTAAGAAAAGTATGCCATTGATGTCCTCCCATTGTATAATCTCTAAATGTCAATATTAGAACATTTATAATTTCAATTATGTGTACCCATAAAGCTGTTATCTTGGAACATACAAATTGTGCATGACATCTCATCTTTCAAGCTAGTAAATCAAATCATTTCTTTCACAATTTAATTTGGAAAGAAAATGTAATTGGTAGTCCAATGAAATCAACATTAGCTTGTTCTAAATTCAATCTGGAGGAATAAAAAGAAAACAGCAAAACCAAAACCCTGCTGCAAGATATCACTTTATTATAATCTCAACTACTCCAGTAAACCAGTGGCTGTACTGAGCAAAACTCTGCTGAAACAATCATCAGACAATAACTAATTCTGAAATTGCTCGGTTTTTACACTATCTAGTATTGGGGTTTATTGTTTGTTTGTTAATAAACAAACCTGCTTAATATAAGATTTTTTAAAAAAATATTCTCTTGCAAGAGTGCAAGTCTCACACAGACACATGGAACTTAAAGCAATCTTCATTATAGAACCTCACTGTTTACCTTTGGCCATGGGTATTACTTTCTTTAAATCTGTATAGGTGCTTGAGGATGGAAATATAAAAGAGAAAGGAAAACGTGTATACAAAAATACTTAAATCCTCTGTAAGTAGTTAAACTCAGATTTGTATGACCTCAAACCTATTTTTGAAGTTTAAAGCTGGAAACACAACTTTCAGTTACTCCATTTCCATTTAATTCAGTCTTGACTTAATTTTTATTTTCTCTATAACTCAGTGCTATTTAATCTTTCTGCTGTGCTGACACATATGGAGGACCCCCTTCACTACTACATGAATTCATAAAAGCACATTCACAGAATGTGTCTAACTGAATTCTTTCTCAAGACTGACTAGTGCTGCAGTGCCTAAAGAATCTAATCAAGAAGGACTTTTTACCATTTAATTCAATTTGATGGTTTTATTTTTCTTTCATCTTTTATTGTTGACTACAGAATTTGTTCCTAAAAACTTATTTATAGGAATAATCATTATACTACTCCTCTTTTCCTCTAATATTTTTTGTATTTCTTCCTCATTTTTTTTCTCTACAACTCTCTGTTACTCTTGGGGGAGGGTGGGTAAAGGAAGGAAAAAAAAGGAATTCTGTGTATTGAGAATATAGTATATTAAGGATCAAAAACATACTGCTTTGATGGGCAATGGTTCAGTGGCTGAAACTGCTAAGTGAAATGGAATCTTTTACAATTTAGTTACAAATACTTTTAAATATAAGCTATTAATTAAAACATACAAAACTTTTTCTTTCTTCACAGCTGTGAATAAATACAATATGCTTGAAAGGCAATTTGACTATTTTCTTTTTAATATGATGATGTACAAGGCAAATGTGAATATTTGCTTAAGCTCCCAAGATGAAAGCCAACATACAAGATACAGAATGGCTTTTGCAAAATTGTCGGGGTTTATTTTCTTTGTTGGCTTTGTTTTTTTTTTTTTCCCTGTATTTCAGAAAACAAAAGTAACAAGAAACTTAATTATAGTTATCCATTTTATAAAGAACTAATCAAATTCTCTGTGTTGATATGTATTTTTTAAGTTGAACTGGTCTATACAATATTTCAAAACTTTCATGTCAGCAGATCTAAATGAAGTAAAAATTTGGATGGGGTCATAAGTTAGCCCTGAGCAGACAGCAAGGTAAATTCTTTAAAGAGTTTTAACAAAGCAAGAACAAATTATTTGAACTAAGTTTGTTTAGGCTAGGCCATTTCTTTTTGATCACTGTTGTGTCAGTTGGCTTGAGTTTGTTCTTTGAGAAGCTTCGGGGCCTGGAAGACAGATTTTATCTAGCCAACAATCTAACTATAGTAAAGAGAAGTCAGTGGTGAATATATGCCCTAAAGAAGAAAGAAACTTGAAGAATTTTTTAAGCTTTGACTTCTCAAATGCAAAAGTGAGAATGCTATTTAAAATAATGACATATTAGGTGAGAGAAATTAACAAAATATTTTCTATATCTTATTTATTTTATCAAAGAAAAAATCTCTACTGTACGTATATTTAAGGAATCAATATTGAAGGAATTATATGAGTAAGATAGGTAAATACACTCTAACTTTGATTCTTTCAAGAATTCTGAAGAGATGCCCATTGTGGTTAAAGCTGTCTTGTACAATGCTAATGGATTTGAAAAATCACAACATAAGAGAACTGGCGTAGACAAACTGCAGTGCTTATGCAGTAGTCTTAGTAGTTCATTTCAGATTACTGTTCAGAAGTTTGACATTAAGCTTTTACTTTGATGTCATGAACTGCTGATCAATTAGAAAGCAAGCTTTAAAAGTACAATATGTCTTGAGAAAAATCAATAAGTCTACTTTGTCCTATTTTAAAGATAAGATGAAAATTTGCAACTGTCAGTGCACATTATTGTTACTAGTAGTGGGAAAGTCAAAGACATACTAAATGGCTACTTATGGCTACTTGTGTGCAATAAAAGGTTTAACTCAGACCTTCTCACCTACTTTGACAGACAACCATGGCAAAACAAAGACCTTAGTATTGATAAAAGGTTTGACTTGGCATCATAAATGGATATATTCATAGTTACACCAGAGCCTGTGCACTTCACCCCTTAAAAATATAGTTCTAATGCATAGTGCTGTATGCTGCTGCACAGCTCAGAATTTAGAAAACAGAATGACAATTTTTAAGATTTTCTACAATACTGGAGAAATCCCAGTAGGACTTCAATGATTCTTGTGGGTCTATTCCTACTAAGGATATTTTATGATTCTTTGAATCAATCCCTCACTTACATGCTTTAATTCCAGTCAATTTCAGTAGAAGTCAATTTACAATGGCCCTATGCTGCTCCTAAGTGCCCTCTGTGAACTGTTCTCTTTGACCAAAGTGTATCATACAACTAACTGTGATAAGGTCAGGCAATATATTAATGTTACACTTAGAGGTATTTGACTTCTGTATCTAGAATTTTTTCAGTTATTTCATTTTAAAAAACACTGGCCTAAGAAATACTATTACCTGTATCTCTTTTCTAATACTCGGCAGAGATAAGCATTACAACAGAGAAAAATTTTCATCTATGAAACTCTTTTCCACTTTTGCTAATAACATTCACTTTTTCCCATTTCTCATTTCTTCTGGAAAATCTAGAGAACTGAAAATATTTCTCAGTCTATGGTTATCCACCATCAAAACCACAGTAACAAAGTTTTAAATATGTAAAGAAAAAAAAAAGAATGGGCAGTCAATCCAAATCCATTGTCCCTATTTAGCTGTATAGTGTAACCTTAAAGTGTCCTTCCTTACTTTGGGGAACTGCCTGGAAAAAAAATTCATATAAATCGGTGTGAAAAGTCAGTTGTTTAATTTTGGCTTGGTTCTCACAGACTCATGGACCAGACCTTAAAACTGAAAATCAATCACAGTTTAACAGTCATCACAGTTTATGTGTGTTAGCTTGTTATACACATAGCTGTCCTATGCATCCATATTTGAGTTAACATTCAGCAAAGAAGTAATGATGGTGAAGTCAACTGACAAATTCACATGTAACAACTTGTTCCAATTCCATGGATCCTGAATCACTTCATAGTCTACTTAAGAGTTCTTTCTGAAAACATTGAAGTCAACTACCTGCTGTCACCTTCTAGGTGATCAGAAATTGTTATTTCCAGAATTAAAATAAAAAACCCAACTTTCAGGCATAATTTGCAAGGCAAATATTGTCTGACATGCATTTGTTCCTTAAAATTATGCTAAAAAATTAAAGCAACCAGCAATGTTACACTGTTAAAATTATGATATAGAGGGACTAGAATATCTAGAACTCCAACAGTATAACCAACCGTTCCTTGAAAGCAGGTCAATTCAAGGAATTTGCTTTTTGCCCCACTCTAACTCCATTTCCTCTATGATGCCCCCCTGAAGAGAAGCAGGAATCTGAGGAGTGAATCTTTTATGGCTAGGAGTGAAGATATTTTGTCTCTGTTATCTGTAAAATAAGTTCAATACAACAACCCTATCTGTAGGACAGAATCCTTGACTTTATATCCACAGAGAATACCATACTTTGATTGTTTAAATATAAAGGATGACAACTAAGAAACTAGAGTTACTGTACAAATATAAATTTTGTTTTATGTTAAAGCCTCTGGGTATGTTTTCTTCTCTTCATGTGTACTAATATTAATCTTATTTTATACTAAATACTCTTAGAAGTATTACTGAAATGCTGCTGTGACATTCATACTCAATTTTCCTGCATTTATCCATTACAAGAGCATGAACATCTGACATTTAAGAGACTTATAAAAGCCTATATATGTCAAGACAACTAAAACGAGTGCTATTCTACATAAATTCTCAGTCAGAGAGAAAATTATTAAAAAATAAAATTTAAAAAAATTGAAATAGTGAAGAACCCGGCAAGAAAATGGAACATCATATTGGATTTCTGCAAGGCTTTAAACTGTTCAAATTCACTGGTCCATCCAGGGAATATCTATAGTTACGTATATATTATCACAAAGTCTTACACCTAACATGTAGATCCTGACAAGAAAATATATCCATTAACATTGTAGCTCATATTTAATATTATTTAAAATAATGGAGATCATAGAGAGTGAAAAATCAAATAAAAACATATCTATTCATAAGGATAAATATTCTTCAATGAAATCAACATGGGCTCTTGCCATGGACCAACTCCAACTATATAAAAAACTCCGACTATATAAAGAATTTGAGTCATTCATTTCAAAGGACTCTGACTGAAAATTACAAAGATCCTGAGTCTGGAAATTCACTCATAAGAAATTAGGTGTCTAAATCCAACACTGAATTTGACATGTTAAACATCACAAGTGTCTCTTCTTTTAAAATACAAGACTCATAGGAGGTTGTTAAATCATTAAATAGTGGTAAGCAATTGACAAGAAACACCAAGAAGGTAAATGTGAAGACAATTAGAATAGAATAGAATAGAATAGAATAGAATAGAATAGAATAGAATAGAATAGAATAGAATAGAATAGAATATTTCCAGGTGAAAGGGGCCTACAACAATCTTCTAGTCCAACTGTCTGACGAATCCAAGGCTGACTGAATGTTAAAGCATGATACTAAGTGCATTGTCCAAATGCCTCTTACTTCCAAGAGAATCCTTGTATTAATTCAGGCTGCTTTATATTCAAGAATGTAATATTTCTGAATACAGAAAAGAATCTGACAGCAGCATAATGAGAAAGCTCGTTCAGCTAGAAGGTGAGAGTCATATGATATGTCTACATTAATAAATTAAATGTACTCAGGGCTGTTCTCTGGCACTTAGGTCAGCTGACACTGAATGGCATCCTTCCACACTCTTAAACCCTCAGACTCTCTAAAGCAAGGTGACTGACTGCAGACCAGGAAATGTTTTCTTCAGCTTCAGAACATGCTGTGCACCTTTGGCCTGGGCATTCTCTACAGTGGAAAGAATTGTGGATTAATCATTCTTGAATACTGGTAGGGGTGTTGCACTCCCTGGCCTGAGAAAGGTGATACAACATCTCCTCAAAGCTGCAGCCAAAAAATGGAGCTCAGAAAGTGAATATAGCAGAAAAGTGCTTTGTTTCACTTAAGAAAAAAAAAAATGTAGTTGGAATATTTCTAAAGAATTTCAGTAGAGAAGGCAAGATCTGAAGCAGTTATTTTCAAAAACTATTTTAAAGCCTATTTTAAAAACTAAGGTCTACTCTGTTTTAAAGGGTTTCACAGGCAAGAAGAATTAGAATTCTGGGTAACAACAAAAGATAAAAGTAGACTAGAGCTTTTATAAATCTTCTTTATATTTTCATTTGTCAAAAATTAATTTCTTGTATTTTTGCTGCTTGTAGACTCTCCAAACCTGTGAATATGATGAACAATATGGTTGTGCATTTTCTGTGTCCATTTCACACAAGAAAATTTTTCTTTAATCATTTTTACTTTCATCCTAAAATAGAAGGTGAGAACAAAAGTCAGGGAACAACTGAAAACCTCTCTAGTCAAAAAAAGATACACAATGAGGAAAGAAACCAAAAGGAAATAGACAAGTCTTCACAGCAATGGAGATATTAAAGAAAAAGTGATCAGTATAAAAAGACAACATTTATGAATGCCCTATTTGAAAATACAAGGAAATAGAACTTCTTAATGACTGTGCTCTGATTTTTTCCGTGACTTTTTAAGTATTGTTAATTAATGTTAACATTCATTATCATTCCTATCCTACTAACAGGATAGGAATGAATTGGAGAAAGAAAATAAATCCAATATAAACTACAAAACAGTTAATCTTTCTATTTAAGCTGTATGTGCCATATTCCACATAAAGACATGCAAACCTGTCTGTTTGCTTCCATTGTGTTGACCACAAGAGATTAGCAAATTCAGCTAGAAGAAAAAAAAAAACTACACTCAGAAATCAAATATCTTTGTTTTAGAAGGACAAACTCAGCATCCTCCTGGGCTGCCTTTGGCCAGAGGGTAAATAGAAAATATGAAATATTGCCTGAAACTCCAGTTTTCTAATAACTTTTTCATAAATGTTCTCTTAAACTGGAGTCCAAAATATTTGAGTTTAAAAGGATCATGTAAATTTTGCTTGTTATAGAAAGCAAAATTTATAAATGACATGAGAATGATAAAAATATTTTCAGTGCAATGTAGCACAAACCCTTTGAAATAGGTTTTGTTGTCAGAAAATATAATTGGAGCTCTTGGCTGCTTCTCTGATCACCAAGATTATTCAATACAGTTACATAAACAAAAATACCAAAATTTAAAGACCAAATATTAAATAATATTCAGCCATCCTCTATACAGAGTGAAATAATGGCCTCAAATTGCACTAAGTGAGGTTTAAACGACATAGTAGGAAAAAAAATCACAATAAGAATTGTAAACCATTTCAGCAATCTACCCAGGTAGGTGATGGAGTTACCATCCCTGGATGCATTCAAAAAATGTTTGGATATGGCACTTGAGGACATGGTTTAATGGTGATGGCGCCAAGTGATGGTTGGACTTGGTGATCTTAACCTTAACGATTCTATGATAATAATGTTGTTTGACCAACCTAATAGACAACTGAGACATAATCATATCTTTAAATACTTTCACTATTCAGTGATAGTGTGTTTCAAACCAAACACAAAAAATTTTCTTTATGTAGCAAACTAAAATGCAGAAAAAAAAATTAATATACAATATATGTATATAGTAGGCAGAAATCTTTATAACTCTTTTCAAAATAGCTGATATGTTTTAAATTCTTCATCTAATATCAAAATCTCTCTTTGATACAATCCAAATGATGTCAGCTCTTACTAGTCTACTAGTGTGTTTTTCTTCCGTGTTCCTAATACAAATTTTTACTGCATTTTTATAGCCAGAAACATTTTTAAAACAAATGTTCTTCTTCAAAACTAGAAGGTTTTGATAAAACTAATAGATTTCTCCTAATTCACCACGATTTCATAGCTTCCAAAGCAGGAGCAGGCAATCCTCAGGCAAACTTCCCCTGAAAATAGTTGGTACAGGAGTTTTTTACCCATGTTCTCCTTCAGAGGTCATAATAAGGTAGAGAAATACAACCAGCTTAATATTTGGAACAAGATAAATATGCCCAGATTCATAAAAGGTAAAGGCCAAAAGGACACACCAATCTAATATAGAATAAATTTATGTGGTGCACTTAGACTGTGAACATAAAAATGTTCACTTTATTGAAGACATTTTAAAGTATTAGAAGTATTCACATATCTGCAGACAGTTAATTCAAAAGCAATGCACACTTTCTAGGAGTAACTTCTCTCCCAGATTAAATCTACAGGTTATGGTAATTCCACTGTTTCATATTCTGGGACCAAGTAGTAAATCTGAAGATTCTATTATACAATGATGATAGAAGTTACACTGAAATTACATCAAGCCTGCCTGCTTAATTCATGTGCTTCTACCAAATTCTTTCCTAAAAAGGAAAATATTATAAAACTATATTTATCCAATTTGTGATGCCAGTATTTGAATATTAATATGTATATATTAAGAATTTTATATATATGTTATATGTTAGATAACAATATATATTAATTACATAAATAATTTTCATTTTGTGATTCTATGAATAAAGTGCTGCCTGCATTTGATTTTACCTGAAAACTTGGATTTCACCAAAATAAAATAACTATTCTATTGTATACATTAGAGTGGTTTAAGTGCTTTTTGTAAGAGGACTGCAAGATATTTCAACTGTTTTCTTTCTTATGACTTGACCTTTCTGGTTCAAAAGAGTTACATGCTTCATATTTAATACACCATACTTTAAACTTCCCTTTTTTTTCACACCTAATGCTCTGCTGCACAGTCTTTTTAAACTTGAGATAAAACAATATCCAATTCATTTAAGTGAAACACACTCTTGCAAATAGATCCCTATGAACCAAGAAAAAGCTTTGAAAACAGGAGGGGGAAGAAGGGCATGAAGAGGGGGAATCAAAGATAATTCAATATCTTAGTGTACATTAAAACATATTTTCAGGTGTGCAGCTATGAAAGGATAGAGTTTCACAGATCGTTTCATAAGTAAAATCTGAGATGTCAACAGTTATTCTGAACCAGATGAGGAGGCAATCTCTTTTAAAGTCAGAAGTTCTATACTACACATTTACCTTTTTGCTATAGATTTGAAGAACATTTAAGGTAGAAATGCTCTTCTGTTTCTCAATCTGTTCTTTGAAAGTTGTATTTAAATGAATTTCTCACACCATCTAGAGCCACCTCAAGATACTTTACAAGTGTCTCAGTAACCTAACACACCTTCCTCTTCAGGTGTACAATTCAGAAATTATTAATTCCAAATTTGCCAAGTCTCTCAAATTCAGAAAAAAAGCAAGGGAAAATGTCATCAACTTTCCAAAGAGTAAAGCAAAATTTTAGCTAGTATTTGGAGTCAGAAAGCTCCTCCCATACTGACATATTCAGGTGCATTCAGTAATGTATTTTTGTAGGATTTTATAGCCATAGAGATTAAATAACTTCAATGACTATGATTTATTGAATTTTAGAATCTGGTAATCAATTTTCCATTTGCAGCTCTTTTAGCTGAAATTATCTCTATTTTTAACTTCATCTGAGTCAGGGGCATAGCACAGAGGCAAACGCTCATTCTCTGCTGCTGGATCCTTTATTCACTCTTGATATTGGAGCTGCTGAAATCATTGCAAATGCAGAAAGAGAAGAAGAAAATGTTTCCAGACTCAATACACTATATTACACTACTAATATAAATGTACTTCATAAAAGTTTTTTTTTTTCACTTGTTTGCAACACCCCATGGATGACACACGATACACGACAGAAAAAATTGCCTTAACATTTTCTATACTCCTTAGAGCACTGAAAACATGTCCTCTTGCAGTGTATGGATGGAAACACATCTAGTATTTTGTAGAATGACAAAAGGCTGTTCTGGCTAAACCTAAGCAAGCACAAATGCTGATGCCGTCTGCTATGGCAAATGCATCAAATGATCTGCCATCAAACTAAGTTCACTACAGACCTCAGGAGTCTGACTTGAATAAAGCCACACATTTAGTGGCAATGAATCTACATTTCTGTATCTGGTCTTGATACTAGATCTGCTAAAAACTCTCTCTATAAATACATACCTTCCATATAAATAGATAGTTTTCTCATGTATCTTCTCTTAAGACAACAGAAGGACAAATTTTTTAAATCTTGCGTAGACTGTTGACTAAAAATAAAGGATTCTTACAGTTAGGCGTGAGGGAAAAAGGTTTTTTTTAAGTAATTTAAAAAACACCACATTATGTGCCTTAATTTATCTTTTTGGTTTGGTTTTAATCCGAAAAATTAATTTAAAGGGAAAAAAATAAAGCAGGATAAGCATTAAAGCAGTTACCTATTTAGATTCAATTAAGTTGCTCTGCAGAGGAACAAAATTTTCTAGGCTGTTCAAAACAGTGAATAAAATTCCAAATTAGTAGTAGTAGTAGTAGTAGTAGTAGTAGTAGTAGTAGTAGTTATTGTTATTCAGTATATCTGAGAAGTGGTTAGATCCTCATTTGTGGAGAAAACATGAACTACGTAATCAGAAAATACAACAAAGTATCATGTGTAATTCAGGTAAATTGGAATGCAGGCATATGGTCACATTGATCAGAGAAATATGTTAATGCTGTTATCAAAAGGAAAATAACGAACAACCAGTAGCATTACAACAACTGCTAACAGTAAAGAAGTAGAGCCTTTCACAATTGTAGAATATAGCAGATTTTTATCCCATTTAGGATTTGATCTTAACCTCCAATTCCATCCTTGAGCACAGAATTTTTGACTACAAGCAGAGTGTTGCACACAGTCAAAATCTAAAGACTCAAAGGTTGCATAATTTTTAATTCCATCCCAAGAGGATTGCTTGCAAAATAAGGGTAGCTCAGATTATTGAATCTGAGTGCCCCCACTCCACTGAAGAAAGATGCCTAGAAAGTAGCAGAGGGCTATTAAGTTGTGAACAAAATTCCTTTGTCTTGGTGAATCAGGATATTTATGAAAGCTGTCTGCTACATAGACTTTAAACTCTGGGGTCAGACATGCTGGGTGGTGTAACCTCGCCTGTGAAGGTTGGCTGCTATAGTATGTTTCCTTCTGAAATGTGAATGATTGATGAGGTATGAAAATTTTATTTTTACCTAATGAAAGATGTGCCATCAGCCTTCACAGATGAAACAGTCAATGATGTCTTTTCTTCAGGTAACAAAAAAGTGTTTAATTTTTCAGTGTATGTTTTTAGAGATGGAAAAATCTCAATTTTCTTACTGTACAAGATGGTGATATTTAGTGAAAACTGGGTTATAGTCTTAAAAACAAAATTATAAAAGGTTATAACATAACACTACTTTTATATCTGATGTATGAGGACATCATATAACAAGGGTATTATCAGCCATACTTGCGCGAGACTGAGACTAGAAAGCATTTTGGAGTGCACGTGCATGGGGCAAGGGGCAGGTTGGGCCTTGCCCTGGCAAGGCAATAAACTCTCCCACATCCTCCTCCAGCCCCCTAGAGCCTATATCCCAACCTGGCAGTGGCTTCCAATTACTGGCACACAGGAGGCAATGCTCCACACCTGCCTAGAACCCCCAACCCAGCTCCTGAGTGGCCAAATTACCAGAAGTTCCAACTGAGGAAAGGGCCCAGGAATGCCAAGGGGTATTTAAGGCTGAACATGCAACAAGCACACATCTGGACCCTACCTCCTCTTGGGATTTCTATCAGCTGAACATCACTGGAACCCAGGAGTTGGTAGCTATGTATGTCCTTTTCTATATCTTTTCTTTTTCTCTTTCTTCCTCTTCTAATCCCCTCTATTTGGAATTATTGAGTAGCTAAAATCGAACGGGCTTAGAGTTTGCTAAATAGATTGATCTAAGTTAATGTGTTGAGAAGTTTTTTATGTTGATTGAATGCTGCTCTAAACCTTTTGCCAAAGTTTTTTGATTTGTCAATAAATTCTTTTTTGTTGTTTTGACTTTTTGAGAATATCTTGTTAGTATTTCTTCTGTGCATCTAACCCAGAGTAGATGAACAACCATAAGCCCTTTTAAAAGCTTCATCAAGTAAGTTTTTTGGGTCTTTTAACACTATTGAAGTCAATATAATTTTTGGATATTCTTAAAGGGTAATAACTACACTGCTGATCTTGTGGCTTAGTCTTTTTTTAATCAATCATCTCACTGCTCTCAAAGTTTTCTCCCATTTTATCATCTCTTAGGAAGAGCAGCAGCCTTTTGTTTAACTAAAATTGTTGCTCAAAAATGTACGGTTTCTTGTTGCTTTCTATGCTTTCTAGTTTCTTCTTTTATCTTCTTTATCCAAAGAAATTCTGAGCACGTCTTTCCAACTAATTAATCTCAGAATTTAACAGTTCATTTAATTGTGCATCTTTCATTCAACTGGATATGACTCCTTGCCGATAAAACTTGAATACATTGATGTTATATTTAGTCCGCTGGCCTCCAAAAATCCATCAATGCATGGTATTTCTCTGAAATGAAACTCTGAATTTGCTTTTTGGTTTTTAAATACTTATTGCATTATAAATCATCTTAGGAACATGAGAGACTATTGGACTAAAGGAAGTACATATTCTACTTACCATTTCTGAGTGCAGCTCCTTTGTTCAGTCCTCCTCCTTCTCTATTAAAAAGAAAAGACAGAAAGCATTTCTGAGCCTCGCATTATCCTAACTTAAGGGAAAATCTCCATCCAGCTCAATTTATTAGAATGTTTTGATATGCATAGTAGAAGCAATATAATTCTATTATAATAATTCTCTTCTACTAGAAGCAATGTAATTAATGTTGAGGCCAGTTTTGCAAGTACTGATCATTTAAACCTGAGGTCTTTCCAGCAGAACTGAAAATATGTGCAGGTTGTTGATGAAATCTTGCAATATAATGCAAAACTTTTAAAAGTAGGTCAAGAAGCTGTTTGGCCCAATAACCATTTTTCTAGGGAGACTTGATTAAGTTTTTGTGCTGATGAGGAGCACAAAAACTCAGGGCTCTTTAGTAAACTTGCTCACAGACAGCATACTTTTCTGTTCCTCAAGTTCCATCAGGTAGTGGAGGAATATCAATAGGTAGAAGTGACTGGGTTAGCAAACTATTGGGAAATGCACTGTTCTGTATGCACTGTTGCAATCTGCTTTTTTCTTCTTTTTTCCCTTTTCCCCCCACTATCTTTAAATGTACTCAAATAAACCAAAAGCATCTCTTTTACATAAAATTGATTTTCCTTCCAAGTTACTTTCTGTAGGTATCTTGGACTTCCTCCTAAAGCAGTTGCAGAATCTGAACAAGACTCGTTAAAGAGACATGTCTCTGTTGGGATGGGGTGGGAAGGGGAAGGAAGGAGAGGCATAGGCAGAGACAGTGCTAATAACACAAAGAGAAGGATCTAGCATCTTTCTGCTACTTTTGGCAAGAAAAACATAACACTCCTTAAAGGAAAAATGGTGAGATAATGCTTAGCAATGACTGATGAATTGAGAGTTGTCCTATTATCTTCAATCACTTCAACTCTCAGTTTATTATTGTTATACCTCAGGAAACCACACCCCACTCTTAAAAACTTTTTTTTTTTTTGATAGCATACAATGACTATTATAGAATAGATTCTCTTTTGGAATGCAGTGAAAAAAACCTCTGTCAAACAAAATTTAAAAACATAAAACCACTACAAAATTATTCTTTATTTCTAACCACCTCAGGAGTGATTAAAAATCACAAAACTTAGGTAAAATCACAAAAAAAATATACTAGTGGGAAAGGTCAATGAGATTCAAACTTGGAACCATAAATTAACAGCAAAAAAGAAACCTGTCTTTTAACAGGAATCCCTTGCATTTCCATCAAAGCATATTAAATATCTAATGATAAATAATGATACTGGATAAATTCTGGGCCATCAGCTTTTCTTCTTCTTTTGTTTTTCCAAGTTGATATATTGACCTAAGTAATAACTGTTTCCTACAAATAATAACTCTGTTTTCTATAACCAGGGTAACCACAAATTGCCACTTTTTTTTGACATTTGTTGTTGATACAAGAGACCAGAGCAACTCAGTGTACACTGTCAGTGTCTCACTACACTACAGCTTTTGTTTCTTCTTTCGTTTCAAAGAATAAATCTTGTCTTACTGCCACAGAAGATCTTCCTGTAAAGTGAGTTAATAGAGCAATGAACAAGATTTTGTTAGTCTTCTGCAGGTCAGAACTGCACTAGAAGACATTTATAAGTTTTTTGTTTGGGGTTTTTTTTTTTTTTTCATGACTGTAACTCTTTTTCCTAGAAAATAACAGATCAAAATGGAGGCTTCCCCCCAAGCATTTTGCAAGGTCTGCAAAAACACCTCACCATTCATTTGGATAAAGGAGAATTGACACAAATGTTACTATCTCTATGCTTTTTAAGAAAATCAGAGAGTAGGAATCAAAAAAGGTATCTATGGACCTAAAAGTGAGAGCAGCTCAATGGAAACACAGAAATCTTGTGAAATGAGAGACCTCTGTACTTTTAAATTTCAACAGAATTTAAAGTTTGTTCTTTCGACGAGAAGATTAGTGCTATATACCATGTAAATTCCAGTAAAATGCAGAAGCCAATAGATGATTTCCTACAGCTAACAATAAAAAGGAATTGTGAGACAGACCTCAAATGGAATGTATTTCTATGAAGTGGAAAGCAACCAGTTTAGGAAAGGGAGACAATGGTAGTGCAAAGCCAGTGATCAGAGGTGAACAAGCATATGGGTTTGTTTTTACACCAAATAATACTCTAGGTATTTTAAATTTATATATTTCACCCTCAGGAATTATGACTATTAAGGAAATTCTAAGACAAAAAGACCTAGAAATGTCTGTTCTATTACCGCTTCCCAATGAAACTAGATGAGATTCATGTCTGAATATTCCTTAGGATGTGATAACTACAATGATGGTATTTTCATTTAGCTTTTGCTGGTATTTTAAACTTTGTTTCAATCAATTTATTGAAATTACCATTCAATTAAAGAAGTATTTTTTTAATTTAATTTTTTTTAAATTAAGTAAACAGAATTTACTTAAATATTCTCAATTAACGGAAGAGGAGAAAAGAAACAATATAGACTAAATGAAAACAAACAAACAAAAAGAACTGGGTAGACCTATCTGGGCAAGAAGTAAAACAATGAAATCATTAATTGTTCATCATGGACTAATCATATGTTAGTCCCAACAGTATCATTATAGACATTTGGCTATAGAGTGTATGAGAGCAACACTAACATGTCTGAATAGCTTTGAAGTCAGATGTATTCCATAATACCTTCTTAAGTACGTATGTCCATCAATGGAAGAGTATTTCAATTAAATACATGCATGCGTGCATGCACGTATATCTCCAGATACAGCTATTTAATCTTTCACCTTGTTTAATTTGAGATGATGCACCTTAGAAAAGATCATTCATTTCTTTAACATGTACTTTTAAATAATATCACAAGCAAGTTTTAGCAACTTATATTTCAAAAACAATTTGCCATGATATTTTTTAGAATATCTGCAATTACTTTAGAAGATAAGTACAACACCTTATTTTCTAGTTAAAAAAATAAAACCCAAGCTTCTGAGTCATAAAATGATATTTATTCACTGATCCCAAATATGTTCCTTCCATGAGATACACACTACCACAGGAACCTTGCAAATCACATCCCTTCACAACATGGTCCATGAAAAATCTCAAAGAATTGATATAAGAAAAAAGAATGCTAGGCAAAATCAGAAAACATAGAGGACAACATCCAACTGAAAAGTGAATAGTGTTTTCCACAGGTAGAGAGATGAAACAACTTCCCAAATGTAAACCTGAGAACAGTAGATGTATATTATCAGATTCTTTTAGGGGGAAAAAATGTGGGAAAAAATTCTTTTATTTTGTGTTCTTTGAAAATCACTAGTATTCTAAGTTGTGACTGTGGTCTTTAATTTAGCATAATACCTTGCATCTTACTGTAATGTGGCCAAACTTTAGCAATAGAGGCTGTAATTTTCTATTTCAGGATATTTGATGGCATCCAATCAGTGGATAAGGAAGTATAGACTGTAGTTTAACCCGTTCACACTGGTAACAAGGGTTGACAGTCTAATTTAATATGTTTTCTATAAGCACTCAGATGAAGTCTTTAATAACCTTGTCACTTGGTATTTTTACACAGATTATGCCTCTGTTATTGCACAAAGTATTTGTCAGGATACCAAAACTGTACTGTGAAATAAACTAGGATCCTGTTTCAAGTTGGATTTTGTGCAGTGAATGAGCTAAAAATGGCAGACGGAAAAAGGATCTTTGGCCAGATGATGCAGATAAGCACCAGTCTGGTGCTTTCAGTTCAGGCCTGTCTCTGTGATGACAGGCAAATCATGTAAATGAACATTTTCTCAGATGCACACTAACTGTATATTTGCCATCTTCTGAATACCACTGAGAATCAAATTAGCAGGTATGCTGAATGCTTAGTAGCAACAACTGCCATTTAATAGGGAATACTTTGGGAAGGGAAAATGCCAAAAGAATAAATTAAAAATCAATACATAGACATTTAAGCTTACTGAACAGCTTTGGTGCTAATGTTTTTGAGTCTTCATTATTCATTAATTCTTTCTCCATATGCATTGTGAAAACTTTAGTGAATGGCTATGAAGCTGTGAAATTCCACTGTGACATCATGGTAGAAAATACCATGAGATAATTATTAACTTTATAACTAATGTCTGAACAGTATAAAATAATATAGGATAAGGGCCATACTCAGAGTGAGAAAAATGCAAAGTAGCTTGGAATAACTCCTTTGAGATATATTCTTACAGGAATAACATGGAAGCTTTAATAAAAGTAAAATCTGAAATTAGACTTCCTTGAATACACTTTGGATACCATATCACGTTTGAAACTTTAAGAATCTTCAGTGACAGCTGGTGTGAGTCTAATTTTACATGCCAAGATAAAAGTTTTGATCTATTTTTGTGGAGTTATGCTTCATTCTATCATCCTATTAATAACAGCCAAGTTGTACTGTCAAGCATTTTCCATGTTCAGGGTGAATAACTGAGGAGCAGAGAAGAAGAATGCCGAAAGGTCTTGTGTTCTGCTTCACTATGAAAAAAAGACTACAAGTATTCCACTCACCACTGAGAAATATTATGGACTAAATTTTCTAGAAAGTCTGTAGCCTTAGTGAGCATTTCTGTGTTCGTCATTGTCATTCCAACCTTACTAAGATCACAATTAGCCTTTAAAGCAACACTATAATACTTCACATGAGCTTTGATTAAATTTCCTGTGTAAAACACAACCCAAGCTGTTAATCAGTTTTATATTAGACACCAGTGAGTCAACATTTCAAATGCTGCATTATTCATGTTACTGGCATATGTAAGTACAAGAAGCAGTTCTGTGTCTTAGGTGTTTGTGTCTGAATATCCTTCATGAATACTTAAAAAAATAAAAGGATATTTTGTCTAATGTACCAGATAAAATGTAGCTGTTTAGAGTGTTGTGGTAATAGGGTCATGATTTTGAATGTACGAGCACCAAGAATTCCCAGTACAAAGATTCTGCTAATTTCATCATGTAATGCAACCCCTGGGTCCAAGTTCTGATGTGGATGAAATTTCCTGATTAATCTTGGATAATTTTAACAGTATAGGTAACTTAGCATAAATCAAAATAAACTGACACCACCATCAAAGTTTTCATCTGCAGTTTTGGTAGAATCTGAAATCCAGACCAAGAATTCTAACTGTGCTTTAAGGTGAAAGCACAAAAGAATGTATATGTGAACTAGCTACCTCACCTCAAATTCTTGTCAATGGAGATATATGTTTCAACTCCAGTTGCCTCATCTGTAGTTCATGCTATTTCCAATGCTATTTTCATGCTGTTTCCAATGCCCTGCACTACCTTGCCAGCCTCCAGTTGCTGCCCTGGAGGGCATGGATCCCTTGTAAATAATATGCTGTATCTAAACACTCCATGCCTCCTACACCTGCACATTTATATATATAAAAATATTTATAAACCAATATGACTTCCAGCAGGAGACAAATATTTACCCTACTTGTCTAAAAAGTACATATATAAAGAGATTTATATACAGTTGCCAGATAGATGGAATACATCATAAAGATGGTCTTCTCTTTCATCTCTGCTGAGCAATCTCCTCTTGATTTTTTTGTTGTTTCTTCTTTGAAATTGAATCCTTTATTGCGAGCTATTTGTCATGAAGCAGTTCTGCACAGGTCTGACCCCTGCAAAAGGTAAATCTTCAGTAACTTTTGCTTTACTGGATACCTTTGTAATTTATATGATCAAGTAAAGTTCATAGCATTTGTTTTAAGGAATCTTTCAAGCCTAAATATTTCCTAGGCTGTGTACGTAAAGAAGTCAGTAAATTCATCATGAACAGTGAAGCTGTGAGTTATATAGTTTATACCAAACCCACAGAAATCAAATCTTTATACTACAGAACTGCATATTCTGTTGAAAAATTCCACATTTTACAAGCACTGTTATAGAAATGCTTCAGAGAGTTTTGCTTGGAATACAGTCATCTGTAAAACTAGTCTGCTTCACACAAAATTTATCCACATCTACAGGTCTCCAAGGAAAATAAAAAACATAAATTACCTTTTCTGTACACCATGATGTTCAAACCTCTTGAACTTATACTTATGAATTTTGTGAACATAGACCAAACTCCTCTGCATCCTCTTCAAGGACAACCTTGCATCCTATTCAAGGACAGCCTTGATGTGCCTGAGGTAGTGTTCATCATCTGTTCCCTGCTTTGTGCCCTCCCCAATAGTCTTGTGTCAGGCCAATTGTCTGACAGTGCAGAAAAGGGTAGGAGTACAAAAAATAACTGGAACTGAGAAGGCAGGCATGCTTATTAAAACACTGCACAGCAACACTTTTTTTTTTTTTCCCCCAGAAACTTGGAAGGAAGTTATGGCACTGCACCACAGGCCCAAATCATACAGTTGACCATGGCAGGTAGATGAGGTTTATAGAGAGGTCTGAAACCTCCTTTATCTCTGTCTTCTTGGAAATGAGGTAAAAAAATCAGTTATAGTGAGTGTATGTAAGGGGAATTTTGAAATGCACAATCTTCTCTTTAAGTGTTAATGGTGACGAATTTTTTTCTGCATTGTATGCAAGCAAGGCACAACTATTTTGTCATATGCATGTTGGTTTGGGTTTTTTTTTTCCCCAGAAAGCTGTATGAAGTTCTGGGTAAGTGTAAAGCAAGTAAATTACTGATTAAAAACCACTTATATATAATTTATTTAAAATATTTGGTAATGCTATTATGTTCTTGTGCTCCTTTTAAAACTCAATAGGAAAATTAAATCCATTCATATCTCCCCCTTTTGATAGTAGAGGAAACATAGTAGGAGAGATTATAAATTGGAGTCACAATTTAGTGAAGAAATCTTGATAAACACAACAGTATTAATAGAAGACTGAACAACAGAAAAGATGGTTTACCCATAAAAAGGGTGCTCACTACTGAAAGATATCACCTGTGCCACATGGGTCCCCTGGGAACAAAGACAATATGGCAGCAGGGACCCTCACTACACTGTGCAGCTCCAGAGAACAATGGAAGGGAAAAAATGAATAAGGAAACAATGTTCCAAATGACTTTCCATGGTTAAACTCCTTCCCCCAGTCAGGAAACCAGAGAAAACAGGGTCAAAGAAAACCTGGAAAGCTATTTTCTCTGGAAGGGGTTTTGCTGCTGAGTTGCTCGTTCCACATCACCTGGCAGGGGCTCTCCCTGTTGGTGGCGATCTCAGGTCGTGGCTGTGGGTGGGACATGCAGGGTGACTCCCGCTCCCCAGTGAGCCCAGCAAAAGAAAAAGGACCCCTCCATTGTTTTTAAAAGCGGCAAAACCACTCACTTCCGTGACAGGGCAAGAAATATGTTCCACTCCTGATGCCTCAGAATTCCCTGCTAAAAACTGCTCCCCACTCTCCATGGTGATGTCCATGGTATAGAATAAACAGCGCCAAGATTGTATCTCTTATCCCTGAACCCTGGACAGTTACACAGCAAAATGAGATGCTGAGGGTCTCCAGAAGTTCTGATGTTTGTCTTCAGGAGCAAACTCAAGGGAAGTAGCCAGACATAACTTGCTGATGGGAAAGAGAATAAAATATTTGTTTTTCTTTGTTTCTATGCACACAACCCTTTTGCTATATTTCACTTCCTTAATCCTGAACTATGACATTTTTTCCATCTTATTTTCTCCCACACTGTGTCCTGCTGAGAAAGGAAAGTAGTAGAATGGTTTGGTGAGAACCTGGCAACCAGCCTGCGTCAACCTACGACAGAAGAATCCCTGCACCTCAGAAGCATCTCAGTATCATTCCAGATACATGGTGTCTGGAATTAAGACCTTGAGCATTTTCTGTATTTATGTGATTGTTGTTCAAGTGAAATTGCAGTTGCAAGGCAAAAAAAAATCCACATTAAGTTTTATAAATCAGATTGAACCTGAAAGTCAGAGAGGGGGAGTATGGTTTTCCCTCTCGACTTTCATGTTTATATATAAACCTAAATCAAACATGACAAAAATCACAAGTAAAGGCTTCTTTACTGATGACCTTTTACACCAAGTAATTGGTTTAGACAGGTATATAAAAAGACAGAGCTGGAATTTGTTACACAGGATGGTGCACCTACAGCATTTTTCAAAGATTGTGGTGTTTAGGACTGACTTCATATAACAGGTGACCTTATACGAACTTTCATCACAATTCATTGTTAGTTTAGTAAGCGGTGCTGAAGTGACTTGATTATAAACTACAGTTTAAAATAATTTATGCGAGCTGTATTTCTGAAACAATTTTTTGACTGTCAAAACAGGTCCCTCAGGGAACTTTGATGCAGGTGTTAATATAACACTATACCAACCATACAGCACCTACTCTTCTGGGTTATGTGCTAGCTGAAATATCAAGGTCCTACTACAACATAAAAATGTTGTATGAGAAATACGTGTAGTTATGCAAAACCCTGTGACATGTAAAGACTCAAAAGAAAGATGAGGCACAACTCCAAATAAGGTCTGACAGAAATAGTAGTGGTTAGAATTGATCTATAACATTTCTTCACCATTTATTAAAGAGGCCTGTCCTTCGGCTGTCAGACTGGCCCTGAGAGTCCTCAACACCATCTCACAGATCTGTTTTGGAGCCAGAGGCTAAAAACAAACCAACAAGCAAACAAATAAAAAACAACCAAAATAATAAATAAATAGTATTATTTCCATCTGTCATTGGTGACTCTATTTAAGTTGTCCAATCAATCTGCAAATGGGAAATAGTGAACTGCAGAAGACTTTATCGGAAGGTTTATTCGCTTGTCCAGTCCTTCATATCTCCAAAACAAATCATACAGTCCACATTAGTTACACCAGAAAAAATGATTCTGACTCTTAAACCTTTTAGTGAAATTCTGTAGTCTGTATGGTGCAGATGCCCACTTTAGGCAATCAAATGCTCTCTTTATCTTCAGATTTTTTTGAATTTATCTATAATGAATAGTACCTGTGGTCAAAATATACATGATTACTAAATTGAACTGCACTAAGAGATGTGACCTGTGGCTACCTTTGATCAGAGGACATTAGCCACTCACAAATCAGTGTTTTCTGAGGAGATGTCTTCAATTTGTTAAAATTCACACCACTCACGAGGATAGGAATGGAGACTTGAGAAGTCTAAATCCTGTAAGCCATTGGGACAGCAATCTTTAGAAGATACACAGTGTGGTTCTGAATAGCAATCTTCTAATAAGTTAAACCAACAATTAAATATATAATTTTCCCCTATTCATGCGGAACTCTGGTTCAGTTTATGTTAGTCTCTTCAATTTTTACCCAATTTTCTTTTCCCTTTAATTAACAAATTTTACTTCCGATTTAGGGTAATATGTTTCACTTTTTCTCTTTTTCCTTTCAGAAATGAGTTTAAAGAATTAGTTTAAATTTCAATTTAGCTCTCTCCTTGTCAAGTAAACTGCTGTAATTTATCACTAGGACTGTTTGTTTATCCTGCAATAACAATTACGCCTTTATTCAATACTTCATTTCTTCCAAGTGTCATTTAAGAGAGATTACAAAAATCTACCCAGACTGGTCCTTAGGCTCATGGCAGGAAGAGCCAAAACACATGGGTTTCCTTATATCTTTGAGTAAAAGGGAGTTTCCCCCTGCGACTGGAACTGTTTTCTGTTTTTATGCTGACTATTGAGTTCTATTTCTCCCTAAACAACAGAGAAAATATTAACTTGTCTGGAGGAGGCAAGTGAAGGAGTCATGATCAAGTTTCCTGATATTTCATTCCAGAAGAATTTCTTCCTTCAGCATTTTGAGAATGGATTGGAGAAAAAGCATCACCTTCCGATACATAAATGTTGGACAAAGCTATCCTGAGCTACTATCAGTCTTTGGAGTTTTCTGTAGTAAAGTATAGGTATGGTCTACCATCGTCATCAAAGGTTGAAAGAACTTTGAATGAGACTCTGCCTCAGGACAGAGTTTTCTGAGCAATCCTGTATTGCAACATGTTAGCAATATCTTAAAAAGAGAGGGAGATGTCCACCATCAATATTTTTCTAGGATAACTGACTTTCTTAGTCCTTAAAAGGTACTTGGAAAAAAACAGTCATATTGCAACAGCAATTCAGTAAGAATAAATACTGAACATGAGTTATTTCCACTATTCGTTACCCCTATTTCATTATTTACTTCTTAGTGGGAGAATTTATAGTCGAAATTCAAAAGAAGACAAGCAGAATTCAGCAAATAAAATAAGGCACAAGCTAGTATACTGAAAACTGATTAGAGATTTCCTTCTTCAGTAAAAAATTCACTTTGACTGTAATTTATTCATGAGAAGACTCAGCAGTCAACTTTGGTCATCTCTGTTTACATTTTTCTTGTGAGATGTTTCTTCCATTTGATTATCTGCTCATTCAACCAACATACCTAAACATGCCTGGGAGATATTCTCTGTTCAAAACCTTGCATCTTGACAAAGTGGGATATTTCATCATTTTTCTCTGAAAATATAATACGAGAAATCATCTATAAATGAAAGATTATTAACATTAAGCTCAATCTATCTACATTGCAGAAATTCTGTACAGCTGTGTATTTTTTAATAGGGTAATTAATTATAGTTTTTTTCTTTTATGCATTAATCTCTTTTAAACAGTCCCTCTTAATGTAACCCAAGATGATATATCCAAGAAAAGAAGGTGTTTGCTATTAACAGATTAATAACTAACAGATAAAGGAATTTAACCAAAGGATTTGGTTTGGCCTTTTTCTCTGCAAGCCTGGAATCCATTCATGAAAGCAACCTTAAAGGGAAAAATCAGGAAGAGTGGAATGAAAGGAGTTGAGGATGCATCCATCTTTCAGAGTTTGGTAGAATGATAAAAAAGGCAAGTCCTATAATGTGGACAGGCAGGCTAAATATGTCAGTACTTCTTCAGGACAAGGTGCCATAAGCCAAAGATTAGGGAGTATTCTTCAGGAACAGCTTCCTCTATACCTGTTCTACACCACACAAGAGAAAGGCACAACTTCCAGTTAAGAAACTGTTTTGCCATGCAAAGGAACAGTGCAGAGGAGCAGATCTAGAGGTTAATTTACTGGCATTACAGAAGTGAGTCCTAATCTTTTCTGCTCAGGTTGAGTGTTACATTTGTTTTCTGCATCTCTGTACACAGTTCAAAACCAATGTATTGTTTTTCCATTTCTACTTCTAAGTTTCATAAGTTTACTTATGAAGTTTACTTTACTGAATTTACTTCTAAGAGTTACATAATGATTATGATCTCTGGCTTGGAAGCTGGTACCATACAGCTTCTCCTACCTGCTGCTCTGGTAACCAGTGCCCAGTCCAATGCAAAATAAAACAGGAAAACTTCCCCCTCCTTGGAATGTAATGTTCCCTGGAATTTCACTGGTTTTATATTTTCATTTGAACCTTCAGTGCCTGATGGCTCTGATTTAAGTTGCCATAAAGAATTGAAATCTTATTCACCCTTCTCTCCCCATTGTTTTTGAAAGCACTCCATTTGTTACCATTTCAGAGGTAAAAAAATCATTTTGATGGCTTTAGAGAGCAGACAATATGGATCTAAAGAATACTAAAATATGAAGGGTGCAGCTTTTTTCGGTACTTCAGGTTCTGTTCTCTAGATAATTTTTAATTTTTGGTAGATTTGAAGAAAAAAAAAGATGGATAAAAATTGCCAAAACTTATTGTGTAGAAATAACACAGACCAAAATACATGTGTATGTGAAGAAATAACATTTTTAGACAGCTAAGAATAACATCATGTACTTCATTGTTTGTCCAGGCAGAAATAAAAAAGAAAAATCTTTTATACTTCTAGCTGTACAAATATCAGACTAGTAACAACTTTTTCAGACAGGAATTTGATATCTTACTTTGTTAATTTATGGAGTACAAGACTCCAAAATAGCATGGATGATTATTAGGACACATTTTTTAATGAGAATTGTTTTGATGCCACTGGAACTGTTTTTCTGAAAAACTCAGGGTGTACACATATATGTATATATGTATTTATATACACACACATACATAATTCTTGATCCAATGTTCTGTGCCCATAAGTAAGAAAATAATAAAAGAAACAGTGTTGTTTCAGACGTTGAACAACCATTTCTGTAAACACCAGGAAAAAACACAGTATTAAATAAGCCAAGTATGAGTAATATTTTGAACTATTAAAACTAAAATATATCAGATTTTAAATACAATAATAATAGTAATAATAATAATAATAAAATAATACTACTATTTTCACAACTGGAGCTGGTTCTCTGCCTAATGAAACTGTAAGCTGATGACTATAATTAATATCTCCCTGTTGCTGCTTAAGAATTTGCATATACCATGGATTAACATGAGAAATATTAATAATTCACAAATCAACTGTAAATAACTTAAAATTTAGAAGTAAATCAGACAAAATTGTTAATTTATTCTTGTTTTTCTGTCAGAGCTTCTTTAATATCTTTAAGTGCTTGATATAGTAAGAGTGTACATATTGCTATTCTAGTAGTATTCTAGAGAAGTATTACTGTAAGTATGTTTCAGACATGCATTCTGCCTGAGACAGAGGACAGTAATTTCTTGATATGGATCTTATTTCTCTTTGATTTTTAAATTTTATGTATTCTACATACAGCAGCACCACTTGCTGTCCAGAACATTAAATAGCGTTAGAAAAGGTGGGTATTTTTCCACCTGTTTTTCATCCTGTTAGTTTATATTCAAGTGCTATGAGAAATCCTATCCAAAGAAAAACTGAAAAAAAACCTATTCAATATCTTTTGAAAAATACATTTTTATAGTATTC
>WBNO01001548.1:0-12535 GCA_013400575.1 Peucedramus taeniatus
GGGCAGCGGCGCCGGGGAAGGGGAGCGGCGCCGGCGCGCGGGGGGCGGCGAGGGGCTCCTCCTCCTCCTGCTGCAGAAAACAGGGATCATCAGGAAACTGCCAGCTGAGCCACGAGCTGCTATCTGTGCTCTGCTTCCACTACACAAAATCTGCTCCTTCATGCACCTTAAAATGGAATTTTACTGGGAGCACTGATGGAAAGAAATGTACTTAAATCTCTCTGAAGAGTGTGAGATGATGAGTGTCTGACTGTGACCCTGAGCCCACCACATCAGCCAAGACACAATTCCACATGTGCACAACCTGATCCATCACCACCTTGTAGCCAGAGAAAGATGAAATGGTTGGAGTAACTGATGGATCACAGGCTGATTTTGCCTTGGGTGGAGTTAATTTTCTTCACAGTGTGAAACTGTGCTTTATCTGAAATCCAAAATCATTTATTTCTTGAAATGCAGTGGAAAAAACCAGAGTGGCTGCTAAACTGCAGCTCTCTGGATTAAAACTGTTCACCAAATGAGCCATTTTTTGCTTTGCAGGGTTTACAACAGACTTCTGGAAGGGGGAATTTTAATCCAACACATTCTTGCATAGAATTTTAAAGGAGAGGAATATTGGTAAAGTGAAATGTTCCATTTTTTTAAAAAAAGAAGCAATTAAGATAAAATGACTGGATAAGGGAAAAATGAAAGCAATTAAAAAGCAAAGCAGCTCATTTACATTAAGTGAGATCTGATTTCAAATATGCTGGGTATTGTTCTCCAAGGCAATGAGACACGCTTTTCTAGATAAGAGTTTGCTCCAAAATACAATGTTCTTTTATGATCCAAAAAACCCTCAGCCTTCAAATGTACTAACTGTCCTAATTAAACATGTATTTATGCAACAGGCAGTACGTGAATTCAGTGTGTTGCAAAACAAGATCAAAGCCTTTGAATCCCAACCTGTTTTCCATAGAAATGTTTGACAGGATCCATAATTAGGAAGGTCTTCATTGGTGAGGGAGTCATCCTTATCTCCTACATCAAGATGTGTGCTGTGAGTATCTGCTAGCTAGGGCTTAATTACAGCCTGCTCAAGGGTCATTACATCAAATTAATAAACCCATCAAGCTTCCTGCACCTCTCTGTATTTCTAGATCAACACAGAGCAAAAAGTGTCACAAATAAAAAAGTCACTGCTGTTTTACTGATTGTCTACTTCCAGTAGTTCCAAATATCTCATGAACTGAGCAATGAGAGTTTTGAAAACTCCAATAATCTCTGACCCAGAAGATCAGGATCTTAATTGCTTGTTGCAAGTGTGCAGGAGGGTTTGAGTCAGTGACAGCAGGAACCCAACTCTGCTCACCCAAAGCTGGGTGTCTGGAGCGAGGAGCCCCTGAGGAACACAAGTGTTCAGCTGTTTCCAGGCATCAGTGGGATGTAACAACATCAAAGTTATTGATGTCACAGGCTGATGTGAATTAAGGGGTGAGCAGTGAGGGACACAGAGCAGGTGCTGCTCCTTCTCTTTTTGCCAGTGAAATGGTTCCAGCTCCAACACACGAAGGAGCGCATCAGTCTGAATTTCCCTCACCATGAGTGTGCAAGTGTAATGGACAAAAGGATGGCAAATGCCCATGCCAAAATAAATGACAGCCTGTTCAAGAGATGAATTTCTAACCAACCTTTTCATCACTGGTGATTGCCACCTCTTTTCCATCTGCATCCTGAGAGCAGTGGAGGGAAAACAAAACAAAACACATCTATCTGCCACGGATCTGAGGCAAAAATGAACACCATCAAAGAAAGGTCAGAGCAATCTTTGCCAAATGAGTGTAATGGGAAGGAAATATTAAAAGAAGACCGGGCAGACTGGGCATGACTTGATGTACATGTATTTGGTGAGAGTTGCAGAGAGATAAACATTAAATACCAGGAAGGGATGAGCTAAGTTCAAGCAGTTACCGAGGGGAGGAGTCCTTCTGGCGCTTGCGGGGCGAGGGGCTGCGCGAGTGCGAGTGCCGGTGGCGCCTGCCCACCTCCCCGTTCTTCACGTTCGACCTCTTGGGCCTCTCCTCTTCTGAGGAAGATGAAGAACCAGAATCTGCAAATGTAGCAAGAATCACTCCCTGGAAAATGATCCTTGTGACACTGGTCACTGACAGGGTAATGCTGCAGTTCAAACCAACCTCATCTCCCGCAAAACGAGAACCCGAAATTTAAAAGGAGATCAACTAAAGGTGCTGGTTGAACTAAAGTGATAAATAAATCTACTGGAGATGGGTAAAAATATTTGCATCGATCTAACTGTCCCCATAAAATTCAGATAGACAAATAATTTAAAAGGTGAACTGCAGTAGCTTTTTGAAACTATGTGGACAAAAATACCCAGGTGAATTTACTGATCTCAAGCACAAAAGGGTCCAAAGTAAGGACAGATGATGTAATCCACAGTGCACAATATTTGTGCGTGATGTTTAGAGTGTAGAAGCGCAATTTTAAAGATGCAAACCCATTAACAAAAGATGTAATGACCTTTAAAAGTCATACTTTTCTTCTTCCTGAGCAATAATTAAAGTGACCTCATTATGAGTGGCAAATCTGTAATTAAGTTTACAATAGCACTGCAGAGCACAGAGCAAATAGTTTTAATCTGTATTTGAACTTAACTACTTCCTGCAAAAGTAAACTACAACCCAGGTTTAGGGAATTTCTGTGCTCCATACCAGATGAAGACTGTTGATTTTGCCTCCTGTACTGGCGCCTCTGTTGGACAGAATCTGCTGCAGCCATTTTGCCTCCTTTGTCTTCTTCTGAAAGGATACACAAGGACAGGGCACTTAAACCAAGGATACAGATTAGCCATATGCAGGCAGAAGCAAAGTTATGGACGACACACCATCAGCTATGGGGTTTTCCACCACTGAAATCTTAGGATAATATAAGGCTGCAATACACTTCGGATGAACTTTTATTCCAAGCAATCTTGGATAGAATGAGGCAGTAGGAGCGATAATCTCTGGAGTTCTGAAAACTCTTGCTTTCAATGCCTGACTTCCAGGAGGGCTCAGCACTTCACTGCCCAAGTATTTTTGACTAAGAACCCCACCAAGGAGGAGAGCTGAGAAGCCAGAGCCGTACCTGATTCCGACAACTCTGCTTTCCTGGGCTTGGGAGCTGGCGAAGGAGACTCTCTTTTCTCAGTACTCTTATGTTTGGGTGCTACAAGACAAAACAAAACAGCTCAGCTGCAATTCACACCATTCCTTCACGCTTTTCTGCCCCTACAAAACGTACACGTGCCCTTTAGGGGAACAGAAATCCCAAACACAACCCAAGCCGCGACGGCGTCGCTCACCTGAAGCCCGGCTGGCCGAGGGGGACAGCCGGCGCGTTTTGCGGGGGGGGCTGGACACGGGTCTCTTGGGAGGCTTCTTTGGTGGAGAGCGGGAGCGCGACGAGGACGAGGAGGAGCTGCTGCCGGACAGCGAGGCCGAGGAGCGTCTTCTCCTGCAAATCAAAGCCCACGTCAGGTCCTGCCCGGCCATAGCGGGGAACATCTCAGCACAAAGAACAAAGAACTGCAGTTGTTTGCAAGCACAGACACTGAGCCACAGACAACAGCACTTCCCAAACATGGTGGACTGCCTGCAACACTTGGTTTGGAGAAGAGGAGGATAACGACCAATCTTTCACAGTTATTCTTAACTACAATAGTGAGCTAAAAATTGTTAGTGTCACCTTCACTGGCTTTCTGTCAATCTACAGGCTACAGCTAAGCTTTGCCCCTGGAAACAATTAGTTTTGGTTGGGCTCTCTAACTTCTGGGTGGTTAAGAGAATTCTCTGTGTTAGCACGTGTGACTTAATGATCTCCAGAGCAGATCTGGGTAAGAGCTTAGTGTGCAAGGACACTAAAATGTTTTACACCAGGAGGTGAAAATTTCAGACAACTTAACAACTTAACAATTCAGAATCAATCTATCCATCCTTATGTTTTAGTCTTTCATCTTTACTTTGCAAATTTAAAAGGTAGGGCCTCAGAATTCTGCGGCAAAATTTGTGGCAAGTTCTGTTGCAATTGTGTACCTGCAGAATCCACCTTTGGCTGCAGAATTCCTGAGAACCTGGAAAAAAGAAACCCTACCTTGAGTGAGATAAACATTTGCTGAAAGGGAGCTCTTGTACATCTTGCAACATACATGTTTGATACTTTTCACAGTTTTCCCAGTAACTGTGTGAAATGAACATATTGACAAACTCAGGAAATAGTCATCACCTTGTCACAGAAAGGAAGAGAAGTGTTCCTTCCTCAAAAACAACTGCTGTACACAAGAAGCATCACTTTGATTGTCTTCCTATGAAAAGGATCAGAATCGGTTCTCTCCCCATGAAGATGTCTACTTTGACACTGCCAAAAGCACATCATTTACTTTGCAAGGCAGCTAAGAGTTTTGCCTCTAGAGCAATTCTTATGCTGTGAAAAACGTGACTTTCAACACCAAAGGGCAAATCTTGAAGAATCTTAAGTAAGAGGATATGAAGAAGAAACACTCCAAGTCCAAATTTAATGTGATAGAAATACAAGTCATAATTAAAAATCCCCAACGAGTAAAAGTCAATTACTTGTTCTCATTTTTTTTCCCAGTCAGGAAACAAAACTACTAAGACTTAAGCAAAAAAGCCCTAAGAGATGTCAGGTCAGCCTGTGCTGGGAGCTACCCAGAGCCATTTGAAGAAGCAAAAATGAAAAAAAAGCTCAGAAACTGCAGCTTTTCAAAAAGGTGGAATTCTCATCACTACCCTAACTCAGGAGAAATCATTTCACAGCTGCAACCATGGTCCCCCACAACACACTCAGGAAATGTGACACCGCAGTTTTTCCATCACTCTAATCACACACCTGCCAGTGCCAAGGTGAGATGAACAAGAGGATTTTGCTAACACAGCTACAGTTCCCTTTAACTCTGCAGGTTTAGCACTTCCAGCTGTCTCAAAAAGCAGGGCTCTTACCGCCTCACGGGGGATCTGCTCCTCCTGTGCCTGGGTGGGGGAGGCATTCTCCGGGGCGGGCTCCTCCTGCGCGGGGACGGCCGGCGCCGCGGGCTGGGTCGCCTTCTAGGGGAGTAAGACCTGTCACAATCAGAAATTCCAATGAAAAGCAACTATCTAACTTCTACAGTTGAGGAAATCTATCCTCGGGGCACTGAGTGCAGAGTTGCTTTCCTCCAAGTGCATTGTTTAAAGGCTGTATTTAGGTGAGGATGCCAAATGTAGAGACACAATCGGGGCTTTTGAAGTTTAACATCATTTCTCTATTAAGTAGTAGAATAATAAAAAAAGGAAGTAAAGCAAGTATTTGACAGCATTTTCAGCATCAAACCCATGTCCTAAAAAAAGGCTACACAATTCTCATTACCAATATTAAGCAGCCCAATTCCTTCCTGGTCAGTGCTGGTCACTGTAAGCATCTTCTCATAAATCAATACAAACAAAACACTCCCAAACACATTTATGCACCAAATGCATCTTTCTCATTTGGCCCAAAACATCCACAGCTCAACACCTCTAAAAACATCACTAACCAAGAACATTAAGTGGCACCTTCAGCAGAAAGTATTCTCATGCTTCACAATCAGCACCTGAAGCCCTACCTTGACCGTGATCTATGGCGCCTTCTGGGTCGAGAATGAGATGGAGAACGGGATCGGGATCTTGACCTGGACTTGGACCGAGTTGGGGATCTCTGACGAGTCTTCTCCTTCTCCTTCTCTCTCTCCTTCTTTGAATTACGTTCTGGTGAAGTTTCCTTAGTCTCTGGTACAGGTGGTTCAGGTTTAGGAGCTTTTGGGATATCACTGTTAAAAATAAAGACTTCATTTGTAAGCATATACAAACCACAGCCTGCAGAGCAACATTTTAGAAGTAGCCAAGATATTCCCCTACAACAAACATTCTCCTGCCCATTCTCTGATAAATTGCTCTAGAACCGTGAAAAGAGGTAGAATGTGGAACAATTATTCAAAAAGGAAAATAAGTAACATAGAGGCTACATGATGACAACCAGCTGGAAGTCAAGATGACATTTTCACAAGTGTCAGTGATGACCAGGACAACGAAATCACAGCGGCAGCAAAGCACACTGCCCTTTGCCCTTCTACAAAGAAGGACAAAGAAACCTCACTGCAGATTCTAAAATAAATGCTTTGGCTGTTGCAGGGGCACAGAGAGGAGCAGGCATTGCCCAAGCCAAGCTCTAGTGACACATTAGAATATAAATTCCATTTTTAAAATGCAATACATGGCTCTACACACAGAGTCCTCACCTGTTTGAAGATGCCTCTTGCACAACAGTCTCCTTTGGTTTCACGGAGGGCTCTGGCTCAGGAGTGGCCTCTTTCTTCTCGGGGGCAGGGGTGGCACTGCGGCTCTTGGTGCGGTGGTGGGGGGAGCGGGAGTGGCTGCGCTTCCGCTCGCGGCGCACGGGCGACGATCGCCGCCGCGGGGAGGGGGAGCGGGACTTGCGCCTGGGGAGAGACAGGGCCACTCACAGCTTGGGGACAGCCACAGCTCAGAGCCCTCTGCACCCAGGGACACCCTGCACTGCCTGCAGCATTCAGAGCACACACAGCACCGCGCTTTCTGCTGCCGACTGACAGACAAATTAAGACGTCAAACAAAAAAAGTCAACTCCCTCAAAACTAAAAGTAACGAAGCCTGGAACAGATAAACTGCTAAAAACAACACCCCTGTCAGAGCTGCTCTGGTTTACTTGCAGTTCCTGTTCAGCAGTAGGTCAGGCCAGCCTACTACAATAGCTAAGGGGAGTATTTCCACAGCTCAATTAATTCTTTGCCACGTGTCCTCCCCCTGTTCCTGATATGCTGCCTGTGCATTTTCATTACCTTCTTGGACTCCTGGATCTGTCTCTTTTCTCTCTGTTGTCTTTGTCTTCCTTATCTCTCTTCTCTTTGTCTTCATCTTGTTTCTTCATGGAAGCCAGTTTCTCTTGCTCTATCTGTGCAACCAAATACAAGCACTTAACTCGGAGGCAGCACACAGACCTTATCAAATATGCATGTCCAACACCAGCAAATATCTCCTTCAGGACTGGAACATTTTGCCCAGACAGCAGAGTTCTACTAATCCCAAAATGTCTACTGGAACGGCCACCAATTCTGCCCCATGCTCACAACCCACCCACAATTCCATTTAAAAGAACCCTACCTGTCGTTGTTTTATTTCTTCTTTCTTCAGTTCCAGAAATGCAGTTGGAATACCAGCAATGTTTTCTTGTGCACTTAATAGCAGTGGCCACAGTTCTCCCATGAACTCCCTAGCATTTTTCCCATTCAAAAAACCAGTCAGGTTGATTTGCATCATTTTGGAATCTGGGTTCTGCAAAGAGATATGACAGGAAGACAAACCGGTTATCTGAAAAAACAACAGACAGTCTATATTAAACTTAGATTAAAACTACCATGGGGGCTAAAATACATATACACTCAAAAACTACTTTTTAAAAAGCTTTCCCTAGTCATTTTTCGTCAATGTAAGTTTATTGTACTATTAATTTTTTTTTTCTTTTTGCGCCTTACCATAAATATTCAGAAAGGCCTGTTAATCCTTTGTGGGTTTTGTAAGTTTTTGGACCATGTGGCTGCTCTACAGGAAATCAGGGGCCTTTAATTTAACACACCATAACAATGCAGCTATGAGATTTCAGAACTATGTTCTAAACATAATTTTCCTGGTGGTTTTGATTCTGCTTGCTTGGAAATCTCTCTCTTAACATCTGCACAAGGGACAGAAGCTGTGTCAGTGCCTAGCACTGGAGATGGCAGCCTGTTAACCCCTCTCCTCCTGCTGTGAAAGGCCAAGAGTCATGCATGCATTTTCTGACTTTCTCCCAAACTAAGGCTCTGCCTGCCTGAGGGAGCACAAGCTACGTAGGTGCCTTACAGATTGTCCTCAATGTCACCATGTCATGTCCACAAAGGGTTAAGAGGTCAAAAGGTCTCAAAGTTAAAATGGGCTTTTAAATTCTAATGTCGTTTGTTGGTCAAGCAACAAGGTCCATATAACAAGCACAGCTCAACAGCACAAAGCAAGTACAGATTCCAGGTGTCTTCAGTTTCTTCTTGGAACCTTGGGGGGTTTGGAATCGCCAAGTCCCCTGTAGAGAAAGATGTTCCCTTGGCTTGCTTCCGACTCCCTACTGCAACTCAACCACCTTGAGTTTAATGTTATATCATTTATCTAAATTGCAAAAGACGAACAAGCAATAATGAGTACACAACCACAAAAAAAGGAAAGATTGTTTTTTTTAAAAAGTTCTAAACTTTAATCATGCTTAGTATAAGGGGAATTAAAATGAGTATTCAGATTGTATTACACTAACACAAGATAAGAAAACATTTCCTATTATGACCCCTGGCTTTAGTTAGCTTAGTACTTAAAATTATTTCCCCTTTTTATTCTCTATACATAAAAGTATCTAAATATTCATAAAATAGATATTAACATCTTCAAAATAAAGTGAAATTTAAAGGGTTTTTTTAAACAGCAATACCTTTATCAGTTGAAATGTCAACTGTTCTCTCAAAACACAAGGTTGAACTCTTAGGAAGAAAGATTAAGTGTAAAGTACATCAGCATGAGAATGTTTGCCAATAATTCGTATTGTACAGCTTTTACTGTCCCTTGGGTTGCAGTGGCACAGTGGCAGATATTAAGAAAAACTGAGTTTATTACCACCTCATATTATTCATAGCCTTCACATGAAGTTTACTGCATTAAATGATCTCGTGTATCAGTCTGAAGGTTAACTACAGTAAATACAAATACTATTTGTAAATACTGCCTACAGCAATTAGCAAAAGGAAAAATTAACATAGCTAGATGTGGTGTCTACACTGATTCCAGCACTCTCCATTAAATTACCATCGGATCAATTCAGAATTCCCCTCATGCTGCACACAAAACCTGAGCTACTTTACAGTAATTTCAAGAGCAGTGTAAAGCTTTGCCCAATTGCTCTTTCCTGGATGTTTTGGTTCGGCCACTTTACACAACTCACCTCCAAACACACACTGCATCATCAAGGGAGTTGGGTCAGAGCGACATTGGACACTCACTCTGCTGTGACCTAATAAGGTGATGGTGCTATACTTCAGACGCAAGGAATAACTTCCATTTTGGTTCAGGCCTTTTAAATCATAAATCACATCATCATTAGAAAATTGCTGTCAAAGTAACTTAACATGTAACAGCAAAATTAAAACAGTAAGTTTGATTTTTCACCTGAGCAGTTTGCAAACTATGCACCTTCACTAAACTTCCAGCCTTACAGCTGTTACACAGTGAATTTCTTTCAAAAATATACAAAGTAACAAAACCCCTCCTAACTGTACTTGAGAAATTCACAGATTCAATAGAATTCATAAATAATTATGTTACACATTTAGAAACAATATCCACAACAAAATTGTTACCTTCACTTCCAACTGGTTGAATATAAATTCAATTACTACATCATCTTCAAATCCAAGGATTTCTGTTACTCGTTTTGTTATCCATGGTTTGATTACTTCCAGATTTACTTTGCTCATGTCCACCTGTATCAAAGAGCCAGGAGAAACACAACATTTTCACTAAATACATGAGCTCAGGGTACCCTGAATTCTTTCACTGCAGACTGAATTTTGTGCTGCTTCATAATTACCTAAGCCTAGTTTTGTTTCAAACCACTTTGCTCCTGTTCAGCAAAGGTTACAGTCTGATCAAAGCACACCTTTGGATACCCTTTTTTCCCCTAATATAGACCTCCCTTTCCTGAACAGCTAAAACTAGAACCTACAGATAACAACAGAAGCCAAAACATAGCAAATTTCTAGTAAACTCTAATGAAGTACCAGCAAGAGGAGAGAGGGTGAAAAAACCAAAGTGAAACTTGTATTGTGTATGGTTTATTGGTCACTCCCAAGTAAATGATGAAATTAAATGAAATGAAACCAAATGATAAAGCAAGTCCTGATCCAGGCTCACCACCTCCCCTGTCTACCAGACTCCAGCAATTTGGGGAGCTGCATTTAAGGATGCTTAGAACTCCAAATTAATCACTATTTGCTGGAAACCTGACTTCTTTTGAAGCTGGACATTACACAAAAGCCTGCTGGTGATATTTAATACATCAACCACATAATTGATATCATTGCTGCACCTGATGCTCAGGAGGACATCCCAAATATCCTCCAGTATGGTTTTAGGGAAGACATTCCTCACATTCCTCTGTTCCACCTGATACCCACTGAACCCAATGAAAACTGACTGGTGAGTTTGACTCCCCAATCCCACTTACCTTCTTTTCTAAGCATTCTGCAAACTTCAACTGCTTCAACAGCTTCTTCTGCTTGTTGCTGAAGCGATTGTCCTGCTCTGCACTGGTTCCCTGGAGCACAGCAAACAACAGTTTCAGCCTGCAGGGCCTTCCACCCCCTCCAAGGATTATTTTCCCACATGTCTGCACAGTGCACCAGTGAAACCAATCTGTAAGGCTGTTTTTTTTTTTTTGTCAATTATTCCTTTCCAGGTGCTTTTCAATTTTAGCTCTCACCACGTGCTGAGGATTTTGGGTGAGCAGCTCCTGAGCCCCACAGTGACACCTCAATATAACCCCCCTGGCATTGCCCACAAATTAAAAGTATAAGTAGTATCAAACTGCCAGGAAAAGGCTTTATTAATTCCTTTAAAAAGAAATTAAGTGTTTTATCTCTGTCCAGCAACAAAAATGTCCTGTTTGCTTAGAGTGACACCTCTGAAACCTTTGGGCAGCTTCCCTGAGGCAAAGCAGGGAGCAGAGAACTACAATGAATGCCTTTTATTGATCCTGCTCTGTTAAAAGTTCACCAGCTGGCTCCACTTCCAGAGAGAGGAGCTGTAGGTTAATTCACTATGGAGGGAAAGGCCTGGAAGTCTAGTTCTGGAAAATTTACTGGCAGAGATTAAACAGAACCAGGCAGGATTAGAGGAGAGGCAGGGCTGCATCCAGGCCCTGATGGGCTGCTCATGACTGAGGACAAACCCACAGCTGGGGAAGTTTATTCTGGAAACCACTGATGGAAAGAGGGAATTTTATACAGGTAATTCTCAATGGAAGAGCAGGTTCAGTACAAACAAAAATATAATTTTTTAAAATATGTCAAGGAATTAAATGATAATAAAGAAGAGAAATCCTCAAATTCTAAGTTTCCTCTGGTCAGAAAGCACCTGGAATTAGCAATATAACACATTGCAAAGTCATCAGTTATTGAAAGGGAACAATCCACTGACAATTCCCAGCTGCTATTCCAGAACATGGGAATCCTAAAGTCTGACTGTGGCACAGGCACTTCCAGGGATTAAAATCTCGCACCATATTTGCAGTCTGCTGTGTGGCTCACAAAAACACCACAATACTTGCCACTTCACTCAACAACTGAATGCTCTTTTGGGGTTTTTTAAAATTATTTCACAACCCAGAAGGGAAACAGAAAGGAAGTTTCTTGCTGATAACACGTGGCAAGCAGCAAAGGGAACCAAACAGGACAGAGCAAGGGGGCTGCAGGAGTTTAAAGACAGACAAAATAAATTTACACTAAAACTTCACAGAAATGTGAAGAACTGACAGAATTACCAACAGGAGGCTGCTTGGTATGGAGAGTCCAAATTGCTGCTCTGCTGCGTTTCTGTCATTTCACATTTGGTTCCTCCAGAATAAAACCAGAACACTGTTCACAGCCCCATTTCAGGGCCGTGCTGCTTTGGATTTTATAAAATGCCACCCTCCACAGGCCAGTTTAAAAGAATATTAGATTTCTAATGCAGAGTGTTCAGCCCCAGTAATTCTGCTGTTAATCACAACTACCTGATTTGTGAACCTTTTAACTCTAACTGCATTAGAACAAGTGCAGATTTAATCTGCAATTATTTTTCTCATGTTAGTCCATGAACACAGAACTGAACTAAGGGAAAGGTTATGTGTGCTGCTGTATATTAAAAGCAGCCTAGCTACAGGAAATGAAAATAATATGAGCTGAACAAATCAATGGACTTTGAAATTTAGACTGGTTCTCAAAAATTATCACGGAAACCCCCAAAATAAGGTCATTTCAATAAATGGAGGAAAAAGAAGAAAAGAAATAGACCCTGCGTAGGTTTCATGGTCTCCGCAGAAAATACAGCACAGCTGTAAGGCGAGAGAAGAAACTCATGAATTAAAAATAAAATACCAACGTATGAATACAGCCTAAATTCTTTTTGCCATGAATACACTTAATAACCTCTAAAAAATCTCGATAAAAATAGGGGCAGGGTTGTTTATTTGCTTTGAACGCGGCCACTAAAAAGCGTGGACAGCGCAAACCCGGGCTGGCCCCTCAGAGCCCTTCGGGCCCTCCTCCCCCCCCGCAGCCCGGGGGTCGCAGCGCTGACACGACCCCGCGTGGGTCGGGACCTCCGGGGCCGAGGCCGCTCCGGGCCCCGTGAGGAGCCTGGCCGGGGAGCGCCGCCCC
>WBNO01001548.1:21508-46056 GCA_013400575.1 Peucedramus taeniatus
CGCCCAGCCCGGCCCGGCCCCCGGCGCCGCCTCCCCGGGCCCGTGCGGAGCTGCGACCCCGCCGGGCAGCAGCTGGGGGATGAAGGAGTCTGGGATAACGCCCCCGTCTCACAGCGAGAGTTCCCAAGCTTTGGAACAGCCCGCTTTCCGCGGTTCTTCGATGCCCAAAGGTCTCCCAAGCACTTCGGGAGAAGGATCCAGCCCAAAGACGGAACGAGTTGTTTTCCACTCCTCAATGGAATCAAAAGGATCAAACTGGAAAGGAATCTCGCCCCTAACACAGCTCATGCTTCACTTTAGTGTCCATCATAGGTAGAACACAGCCACAGAGGCTTTTTCACCAGAAACCAGTTTCCTGATAGAATTATTTAGCAAACATTTTGTACAGCTACAAAGACCCACATTAGTCATTTCCACCTCAATCCCACTGAAGCCCATGCAGCTTCTTAAAAGCAGGGACTGAAATCCCAGCAGGGATTACTCACCAATCATCTTTCCAAGGGAACACATTTCACTTGATTGATTTCCTTACAATGACTGTCCCATCTTGCATAAACAAGCAGGAGCAAGAGGCTCTCCTGGGAACAGGAGTGGTTTTCCAGCCACAAACCCTCCCTGGGCTGTATCTCTGGAGACTAAAGGGGCTTCTTTCAACAGTCAGCAACCATAACTCGGAAGAGGTATGAATGTAAGTTAATAAAAATAATTAATAACTCCATTTAAGTAGTACAGGAAGGGAGGCAGCAGCCCCTGTGACTGTCAGGCAGCCCAAGTAAAAGCAAATGTGAGTTCCCAAAGCCTCTGTAACAGCAAAGAAGGAGGGTGGGACTTTCCCAAGGGTTTGTCCCTCACCAGATCCTAAATTTGTAGCCCTTTACTACGAGCTAGAGCCACGCACAGATGTATAAACCTTAATAGGTTTATACACTGTTAAATGTATAAATACATTTATATAGTGTATAAATAAATGTTTATACACTGTTACTATAAAGCTCTACTGTCAACATCAGTGACCCAGTTTGCAGGCACCAACCCTGAGCTTATCCCATTAAAGGAGGACCAAAGGAGACTCTGGGATGCTCCACAAAAATCCTGATGAAGTCAATGGACATCAAAGGGCAAAACATCACTCTGAATTAACTCCAGGCTTACTACAGCATTACCAACCCCTAGGAAGTGACCCAGCCTTACAAGGTGTGGAGTCTCACTGAATTTACCATGGAGCAGGTTTGGACTCCTCCTGGAACAGCAGCTCTGGTTAATCTGCACCTGGCAGGGCACAGCAGAGCCTGGAGTGTCTCAGTGAGAACAAAGAGGGAACAGGTATAACAGCAGATATCAAAACAAACGAAAATTAATAATGATTGAGTTTGGAACTGAATTGTGAAATCAGGCCCTCCATGCACCCACAGCCGCAGAAATAATGACCAGACCCCCCCCTGGGAGGGATGAAGGGAGCTGAGGTGACCTGTCCCAGCAGGAGGGCACAGCTCAGCCTGGCTGCCCTCCCAGTCCCTGTCCTGTGCCTGTGATCCCAACACAGAGCCACAGAGGACAGGAATTGGTTCTTTTTATCTTTTATGTAAGAGCAAACCAGATTGCCAGAATGTCTTTCCCACTGCCTCACCCCAATACTGCTGATGGTTGGAATATGTTCCCTTCACCAGGGGAATCAAACATTCCCTCTACAAGCCTGAGCATGCCAAAGTGTTACAGTACAGAGCCTGCTTCAGAGCAGGATCTTAACACATTAGGTAACATCTAAAATACAGTGGTTTCTACTTTCTAGGCCCTGCTCTTGTTTTATGGAGCAATCAGACCCTGTGACCCTCCTTTGGAACTGAGTGCTGGCAGGGACAGCTGTGTCACACTCACATCTCAGAGTCAGTACCTACAGGAGGAGGTCTTTTATCTTCTCTGCATTTTCTCCAAGGGGATGAAGCTTGGCTGGGGTCTCTTTCCACACCAAGATTCTCTCCTAGCTCCTTTACACTGAGAGTGGAGCAAATAAACAAAACCCAGTAAGATTCACAAACCAGCCTTCTGTTCTGGGCTCAAAAGTATCCCTAATCCAGACCCAGACAAAATGGAAATTAAACCTTTCAGGGAAAAAATGAAGCAATTGGAATTTTATGCACAGGGTCTTTCCAGGGGACAAGGCAGAATGAGGAGCTGCAATCATAGATTCTCAACTATTATAAAACCAAAGTACTCCCATAACTCCAGAACACAAAGAAACACCACATGTTTCAGCTGCTGCTCAAGGAGAATGTTTTAAAGGAATTTGGGGTATTTATTTATACAAAATGCAAGCTCAGAAAGGGCTGAGTTGGTGCCTCTGTGCAAGCTTGCTGCTAAAAATAGCCCTTACCAGCAGGTCAGTGATTAGGAGAGACAGGTTCTGGTGGGGGGTACTGAATCATGGCATGGAGGGAATAACTCCAGCTTCATTTGCCAAGGCAGGCTGTCAGCCTGGAGTGGAGCAGAATCACTTCTGATATTGATCAGTGGCTTCATTAAAGCTTTGAAGTCTCTGTTTGGCTCCTCCTTCCCACCCAGAGTGGTCCCTGCAAGGATCCCAAATCCCTTCTGTGGGTCCCTGCCACCCCCAGCTCCAAGGCACAGGGAGTCCCCATCCCATCTGCCCATGAGAACATTCAGGCAGACACCACCATCACAAATCTCAATGTCCACCCTGTGCAGCATGGAACACAGTTCAAATCCCAAGTGTGAATGGCACTGCATTGTTTTATTTGAAGTGTCTTTACACAATGGAAAGTGCTGGAATGTTGTTCCACATTTTACACATTTATACATCAACAACATCACACTTGATTCTCCTTATAAAACTGTTTCTGAAGGTTTTCCACTTACTCCTACTTACAGCAACTTCTACACTGGGGTAGAAATGAAATAATTTTAAAAATATAAACACCACAGAGAATCCAACCCAGACTTCTGGAATTTCAAAAATCCATAAGCCTGCTGGATAACACAGGTTTTTGTTGGGTTTTCAACCTTTGTTTTAATTCCATGGAATAGTGAGACAGTGAAGCTGGGCTTGGAGTGATTTCAATACCTGAAGATACATAAATACCACACCTGTGATAGATGGACAAACCCCATTTCCCTACCTTTTTACTCTGTCCTATTCCTGTCTCTGGAGCAAGGACCTGCCTACAGGATCCCACTTTAAAGCTGGTGGCAGGAGGGATCCTGAGCAGGCACAACACAGAGCTGAAAACCTCCACATCCATGAGAATCCCTGCCCATTAATTTTCCCCCTGCTGTCAGTCAAGTGAAAACACTTCTGGAAGTTCAAGAAGCACATCAGGTACAACTGAAACACACTGAAATGAACCTGAAAAATCTGAATTTCAGAATGATTTCTACACAGGAACATCAGCAGCCTGGTTTGTTCACAAATCATTTTATCTTTTAAATAGAAAAAAAGAAGAATCTGTCTAGACTAAAAAAGTTTGGCTATAAAATAGCATAAAAGCACAGGAGCAGGTGTTGTTATACCAAGGCATATTTTCCTCCTACTAAAACACTTAACACAAGATCACAAAATCAAAGATCTGTATTCTAAAAGATGCATCCTGGTCTCAAAAGCAGCAGATGCTCTGTCAGACACACAGGAGGCCACACAGAAAAAGTCTTCATGAAAAACAGCAAACAAGGGCTGAAACTGCATAAAAACTGGCTAAGCCAGGCAACTGATTGTCTTTGAAAATACAAAACAGACTGGAGAAGTTAACAATTAACCCTTGGATGTTTTAGCTCCTGCCAGGACCTAACAGTCCCTGGATTTATTCAGAGGTGGAGGCTGTCCTAAGGACTGGAGAGGAAGAAACATCCCCAGATTGTCAGAGAGGATCAGACACAGCACACTCAACAGCTGGATCCATATTTCACTCTACCACTGTCATTAACTCCTAATTAGGGGTCAGTGCACCACCACAGACACCAAAGCAGGAGTGTTGGTGACACTCTGAGGTTCTTCCTCTGGTGTTCTCCTCCCTGCAGTCACCAACCCCCCCTGAATTCAAATACACTCCTCAGTGTATTTGTGCCTCATGTCAAACTACAAACACACAGCTGGTGTTTCTGAGAAAAGCAAAGCTTAACCCTCACCTCAGCTGGCAAGGAATCTGAGCATAGAGAGTGCATTTCACTTGTGTTTAACACTAGATTAACTGGAAGCTGTTGGACAGATCAGCTTTTAACTGCTGTACAAGGAACTTGCTGGAACCCACTCGTGACAGGAGGAGATTATTTCAGCACTTGGAACATCACACTGTACAACAGAGAGCAAAGGGCAACATCTTAAAAAACCAAAACACAGCCAGACCCCTAATTGTCACTATTTCAAGTCAGGTGGATTTGCTACACTCGGGGGGGACTAGTCCCTAAAATTAAAGTGCTTTTCAGAGCATTGGCATCCAAAATCTTGAACATGAGAGACAACTACAAGTCAGATCTGTTGTGACCTATAGCAGCAGCACAGACAGCAACACATGGACTCGCCGGGTGCCTGGAGCTGGTACCACGTGGAGCAGCTCAGCTCTAACAGGGCATTGTCCCCCCCACCTCCAGGGCACACTCGAAGGCTTTGGAGTCACTCAGGATGGTGGGGGGCGGGTCTGGGCGCCGTGTCTGCAGGATCTTCTGTCTGGGGTTCTTGATCTCCTCCTCCTCCTCTGTCTCACTCTCACACACGTGCACAACCACGCTGGGGGTGGAGTCTGTCCCTGCGTGCAGCTCGTACTTCTCCCCTGGGAGCAGCCAGCAAGAGGCACGTTAAAAACACCCACAAGGAAAAGCATTTAGCTCAAAAACCCCTTAATAACTCAACAACACAACCAAATAATCATTAATTCCCACCCCATCTTTAATGTGCTCAACCTCCACTCTTCACCAAACCTCTGAAATGCCTTAAAACAGTCCCTGTAGCAGTTACAGCACACTTTGAATACATTCAGTTTTTTAATTGACATTTAGAGGAAGGGAGCGATGTAAAAAACTCACAGGAAGACATCAGAACACAAGCAGCAAACACACTTCTAAGTGACATCATTTGTGCTGTATATTTCTGTGACATTTGTAAACTAAAAGCTACAAAAGCATTTGAGCACATAAAGCCTCCCCATTTCCTGCTTTTCACAGAAAGCAAACACCACATTTCCCAGGAAGGCTTAGAAAGAGTTGATGATTAAACCCAAAAAGTCCATATTGGCATCCAGGCATCCTTAATAGCTGGAGCTGCTCATCTGCAAGAGACTGAACGTCTCATTTCTCTGACTGTTCCTTAAATCCTGAGGCTCTGACAAAATTCAATATATGGGTGTGATGGAGCCACTCCCTCACAGTCCAGTCCTGTGCCACACTTTCAATCAATTAAATAATTAAGTAAAGAAAGTGATGGATCATTTCATTCAATTAAAAACCTCACATAAAAGGGACTCAGTTTCTTCTCACAGAAAAGGACAAGTAGATAAACTCCCTCAAAACCAGACAAAAGCAGGAAAATGTCCCTACCTGGCCCCAGCTTGGAGACAGCACAGAGCAGGTCATAATTGATCAGAGGAGTTGCATCTTCACTCTGTTTCCACCCCACTGGGGGAGAGGCAGGGGGGGAAATCAGGAACTGTTTCACAGGTTGTGGAGGAAGGAGGTAGGACTTGTCCCCAATTTCACTGGACACCTGCAGGCAAAGCCAGGAGACAGAGAGCACAAATATTAATTCCCTTGTTATTTGGTTTATTTCCCCACTGATGCACTAATTCCATGTCCTGCACTTAATTCAGCCTAGCTTTAAAAAACAAAATGGGTTCAGCTCTTGGTATCACACCTCAGGGAACTGCTGCAGCTCAGAACCTGTGCAGGGGCTGCTGTGGGACCTGTGCAACAGGGACAAAGCATCTCTTAGAGAATTTGGGACCCACTTATTTTATTTCAGCCCCTCTGTGTGTCTGGTTTGGTCACTGCACAGAGACTGTCCCAACCAATCTCAGCTCAAGACGAAAACCAAAACTGAGACTTAAAACTTTGACACAGCTCAGTGTAGAACAATGAGGTGATTTCAGCTATTTCCTCCAAATGAAGCTCATGGGCAAAGGAGGAATAAAGGACCAAAGACTGAGATACAACATCTCTGTGTCCCACTGTACCTGTGCAAAGTAGAGCTTCAGCTTCTTCCCACTGAACTCGGTCTCATGCAGCTCTATCCGAGCTCGTGCTGCTGCCTCGGGGTTGCTGAAGTTTATCCTCACCCTCCTGAAGCTCTTGAACAGCTGGAATGTCACCTGCTCATCGTAGACTGTGAAAAGTGCTTCAAATCTTTCCTGGAGAGAAGCACAACATTCTCCGGGTGCAAAATGAACGTTCTCACTCTGTGAAAATTTTCCTTTACTCTCCTCTCCCCAGTCCCATCAATGTCCTGAATCACCTCAGCCTGCACATTCCACACCTCCCTCCCTGCTTGTAAATCCACACTCAGGGCAGCACAGCTTTGTCTCACTGGTTACATCTGAATCCCAAGAGCAAACTGATGTGAATGAGCCCAAAAACTGAAAACACCAAGTGCCACCTAGTGAGAGCTGCTCGGCGGTGCAGCTGCACTGCATTGTCATGAAAATCGATTTCATGGTTCTGAAATCCAATTAATAATTTTCAATTATGAAATTCAATTAATTTACCAACTCTCTGATCCACAAGAGACCTCATTTACAAATTATTTTCCCCCTCAATTATAATGTGCATTAATACACTGAAAATCCAGACAAAAATGTTCAATGGAGCACTGAGAACACCTCACACTCCTTCGCCCTTACCTTCTCCTCCTGTACCTCGAACACGGCCTCGTGAACACTGCAAGCAAAGAGTGAGGTAGGCAAGTCACTGAAATCCATCATCTCTTCTAAATCCTCTTCATTTTCTCCAAAAATCATCTGCTCCTCCTCCTCCTGGTCGCTGCTGTACAGGTCTGACTGGCTGTCACTCCAGGACTTCATGGATTCCCTGAGCATCCTTCCCCCCCAGCAGCTCCTGCTTGGTGCCAGCTTCCAGCAGGGCCCTGCCAGCCAAAAACCCAAAAACAAATGTGAGGATAGCACATCTTCCTGCCCCCGCTGTTAGAGGCAAATAATTTCACAAAGAAGAACGGGAATCAACATGAAATTTGCTCTGTCCCCCATCTGAGGATGGAGGGAGGACTCTGCTGCTCCATCAAAAGGAAGATAAAGTCACCCCGTCAAGAAACTGCAATTTCTCCTCCCTTTACTCTGACAGGAATCCAAAATGACAGCACTGTTCTAGAAGCTTTTCTCCATGACACACTTTACAGTGAGCAACAATTTCTTGTTTAATAATTAAAACCATTTCTCGGGTAATCAGAGCAGTCCTCTGGTATCTGAAAAAATAACTTTATTTCATCAATGAGAGCATGTGGACAAAGTTAAATCATCTCTTCAAAGCCTCTCCAAGCCAACCAAAATCTAAAATCTGATGCAAGGAAATGTCCTTTTCCCACACCTTTCCCATAGGTAAGAGTACTTAGAGACAGGAGTAGACACATCAAGGAAGACAAAAAAATGCAAAGAAGCAAAAGACTAAATAAAAACCATCAGGGAGAGTATTTTTTATACAACAGAAAAGATTTTGCTGGAATGGACCTTCTGACACCCATCCCTGCAAAACTCCTGAGGTTTTCACACTGCTGTGTGCTGAGAGAAAAAAAGGTTAATTGCACCAGATCTGGGTTTGGAAAGAGTGCTAATTTGTGACACAGCACTAAAAGAAGGTAGCAATCATATGACGTTTCATTGGCAATGACCTCATTTGAATGTTTGCCTAATGAGGGGGGATTAACTTGGTTTATGACAGGGACTGCCCCAGTCACACCATCCCAAACCCATGCACACACCTGGGGATCTCAATTCTGCTGCTCAGCATGGCAGGAAGGATGGAAAACTGGGAGAACAGGCAGCTGGTGGAAACCTCAGTTCTTGTGCTTGCTGATTCATGCAAGGAGGGAAGAGAAAAGGAACAAAAATATACCAAAATGGTGAAAACAAAAGGCACCATCTGGCTCTGAGGAGATCTGGGCTCATGCAAACAGCACCAGGACAGACACCCACGTCCAGCCAAGCTCTGGTGGCCTGAGAGCAACATTCCAGCCTTGGCCTGGTTTTGATCCCACATTCCAGAGGGATCAAACCACCCAACCCACAAACACTGCTCCCAACACCGGGAGAGAGCAACACCGGCAGAAAAAAAGGAGAGTTTGGAAAGTAAACTCAATACTTGAATGAGTGGTGAATCAAACATGGAGTGAGGAACACACACAGCAATGAGATTTGGTCAAGTTGAGGCTGGCTGAACCTCACTGCAAAACAAAGGGCAGCAGTGACATTAAAGCAAACCCAGGTGTGACAGCTCAGCACAGAGTGCTTCTGCAACAACACTGGGCTATAGAAGCTACTGCAATTATATTGCATTTCTTTTTTTTTTTTAATTAAGATTTCATCATAGTTCTGTTGTTTTTAATCCTAAACCTTCATGGTTAATTCTGTTTCTTTTCTCAGATAACTGATTGTTCATTACTTCACCCAAATAAATTCAAAACACCTGATGACTGAGCAAGGCAAAAATCTCCAACAGCCCCCTGATATCAGGATGAGACAGGTGAGACTCGGGTATCAATATTAATTAAGAAGGACAGTGAGTAACAGCCCTGTGAGAAGTGTTATTTGAACAGCTTGGGTAGAACTGTTTACTGTGCAATTATTAGAAAGCATCAAAATTAGAAGAAGGACACTCAGAACTTGACAGGTACAGGAATGTGATTATGAGTGCAATAGCCACACTGCTCTGCTTCAGGAAAAAGGGAATTTCTTCATTTACCTCCTTGGAAAGGTGAGAGATTCCTATTTATAAACTGTCTGATATGAATGGAGATATGCAAACCTGTTATTTATTACAATCAGCTTATTCTTATCATAGTATTAACAGCAATAGAATTATAAGCAATTTCATTGCAATATTCATTAACAAACTATTGAATCACTCGCTCCCTCATAGATTTCAGATTAAACAACACAATTTAAAGGATCCCAAGAACTAAAGCCACTGGGATCAGACCTTTCACTAAGTCCTTTCTCTGAGCATTAACACCTGCTTATCATTCAAGTACCAGCTGACAGGGAAATGCTTAGAAACAAACTCACTAACTTCACAGAAAGCTAAAAATCATCTGAAATGAGAGCAAAGCAGCTCCTGCCGTGGGGAGCTGTAGCTCTTCACCGGCACAGGCAGCACCGGGGAGTTTTCCTTGGCATCCTCTGGAGCAGCAGCTCATTCACAGTCACATCCCACCGCTCCAGGAATGTAAGGGCTGGGAACGGCAATTTCCACGGAACAGTTAAATCTGCTCTGACAGGGAGCGCACAGGAGAAAATCCTTCCCTGGGAGGGTGGCAGGCCCTGGCACAGGGTGCCCAGAGCAGCTGTGGCTGCCCCTGCACCCCTGGCAGTGCCCAAGGCCAGGCTGGACAGGGCTTGGAGCAGCCTGGGACAGAGGAAGGTGTCCCTGCCGTGGCAGGGGTGGCACTGGATGAGCTTTAAGCCTTCCCACCCAAACCATTCCAGGATTCCAAACCCTGGCGCTCATCCCGCCGACCCCACGGAGCTGCCCTGGTTCAGCGCGGCGGGACAAACCCGGGGCAGGGGCCGGAGCCTTGGCTGCGAATATTCTTTAGTTCAAAACCCCAAACCGCTCAATCTCCGCCCCGAGAGAGGATGAAAACAACTTCCCCACCCGCACCCGCGACACGGCCCGGGGGCGGCTCCGGCGGGGCCGCGGCTCAGCTCAGCTCAGCTCACCTGCGGACGGCTCTGCCTGAGGGGCGGCGGGGACGCGCACTGTNAGAGAGGGAAAGGAGGGGAGGAGAGAGGGAGGGATGAGGGAAAGGGAGACGGAGCGGGAGGGAAGGGAGGCGGGAGGCAGTCGGGGCTCTGCGCATGCCTCGGCCCCGCTGAGGGGTCGCGGCGGGGCCGGTCTCCTGAGGGGCCGCGCGGTCCCGGCCCCGCCGCCGCCTCCCCCGGGGCGGTTCAGGGGGAGCCCCAAGAGCGCTCCGGGGACACTTCGGGCGGTGTTTGTACCGCACTGAGCCAGCCCTGGAGAGGCGGCGGGGCCGCACCGCCCGCTGGGCCCCGGGGAGCGGCTGTCCAGGGTCCCTGTGGGAATGGCTGAGCTCAGAGCGATGGGAATTTATTTACAAATGCTGCAAATCGCCCTCGGAGCAGCTTCCGGACGAGGGGTTGGCGGCTGCTGTGGAGGAAGGAGCTGTGGCTGCCCCTGCATCCCTGGCAGTGCCCAAGGCCAGGCTGGACAGGGCTTGGAGCAGCCTGGGACAGTGGGAGGTGTCCCTGCCATGGCAGGGGTGGCACTGGATGGGCTTTAAGGTCTCTTCCCACCCAAACCATTCCACGATTCTTTGATTCTTCCCCTGGCATTAATCGGGATGGCTCTGCCATCAGCCTCGGACAGCTGCCAGCTGGGAACAGTGACAGTTTGTGTCCTCCTCGGAGTAAATCACAGCTTAATCCAGCCATGAGATGGTTTCAGACAGCCATCATCTGAGCTGGGTGATACATCAGCGCCTGTGCACATTCACCTCTAGAAAGAAAGCACAAACCAACATCCTTTCTTTGGTTTTTCACAAAAAACCCACACAAAACGATTGAATTTCACTAACACTAATACAGCTTCATACTCACTTGCAAAGACAGAAGACAGCGTGGGTTTGTGATATAAGTAGTGCAATTTCTGTGGCTGAAATGTTTTCTTTTAAATTTCAGAAACAGAGAGAGATGCTGAGCTGGGCTTCTCTACAGGTGATTTGTCTGCCTTTCCCTCGTAAGAAAACAGCCCAGCAGATGTCACTTTAGAAAGGTAGGATCAGTTTCCCCTGTCTACATAAAGGTATTCTGCAATTTAGATGCAATGCAAATTCAGGTGGTAACAGGTTACTCTCCATCCTCAGCCATCCCTTGCTACAATCTCCTGCTTTATCGATTCAATACCACATTTTCCTCCCTGGGCAACAATAGATTCTGCTTTAATACCACTAACTGCAACATTTGTGTCCACTTCAGTGGCATTTAAAATGTTTTGTCTCTTGCAATAACACCTCGTTTGTAGCACTCCTGGCATCAATGGCACATCTTTGTATCAGCACTTGGAACACTTGTAATATAATCCACTAACTTTGAATGGTGGATGTTAACAAATTACTGCCACTTTTATCAGAAATTCTGGGGATTAGAGAATCCAGGGATTCAGTGAAGTGCAGCTCTAACACCGAGGCTGCCCTTGAGTTGTTTGTCTTTTCTCCCTTTGTGGTTTGGGACCCCAAGAGATACATTTAATTAAAAGTATCCTGAGGGTTATCCTCTGCTACTCCCCACGGACTGTAAAGCCATCTGGTGAGTGTTAATTAGGTTGGCAAGCAGTCGATTCAGCTAAATTGCCACTTTTCTGTGCCTCTTACTGCAGTCCTGTACCCAGACACGGTGCCTGTGGCTGAGGGATGTCACCTCCCACAGCTGCATTCCCAGCTATTCTCAGAGGAATCCAATGTGTCAGAGAAGCTCAATTTCAGTAAAAAACATCACTAGTCAGGCCACCAAACATACAATGACTTTGGGTTGTGTCCCCACCCCTCTTTGGATCACAATTTCAAGCTCTTCAAAATATTAAATGCTAAATATTTTTTTCAAAGCCCTGTGAAAGGAAGTTTTAAAAGTAAATTGCACAATTCTTACAGCTGACCCCAAATATGTGGAGACTCCTGTGAAATTGGGAGCATTAACAATCTGCAACAATCTGCATCTCATTTACAAGTATCTTTTTAAAAACAGATAGAGAGCTCTTTCACTACACATTTTAGTCACCTAAATGCTGTCTTAACTTCTGCCAAGACATTTTTGGTCAATTAAAGCTCTACCAGGAGCATGGAGCAAGCCAGAATTCCATAGGTTTTACCACAATCTTTTATTCAAAATTTCATTTTACCACAGTCTTTTATTCAGAGTTTGGTTTCATTTGTCTTACCTGAAAGACAAATAGAATTAAACAGACATGCAACACTGCCTGTGAAAAATGAAGCAGTTGTCCTTTATAGTGCAAGAGTGTAAAGCTTGATTTATTTACACATTTTAAGGTGAACAGGAGAACGTTGTAGGCAGATCATTTAATACATTCAGCTGTGCTCCACAGAGTTAAGTTACACATGAAATACACACTGAGGATGTTTTAAGTGCTCTGGTGCATCAGGAAGCCACACAGGGTGGAGGCCAGAGATGTCAGTTCACACTGGGTAAGGAAGGCAGGGATGAACCCAAGGAGCAGCTCCTGCTGCTGAGAAATCCCTTCCATTTGGAATCTGGGGGTGCAGGGTCCTGCATCAGCCCTGCAGTGCTGACATTCACAGATCAGTGTGTGCTGTACAACACTTTAATTTTTTCACCCTGGAATGTGGCACAGGGCTCCTCTCCTTTAAACCTTCCTGTGCTGCTCAGCTGTAAATATTTGCTGCAATCCCAGGCATGGCCACTGTCACCTCAGGCTAACAAATATTCTGTGAAAAACTCAGTGTGAGGGTGCAAAATCCTTCCTGTTTCAGCTTCTCTGGACTGGAAGGGAGGTGAGGAGTTAAATTCACTCCTGAAAGAGCCAGAAAGAGCACAGAAGTCTTTCAGTAAAGTTTAAACAAAGTACTTGCTTTCTCTGGGCCCTGCTCATGCCTTTTCTTAGGCTGAAGAGCAGAAAATAACATTTTTTTGAAGATTGGGAAAAAAAGCAAGAAAGAGGAACGTGCATAAAATACAAACAAAGAAACAAACAAACCCAACCCCATTTTAAGATTCCAGTGTTGAACAGCAACAGCAAACAGGAGTGAGGTGCAGCCCCTCAGTCCTACCCCTACATCAGTCATGGAGGCCCATGGCCAAGGAACACCCCAGGCTCCACTGCTGTGGCACAATAATCAAAAATATTGTGATTTATGTGCTGTAGAAACAGACACCACCTCCAGTGGAGGCCTTTGGCAGGGAAGTTTCCAGAAGCAAACAAAGGAAGATTTCTCTGTGGCTGCAGGTAAAAGGAACTGTCATTATTAAGTAGAATTATTTGAGCACACAGAGACTGTGTAAATAAAACATGGTTATGTAAAGCTTTGGAGCAAGACTTGCCTTTAGAATCTTTGCAAAGAAAGGGCCAAACCCACACAATAGCACAAAAGCTCAGCTCGTGGCTGGGGGCAGTTTCACTCAGAGAAGGGCTGACACCTGAGGGCTCTGTGCAGGGAGCAAGGGCAGGAACTGGGCTCAGGCTCAGGAGAATTGGGGAGTTTACAGCAAAACCGCCCCTGAGCAGGCCAGAGAGCAGCCTGCAAGGGAAGCTCAGCCACCTCAGAGCAGCTCTGTCTCCTGGCTCTGTGTCCATCTCTCAGGGCCTGTGCTGAGGAGGAAAACCCAAAGCAGGATTTATGGCTGCCAAGTCTGTGCTCCAGTCACCTGCTGAGAACAGGGACCAGTGCACTGTCACACACAGGACCACCCTGATCTGGGTGTCAGCAGCCATTTAGGCCCTTCTGAGGAATTATTTATACCACCTAATTAACCACAGAGTATTGCCATGGAACAAGTGTGTGGTGTAGCACAGCTTGTTTCAGACTCTGTGTTTTGTGGCTGCAGAACCAACAGGTCAGAACAGGTTGATGAAATGGAAAGAGATAAGGAAAGGCAGCATTCCTGTGCCCTTCCCATTCAGCCTCCCTGCACTGCTTCATTCTGCATTGTTAATGAACAAAAGCTGCCCATAAATTCACCAACAATCGATGACCACATCCAAAGGCAGTAAATCAGTGTCACTGCACCCCAGCAAGATGAATGCTCTGGCAGCAGGAGCCCATTAACATCCTTATCTTGCTTAATCACAAATAAAGTATTGAGGGTGAAAGGAAAGCTGTTATTTCTTGAGGTTTCCTAAGTTCCAGTGCAGGGGATGCCACTGATAAGATCTGAATTGTGCCCAGCTGGTGAAGAAACCTGGGTACAGCCCCAGGGCACCTCCCCTGTGCAGGGGGAAGGTTATTTTTCTAAGCTGCACAAAAATGCTGAAGCAATCCAAAGCATGCCCAGATTGAATCAGTCTGCAGAGCTGGCAAAGCAAACAAATGCAAAGGAACAGTTCTGTTGTCATTTACAACAAGAACTTGGAATAATTGTGTACAGGTCAGGGGAGCTGTTGGGAATTTCTGGCAGTGGGAACAGAAACTGGCCATGAGTCAATTTAAAAATAAAAATAAATAAATGCAGAAAGACACTGTTCCAAATCTAAAATAATCCCAAACTCCCTGATATTGGGGTAATCAAAAATACACAGAACACAAGCACTATTCCTTTCAAATAAAGTTCCAGGCTCCTGGAGACTCCACTGTGCAGATAGCCCAAACCACCCTGAGTGTACTTAAAATTCAGTTTCCCAGAAAAAAAAAAAAATTTAGAGCAGCCAGTGCTATCAAAGTGCCAGGATAACCAGTGAATGTTGAACTTTCTCCTCCTCACTTGACAGTTCCCCATTCTCCCTCAGTATCAGCTCCTGGCCATCTCCTGGAAGCTGGAAAGATAAATATCAAAGTACACAAAGCTCCATTATCCTCACAGGCCTCAATGAGTGCTGGGCTGTGCAACTTCTCTCCTTAGGTCATCCACAATAGTAGACAAGTATTGTTTTTCCTTTTTTTTTAAGAAAGAAAAAGGGGGAGGACTCCAGCTTACATCACCTAAACTGAGCTTTTGAACAAAGGAACTTTAACACCTTTACGTAGCTGGGACCACTAAAGCTGGAAATCCTGCCTCAATCAGAAAGAAAATAAATAAACATGATAAAGAATTCAGATTTTGTCCAAAATTACATAAATTCCCCACCAGATACAGTCACATCATTCTCATTTCTCCTTGTCCTCATCCTTTATAGTGTTCCCTCTGCACCATTTAATCCAACTTGAAGCTCCTGCTATGAAATCAGAAAACTGGCAAATAATCTTTGTTCTAAGCCATATAATCCAGTGGTGCTCTAAAAACAACCCCCATCCTCAGTGCTTATGTTCAAAACCAGAAGAGAAGTGCCCAAAATTTGTGGTTTGAAGGGATAAAGTGTTCACTCTCACCAGTTCTGCTGCTCTAAAGACACAGCAAGTTCCAGTGTTGGTGCTTCAAAACAATTCCATTTATTGCCATGTCAGGGGAGCTCCCTGGTCACACCAGGATTTAGAGCCTTCCTGGAAATCTGTCACAGTCCCTGTAAATGAAAGATTAAATCCTGTCCTCCTCTCTCTGTGAGTAGCTCCTGAAAACTTGTCTGGAGATAAAAACCACTCCCAGCAGGGCTGAAAACTGCACAGTCACTTCCACAGCATCTCCTCTCTCACCAGTTCCACAGTGCTGCACTCACCATTCCATCATTCCACACTCCCAGCTAGCAGAATTCCATGCAGAACTGGGATCTGCTTCCCACCAAGTGCTTTCAACTTCCCAACTAGAAAAAGTAGTTTATTTTAATAATAGCCTGGAAAGTTCAGCTTGAGACGAGCTTAAAACTCTTCTCAAGGTCGGCTTTATGCTTGCTTCTATTTGAACAGGTAAATAAATAAAGGTCAAACTCCTGACGACTCCCATCAGTCCTTGAAGGTCACTCACTCCTTCTTGCTGTGCTCCAGCACCCTGTAGGGAGGGGCAGAGACTCCTTTGGATCCGTGCTGCTCCTGCACGATGGGCAGCGTGGCTGGAGTGTAGATTTCTGGCATGCTGTCGTTGTTCTCCAGGGCACCGTAGGAGAAAGAGGCTTTGAGGTCAGGCTGCACTGCAATCCCTTTGTCGTGCATGTTCTGCATGCCTGCAGGAGCAGAGGCACACATTAGGGACAAAAGTGCATTTTTCCTGCTCTCTGTTCAGCCAGGAAATGAGCAGTCCCTGAGGCTCATCAGCTGCTCGGGTGTTAAATCAAAGACAGGATGGGTTTGTGCTCAGCACTGGAGCAGCTGATGGAGAAATAAGCTCCCAGTGAATGAGGGGTGGCTCTCAGTTATCCATCAAGTGCTGCACATCTTTCAGACAGCTCACCAGAGAGCTTAGCTGTGCTTCCCAAAGGAAATTTCTGCTCCTCTACCTCACTTCTGAGCCATCCCCAAAAATCAGTTCTTCCCACTGGACCGAGCCAATCCCAAGCACAGGCTCAAACCAGTTCATATTCCCAGATCACAACTGCCTGATCCACCCAGCCCTGAGCAGAGCCAAGGCCTGAGCCCTCCCTGTGCAGCCCAGCTCTTTAACAGGCTGATGAAGCCCTGGACTTTGGTTACCTGGCATGGCATCCATTGAGATGTAGGGCTCGAAGGGGACAGGCTTCTTCCTATTCCTCGTGATCAGGAAGACTCCCAGGAATGCTATGAGGCACCTGAGGGAGGAGAAAGGATCACTGAGATGCCTGGCAAGGGAGAGCACAGAATATTCCCTGTTGCTCCATGCAGAATTCAGAGCTGCAGTTCAAGCACTGCCAAGCCAGAATTTCTGGGCACTGTCCAAGCTGAGCCCCCTTGAGCAGCACTGGAACATCCCCAGCAACCAGCACAACTTCACCTTTTCTCTATCCAACACAGGGAAAAGTTTTCATGTTAATTAATTAATTAACCTTGACTAACTGCAGGGGAAAGGAAGCATAGCAACATTTGGTTTTGCTTTGATGGAATTCCAGGATTTAGCAGCCTGACCTTTCCAAGGCTCCCTGCAAACACACCAACAACCATGGATCTGGATTGTTACAGAGCAAGGTGCAGCTCAGAACAATGATCTCCCAATTGTTTGGGGATTTTTTTCTGTACTTATCTAAAAGCCATTTGAGAATGTCCCCTGATTATGGAGAGCTAATTACACCAAAACACTGAGTTACACAGGAAATGTTTTACTGATCAGATCTGCATTGTGCCTTCTCCATGCTCTAAAAACTCCAGAAGTCAGACACAGTTCAGGGAAGGTGCAAAATCTGAAATAAGGTTCCCAGAGAGGGTTTCTTTGGGTTATTTTACAATTCTTCCAGATTCATGAGCAGGCAGCTTGAAAACCAAGCCATATGCTCAGCACCCCAGCTGATCCCCAGGATTTAGTGATTAATTGTTGTGTAATTGTGCATTAGTGAGGGTTAAACAGTTTTTTTCCAAACACAACACTGAGCTCTAAGGGCCACTCTCTGCTCTGACAGAGAGGTATTTTTAAAACAGATTTTTATTTTTAAAATTTGAGTCACATGAAGCAGCAGTTTTCTGTCAAGGAAACCTGGAGCACTTACCCCAGTGCAAACATACAAATGTGGAGAACATCTTCACCCATGAAGTCCAGGTAAAAAGTTGCTCCTTGAAAAGGAAATAATTCATTACATCTTCCCAATTCCACCTTCAGCCAGAACCCACATCAGCCAGGCTTCCTATTTTTATAGCCAGCACCTTTGTTTATTTAATGATCTGAAAATAGGTGTCCTGATTTCTATTTTAACACAAATTATTGACAAATCTTTTCCAGTTTCACTACCAAAATAGTTCTGCTGGTGTCACTAACAGAGATATAAATGAACCTGTGCAGCAAAAACAAGAGGGACTATTTTGGAATGATGAAACAAATTTGATTTAACTACAAAAAGATGCAAACTCTTAACCCCAAATAACAACAAACAGCTCCAACCTCTAGGACACATGTTCTGCCTCCTGATCTTTACATTTTTAATGTAAAGAAAATAAAGGAAAAAATAAATAACAAGGAAACATTTTACCTGCACATCTAAGAACAGATATTGAATGAGAAACAGTCTCAAACATAAATTCCTCTGCACTTTAAACAAAATGACAGCACTGAACAGAAAATTTTAACAGTCTAATGGGATAATTCACATTTTTAAAAAGGGGAAAAAAAAACCCAAACAAACAAGGCCAGTGCAGATGAGAGATGACCAAAAAATAGAAGTCATCATAATGCTGAGTATTCTCCTTCCTCAGGAGGATTATTTCCCAAAATCTTTTGCCCTTTTTTTAGAATGGTTTGTGCAGTTACCTGCTGAGATTGCTGCTGTGGTGGATAGGATGTAGCCAATGCTGGAGAGCTGAGCTGAGTCATAGAGCTGGGAGGCCTGAGCTAAAAACCTGCAACACAATCACAGGCAACAGGGGCTGATTGGGAAGGATCCTTTTTTTTGGAAACATCTTTCAAAAGTGATGCATAAATTTAAGGAAATTCATTCTTTTTCCCACTGAACAGCAGCAGCAGCAAGCCTTGGAAAGAATAAAAAGGACAGAAGAGGGAGGTTTGTGGCTGCACTGAAATTACTGCCCCAACCTCAGGGCCAGAGTGTCCCTCATATTTTGAGAAGCCTTTTATCCCTGCTGCTACCAGCTTTTTATGTTATTGCAAGGACAAAGGGGAAAAAAACCCTAAAAATAGACACATTATCAACAACAGTGATCCTGTCCTTTGATTTTAGCCAGTGCAGATACTGCATTTGACTGGCCACCATTTCAGTCCTAAAATTGTTTAGCAAACACTTGAATGGTGGCATTAAATCCACCAGGCAGTGTCACTTTGTGGAAAAGCAAAGACCCCCCAGGCTCCTGGGACAGATCACAGGAAAGAATGGATAATTCTCCTAAATTATAATAGGTAATTTTGGCATGCAGACAGCTCCTGACCCACACCCCACCCAGTTCCAGAGAAAGAGAGGAGTCCTTACGTGGCCTGGTAGATGGCTGTGGCAATCATGCACACCAACATGATGTAGAAGATGGGGGAGTCCAGCTGCAGGGTGCCCTGGATGGACACCAGGACCATCCCAGCCACGGCCTTCACTGTCACCACGGTCATGGAACCTGGGGGTCAGTCCCACACTCAGCTGGGGCAGCTGCAGGAGGCTGCAAACCACCCCAGCACCCCCAAAAATCTGCCCCGACTCCTGCCAGGCCAGACAAGGCATGCAAAGTGCCTGTTTGCCACCAGCCCTGCCTGTCTGCCACCAGCCCTGCCCGTTTGCCACCAGCTCTGCCCGTTTGCCACCAGCCCTCCCTGTTTGCCACCAGCCCTCCCTGTCTGCCACCAGCCCTCCCTGTCTGCCACCAGCCCTCCCTGTTTGCCACCAGCCCTGCCCGTTTGCCACCAGCCCTGCCCGTTTGCCACCAGCCCTGCCCGTTTGCCACCAGCCCTGCCCGTTTGCCACCAGCTCTGCCCATTCTATTCCCCACAAACCCACCACAGCAACCTCCACTAAATCACTGAACCTCTATCAATGGCTACAGAACTGGGAGAATTTACTGGTTCTGACAGTTTTTAAAGAGTGTTGTGCAGTTACAGGATGGGAGGATACAATTTTCCATTTGGTTTGGTTAATAAAGCCAAGGAAGTCACCAAAACAAGAATCAGGAAGAACTTTCCTTTCTTGAAAGCTGAGCCATTCAGAATTAGGGCAGTTTCTTTGTAATTCATGGAGCCTCTGAGGCACCACTGAAATCCAGCCCCAAACAGCTCAAAAAACCAAAAAAGAGTAAAAAAAAAGACACTGCAGGAACTGAAGGTGCATAAACAGGAAAAATTGAGGGCTGGACATAGATTTCAGCATGGCAGACTTGCCAATACTCATCCTTTTAAAAGTTTAATTGATTACAATTTTAATTTTAAAAAGTTATTAAATGTGTAAATCCTAAGTCCCAGCAGGATCCCACTGTGGGATATCAGAATCATCAGGGACTCAGTTTCACAGAGGATTCCTCATTTCTTTAACCACACAGCAAATCTTAACAGAGCTAAGACAATTCCTGTAGGTCAAATCCTCTCTTTCACCCACTGGCTCAGCCCTCCCTACACACTGAATTCCACCCTTTGTGGGCCCAGATTAAAATTAAGAACACTAATAAATAACCTGCACTTTCTGTGCTTGGCAGATTATTTCCCTGATGGGGAATAAGCCTTAATTGTTCAAAGGTCCTTTGCAAAGATCCTAAATATCAGCTTCAGGAACATTTCTGGAGGAAATCAGTGCATTTCATGGCATTAATTAAATCTATATAATGCCCTGCATGCCTCAATTTACTGTTTAAAGATCTTACAAGTCCACATCAACTTACCCAGCAAAGCCACCAGCAGGAGAATAATGACAATGTAGTTTGCATTTCTCTCCTTGTAAAAATACAGGAGCAGACAGAAAACAATGATCTCCACAAGCTACAAAAGAGAGAAATGAGAATATCAGAGATGCAGAGCACATGGGGTTGGCAGTAAATGAGATTCTGAGCCAATCAAACATTAGAATAAGGCAAATCAAAGGGAAATGGGGATCCCACACAATTATAGACCAAATTCAGCATCATCTTAAGATTCCAGGTAGAGGAGCTGTTCAGCAGCTTCTTGCAGAACAGGAAACTCAGGGCACTTTTGGTGTTGGAGTTATGGTACAGCAGCTGATCAAATAGTCCTGATTGAATATTCACAGGAGAGATCCCAGTCTGCTTTCTGCACTGAGCTTCCACAAGTGATCCCTGGGACAATGCCACAATTATCTTCATTAAAACACAAATTTCATGGGATTTTCAGTAAGAGATTCATGGGTCCAGAGGAAGTCAGTGTGGAAAAAGCCCAGATTCAGGCACCAGTAAATTTTCAGTCAAAGACATTTAATCCTACAGAATTCAGAGAAACAAAAGGAGCTGTGGATGTGTCTGACACCTGGAAAAGCTGTGCCAGGTTCATGAGTGAACACAGGCAACATTTGTAGCAGCCTGAAGGAAAAATAATGCTGGAAATGAAACCTCCCCCAGGAGAAAACCCCCCACCCTCCATGGCCCCTCACCATGTAGAGCAGGAATGGCCAGCTCACTAAATGCCTGGTGATGTTTTCTGCTGTCATCTTCTCATGGCTGTTGGGTCCAAATGTCACCAGCAGGTAAGTGCCAACAACTGCCAGGCCACAGCCTACAAAGGACAGCACGTAGCGCCCTTGGGCAGGCACAGAACAGGAGAGGACAGGGTTAATGAGGCAGTAGGATGCATGGAATTAATTAATTAATCCCACAGGACCATCAGTGACATCGTGGGTGTTCCTCTGGCTGCCCTTCCTGCCCCACCTCCAAAATCTTGCTGCCACCAGGGGCACTGGGGGTGTGGGAGTTGAGACAAAGTTGGTACCAGGTGGCATCTGCTAAATAAATAAAGCTGCAAGATCTGGGGCTGATCCTGCCTGGCACTGCCCACAGCCCTTTCCCATTTCTGCAAACACCTCCATGCTCATGGAATTCATTCCCTGGTACCTGTGCTGCTGCAGAATCAGGGCTGCAGCTTCAGCCTGTTTCTAAATGCTGTGAGGTTCAGGGGATTTGGCACAAGCCAGGAAAAGGATATCCATTTGTAATAAATAGTGGATGACATTTTGTCCAAGAGGTGCTAATGAGACCTTGCCAGCCCTGTAACTGTAATTCCTGAGGGGCCATGCTGGGTGTGATGAATTGTAAACACAGAGGAAAATGAAAAGGAACTGTGGAACTTACTCAAAAATTCCTTGGGCTTCCATTTTTCTTTAATAAATATAATTCCTATGATTGCACTAGCTATGAAAAAAAAGAAAAGGAGACAGAAACTGTGAATTCTGGAGTCAGGAATCTCCCACTGGAACCCACTGAGGCTCTTTCCTCCTTACCCACAACAGACACTGCACTGAGGGGCACAATCAGTGAGAGAGGAGCAAAGGCATAGGAGGAGAACACTCCCAGCTCCCCCAGCACCAGCAGCAAGAATCCACTCCACCAGGTCTTGGTTCTGAAGTAGGCCCGGGGGTCTTTGGAGCCTGCCAGCCTGATGTGGCTGTATTTCTAGGCAAGGAAACAGAAATAAAGCAGCTTTGTCATGTTTGATTGCTTATTTCAGTGCAGGATGAGTATTTGCCTCAGGGCACTCACCTGGAGGTTGAGGGCAATGCTGCTGACAAGATGCCCAAAAATAGCCAGAAGTGCCCCAATCAAGTTCTCCTGCAAAAACAAAGGGAACAAATAAAATTCAATTATTAAATGTAGCCAAGGAAGCCAGAGGGGTTTGCACACTCTGGAGGATAGCAGACTTTTAAACCATTCCTGAATCATGGAGTAACCTGGGTTGGAAGGGACCTTTAGAGGTCATCTGGTCCTACAGCCAGCTGTCAGTAAAAGCTGTTTATCTCCTCCCTTCCTGCTGATCTGGGCAGCTCAGATAAGTGCTGTGGCTGTGCTCCAGACCTGTCAGCTCAGGTGGAAGATAAGACTCAACAGCCACTTCTCCAAGAGACTTCAATTAGTTTGCAGTTCTCAGAGAGGAGGAAGATAAGGCTAAAAAAGTCCCACACCATCACTCGTTCTTCGCTCTGGAAAACTCATTTATGAGGATTTTACTGCCCTGGAATTTGACAGAGAATGGATCAGGAACCTCTGCTTCCCAACTATTTTGCTCTTCTCCACTTGTGACAGCTGCTGGTTCAGTCACTAATTCAGCCCATGTGATGAGGCAGCCCAATTATCACAGATTTTCATCTGCTTTTTGTATAAACCAGTTATTCCCAAAGTCACAGGAGACTGCTGACAGCTCCCAGCCTCTTCTGCACTGGCATTCAAAGCTCAGCAACAATTCTCACGCTCTGAAGATGGAATTTGAAATGAAGAAAGGATGTAAAGGAGGCTGAGTCACAAAGGAGATGCAGAGGAGGAATGAAAAGAAGAGCCTGAGGCCATTAAACATTTGTGTGCTCCCAAAACTGCCTAAAGCTCATCAAATGTTATTAGCACTGTTCCTTCAGCCCAGTCCTTACTTGGATTGATTTGGGATAACCCAGCTCCCATCCAGATGTGAACAGGAATAAATGGAATAATCTTGATTTTCTCATACACAGAAGAACTTCCAGATTTCTAATTCTTAGCAGCAGAACAAAAACCTCTTCATCAGAATGCATAAAAAGAAGATTGACCAGAAGAGCTTCACTCAAAACCACCTGAGAGAGGTTCCCAGGACAGAGAGAGAAGGTGGCAGGAGGATGTCACTGTGGGACCCCAGTGCAGAGTTCTCTGTGCTGTGACAGCCTCAGGCCAGCAGCACTTGGGTCAACTTCCACAAGGGCCAGGACTGTGGTCTCAAAGGGAAAAAAAAAAAACCTTTTTGCTGAGATTTCCTGAGCACCTTCAAAACCAAGGATTCAGAGGGAATTTGTTCCCAGCTGGAGAACAAGGAGGAATTCCAGCTCCATGCCCCAGCCTGTGCCGTGGGCTCAGCCCCGGGAATTCAAACACCTGAACACACAGAGAAACCAGAACCTCTGCTCTGTTACTGCTGCATGGCTTAGGCTGAAAGGGCACCTGTGAGAATCATGCACCAAACAGCTCCACACCCCCACACCTCCCCCTGCCGCGCCTGCCTCCAGCTCCTCTGCCCTGCACACACCGAATTTCCCTCTCTGCCTCACCAAGCACAGGATGTGACACCCCAGGAATGGCTGAATTCAAAGACAGAGCCCTTTCTGCACAAAACAACCCCAAAGCAGCATCACTATCAGCTCGTTCCAGCAATCAGGGCCTCCTGGGGATGGAAACCTCCCCAAGGGGAGGGAGCTGACCTTGTAGGAGAAGGAGTCTGTGTGTGGCTGCACAGAAACTGCTGCTGTGGCCAACGGGAGCTGCTGCAGCTGCAGACTGGGGCTGTTTCCTCCTTCCATTTTGGGCTTTTTTCTTTGCTTTTCAGCTTTCTTGATGCTGGAGGTTGTCTTTAAAGAAGAGATTTGGACCCTGCTGGAACCGATGTTTGGGATCGTTCCCTGCCGTCCATCCTGCTCCCTTGGGCAAGTTCAGGGAAGCACAAAGGAGTCCTGCTGCTTCCCCTCCCCTGCTCTGGCTCAGGGTGGCCACCACAGGCACGGAGCGGGGTAAATGAGGCTCTGTTTCCAGCCAGCCAGTGAAGCAACAGGGTTATATTCCTTCAAGATGAATCTAAGGGAGAAAAAGAAATAAAACCCAAAGAATTAGATCAAATAAATCAGTGGTCCAAAACCTGCTGAAGGATAGGCCACAGAAACACCCCTGGAATCAAACTCACAGCTGCACATAAAAAAGAATGGCAGATTTTAAATATCTTCTTAGAAAGCCTTGGACAGAAACTCCCAGAGACTTTGCTTTACAAGCTCTTGTGAACTGGCTGCGCCCCAGGGGTGACACACTCCGCTGGCATTTAACAGCATCACAAAGGCTCTCAAGTCCTCCAAGCTCCGCTTTTCATTTCCCTCCTCCCTGGAGCTCCGGTGCTCGGTGGGTCAGCCCAAGCCCACGTGCTGGGCATGCGAGCGCTGCTCCGGCCCTGCGAGCAGAGAGAGCCCGGCCCGGGGGAGCTCAGCCTAGGGGAGCTCGGCCCAGGGGAGCTCAGCCTAGGGGAGCCCGGCCCGGGGGG
>WBNO01001548.1:46591-81032 GCA_013400575.1 Peucedramus taeniatus
CTCACCGGCCCCGCCGCTGACCCCGGCCCGGCCCCGGCCTCCAGCTCCGGCTCCCGGCCGAGCGCCGCGACCGCTTCCTGCCCGGCGCATCCGATTGGTCTCCAGCACTGTCAATCAAAGGCCGGCCCCAAAGTGCGGGCAAGGATTGGCTGCTGCGCGGAGGCGGGGTCCGGCTTAGCCTATGGGCGCAGGGCTCTGGGGGGCCGGGCGGAAGAAGTCGCGTTCCGTCTCTCGGTTGGGGTGGGACGAGGCTGTCCCGCGGCTCCGCCCGGAGCTCCGGGGCGCTCCCCGGCCCAGAGCTGCAGAGACAGCCGCGGCACCGCGCCTTCCCCCGGTGGGACTCGTTCCTCCCGCCTTCCCCATGTGCGCGGCTCCCGGTGGCGCGAACAGCAACCGGAGCCGCCTTAAGGTGCGGGCACGAAGCGCCTCCGCCGAGCCACCTTAAACCAGCCGCGGTGGCGCTGAGAGCTCGCTTGTGATTTGGCGCCTGCCGCAATGCTCAAAGTAACAGGCACGGTGATTGGAAGAGAGCTGAGGCGGCTGTTTTCTCGGCAACGGGGTGCCCGCATTCCCGGTGCCGCCGACAGCCGGGGATGCACCGGCAGGTACGGGCAGGAACGGGCGGATACAGAGCACAGACCGCACACCGCCCCTGAGCGGGTTCGGGGATCTCCCCGGTGCTCCCCGCGCCGCCTCAGCCCCTCAGGTACCCGCCGTGCCTCGCGCCGCCTCACCTGGGCGGGGCTGGGCCGTGAGGCGACTTCCGGTGGCGCCTTCCAGGGCCTCACCTGAGGCGTCACCTGCGGGCGCCACCTCATCCCTGAGCTGGGCTCCTCTCGCTCCGAGCGCCGCGTTCTCTCAATGGAGACAGCAAAGGCCGTGGCTGAGCTGGGCCAGCTCTGCAGCCTCGGCCTTGCTGCACGTTCAGAGCCAGGGCTGAGCTTAGAAACAAAATCCCGGCTGTGCCCTGAGTCGTGACTCTGGACGTGTGGGCTGTGAGCGGATCCCCGCCTTGGCAGCTCAAGGATGCTGCGGAGCACGAGGTACCTCTGACAGAACAGCAGCACTCGGTGCCACGTCCCGAAAATAAACAGCACTTACCACCCTGAGTACCGAGCTGAAGGGTGAAAACCTCAACCACGCCAAGGTTTTTCACTCAAAGCACAGCCAGGGTTCGTTACTGGAGCAAATAAAGAGGTATCTGGAATTATTTTTAGCCACAGTGGGTTAGAGATGTTCCAGGCCCAAAATTCCTCCTCCTGGGGATAAACCAGCACAAGGGAATAAGAAATGCAATCAAACAAAACATTCACCAACAGCAGAGCTTCCAAAGGGTTTTTAAATAAACCAGGGAAATGAAATGCAGGAGTGACTGCTGATGTTCTGGCGGGAATACTGCATTAATGTTGGGTTTGCCTTTATCTTACACACCCCGTTTCAAAGGAAAGCTGCTGTTGTGTTCACAGGTTTCCTGCATCTCCATATTCAGTGTTGCTATCCTTGGCTGCTCTTCTTAGGTTTCGAGATTTCCTTATAAACACGACAGGAAAGGGATCTCTAACTGGGGAGGAGGGAAAGAGATTTAAGTCTCAATCAAAGGGATTTCAGTATAACCAAGTGAGTAACAAAAATGTTTGAAGTTTATGAGGGATTTTATTTTCCACTGATAATGATCATGTTCTGCTACAAAAATAGCAACCGAGTTTAGATCAAGGTCATGAAATTAACTGTATAATCACAACTGATAACAGCAGGAGAAATGGCAATGCAATGTGAGTGGTTTAAGCCTGGAAATGGCTCCAGATGCTCTCCCTTGTGCCACCTCCCTCTGTCCCACCCGCCAGCCCTGGCCCTGTTTGTCCCAGGAGTTTGAGCCCTCCAGGACGCACACCTTGCATTTCTTCAGGCGCACACTGCAGCACTCGCTGGGGTTAATCCCTGTGCGGGGATAGCACCAAGGGTGACCTCTCTCCCCGTCTTTCGCTGCCCTTCCCAGGATCCCGGGTTTTCAGGAATTCCGCCCTCCTTCCACCAGCAGAGGGAAGCAGAAGGATGCGTTCGACCCGCGGCGCTTTCCCAGCCGACACTCGCAGGTGCCAGGGGCCTCCTGGGCTGGCTGGATGCACTTTCCCAGCTGCTTCCTCAGCTGGGGGAAGGAGGATGCCCTTCCACAGCCTCTCGCTGTCTGGGGACTACGTGGTAACCCCAGAACTCCCAAAATTACGTCCAGGAAGGATTTCTGAAACTCGGTACCGGGTATGAAAAGTAGATAAATCAAGGAAGTGTTCGGCATCTTCCCCTCTTTCTTCTCCTGCCTTTGGCATCTTCTCTTTCTTCTCGTTGCTTTGATCTCTTGCTCCTTGCTTGTCTCTCCCATCTCAGGGATATCAGGAGTGCATTATCTCAGGGTTGAATAACAGCAATCAAGGACATAAAGGACAAAAAAAGATGAGGGGAAAATGATCAAGGTGGAGAAGTTGCTTAAAGACTTTCTGTAGGCGCCATCAGTCTGCCTGGTCAGCTTCCAGCAGAGCCAGCTGACCTGATGCTGAGCTGTGACTAAAGCAGAGCAGGCAGAGTCTGCAGGGAGCTTCTCAAAGCACTCCCTTCCCTTTGAGAATTTCCTGCTTGAAGGGCAGAGTGGGCAGCAGGCCAAACCACAAACTACACAAGGGCTTGGCTGCTTCTCTCCTAGGCTTTATCCCTGGAGAAGAGTTCCTGCAGCAGGTCAGGAGGGGAGACACTGGGCCCATCAACTCCAGACCTTCTGGGGGCTGCTGACTGGGTTTGCCCCACCTGAAGGACTTGGCTGAGACCCCTCAGCCATTCTGGAGCACATCCCTTGAGTCAGGGATAAATGCCAGGACAGGAAGTTACCCACTTGTAATTTAGGCAGTGGAAAGAGCTTGTTTGCCTCTCAGTGCCTGACCTAGAACACCCAGCAGGTGACTTGACCCACTTGTGTCACTCTGCCAGTTCACCCCTGCCTGCACACATCCCTGCAGGACCCAGCCACTGGTGCTGGGAGCTGCTGCTGCTGGGTTTCCCTGGCAGCACAGTGCCCCTTGCATCACCCAGACACAATTCCTGGCACTCTGAGGCGTGCAGGAGCTGAATCTCCAAGGGTGTGGAGGTGCCTGATCTCCAATTACCCTCAGCAGCACCGGGGTGATGATGGATGTGCCAAACCCAGGAGGGGAGAAGGGCTCTGGAGCCTTTCCCCAGCACGTGCTGCCCTGTCCTGGAAGGAATCAGGAACGTGCTGCCCAGCAGGAGCTGCCCTTGCTGGGCAGGGATTGCTTGCAGCCCTCCAGGCTGGGCAGCAGCAGCCAAGCCTGGCAGCACCAGGGCAGAAGGAGCTTGCGGATGCAGTTTTTTATCAGCTGCTCTGGAAACCTGCTGCAATTTTAATAATCAGCTCCAGCAGAATTGGGCAGGTCCTGCTTCCCTCAGCACAAGCCCGCTGGCCACGGAGCACGGGCTGGGCAACCTCAAGCACATGGCAGGGCCACGTGGGGATGGAGCCGTGGCCAGGGCAGTGCAGGCTCGCTTCTGGATCTGGTTCTGGATAAGGAGCAGCTGGCTCAGGATCCCTGCTCCCTGCAGATGAACCCTCAGACCACATCTTCAGAAATCTCCTGTAATTTTGGGGCAGCCCAAGAAAGAGCAGCTCTGCTGAAATTCATAGAGTTGCATCACACACCTCAAATTTTGGTCTGTCCTGAAATGTTTTCCTACAAAGAAAAGTTAGTGGAAAAGATGATTTGTGCTCACCTGCTTGATAACTCGGGGGGCATTTTTACAGGAAAGGCTGAATCCACCAGAAGATTGATTTCTTGGGGTGTGATTCCTTGCAAAACTCTCCCAGTTTTCATGGAATGGCCCATATTTGTGGTTTGTTATTTTTAGCACCATAGTAGCACCGTTCCACTTGTCTGTGCATGCAGCCAGGAACAGCTCAGCTGAGGGAGGAAAACAGAGCAGGAAGAGTTCCCCATGATCTCACTGTAAATCAGCACCTTCTGCAGCAGCCAGCACTGCCTGCCCACTCCCTGCCACTCTTCCCCTAAGCCTTTTGTAAGGCCAAGCAGAGCAGGAGCCTCCATTCCCCTCCCAGCCATTCCTGGTTGTTCCTTGAAGGGTTTGAGTCATTCCAGGGTTGCTGCTGCTGTGGCCAAGCACAGGTTCCATCTGGATGGGGTTTTAATCAGCCCTTGGCTCATCCATTCCCCCTGTCTGAGCCTGGCCTCTTCCCTGCTCCTTCTTGCTCCTGCCAAACACAGTTAAACCCCTTCATCCTTGTGTCTGTGTGCGTGGAATCCAACTGCTTCATTTGTCCCTCAGCTGCCATTGCCTCGCTCTTCAATCCCAGGCCTTCCCCTGTTCTCTCTGCCTCCTGTGCCATTCGGGGAGGGGACATCAGATCACTGCCAGAATCCAACTCTCAAGTCACCAGAACAGGAACCAAGACACCTCCAGACTGTTTTCCATTGGAACCTGGCAGACAAGAAAATTAATGAAGTTCATACAATGTTCCTAAAGATCAGGATCTTCTGCTCTTCCCATCCTACACCCTGGAATAATTTCACATTTGTGTTAGTATAAAGCTGTTCTTTTATCTTCTATGGTCCCAGACCTTCCAGTTCCCACCGGGATTGGCAGAAGTAGGACATGAAGGGCATTCAGCCCTTCTTGGGACCACATCTGAAAAGCTGGAGGGATCACGTACAACACAGGCAGGGCTGGATTCATTTGGCTCTATAAATAGAATCCTGCCCAGTCCTCTTTTTGAAAAGCCCAGGAAAAGAAGAGAGGCAGGAAAGGTGTGGTACTGCAAATAAAGCATTCTGCCCACATGCTGCATTAATTAGGCCCAGCTCAGAAGTTACAGATGAGATTTTAGATGTGCTGTAGCTCCCAGTCTATACAAATTGTCTTGTAGACAGCAGAGAAATTTGATCTTCCTCATCCCCAGAATCACTCAGCTTTCCATGGAACAGGAGGCTTGCATTAAAGGATTAAAATTTTGAAACTCTTAAGGCACCTACCTCGATGCACAGTTCAAATTAAAGCATTAAATTCGTGTGACTTGAAAAGCAAAACAGGAAATACAATAATACCAGCACTGGTGGTGCTGGAATGGTGGGTTTGGTTCTGACCACCCTAACTCTAAAAAAGGCACTGGCAGGTGACACCTGGTGGCACTGCTGGGCTCAGGGGGTGCAGGGTCACACCTGGTGGCACTGCTGGGCTCGGGGGGTGCAGGGTCACACCTGGTGGCACTGCTGGGCTCAGGGGGTGCAGGGTCACACCTGGTGGCACTGCTGGGCTCAGGGGGTGCAGGGTCACACCTGGTGGCACTGCTGGGCTCAGGGGGTGCAGGGTCACACCTGGTGGCACTGCTGGGCTCAGGGGGTGCAGGGTCACACCTGGTGACACTGCTGGGGAGCTGTGCCAGGGTCACACCTGGTGGCACTGCTGTGGAGCTGTGCCTGTTCCTCCAGCTCAGCACCTGCCTTCAGGTTGAGTTCCTCAAGTCCTGCTGATTCACCCTTGTGCAAGTCACTTAACTGTTCTGTGCCTGCTGCCCAGCCCTGCAGGTGCCCAGGCTGCAGCAGGGTGTTGTAAGGCTTCATCCACAGGAATTCAGGGTGTTTTGAGATGTGGGAGCTGTTAACAGAACACCGAGTGTCATTAGCCATTATCAGATGGTTTATAATAACATACACACACCTCCTGGGCTGCTTTGTCCCTTGTGTGGTGTCTTGCTGTAGCTCTGATTGCTTTGGGATTGTTTTGTTACTTGTAGAGGGAGTTTTTGAGTTTTCCCCCAGTTTTGAGGCGTTCCCCAGTGAGCTGTCCCCTCAGAGTGCTCCTGGAGCAGCCCCACCCCCTGTGCTGAGGCAGACTCCAGAACATGCGATGACTTTGAGAGCTGCTTAACACCAAGTGAAGACACCACTTAATCAGCTTAATAAGCTGCCACTCATCAGCTGAGACACCTTAACTGGCTGCAAGCACGTTCCTGAAGCAATTCATGCTTTTATAGTCCCTTGGTGGTGTTTGTACATCAGCAGAGGTGTTTTCCCTCCCAGTTTGGGTGTGCAGAGAGCGGTCCCGGGGCTCAGCTGCCACAGTCCTGTTCACTCACACAGCCCCTGCTCTGGGACTCTGAACTCTGCTGCAGTGACTCAGGCTCAGCACCTGCCCCAGCATGTTCTCTGTTGATTAAACTGGTTTGCAGGCCATAATTATTTTCTCTATCATGGTATAATGGCTCCGTATCGTATTAATTTTAACATTGTAAGAATTTGCTTCTGGGAACGGCCTTCTTGAATTAATCACTGACTCATGATTTACTGGGGGAGATAATATCTAACCTACAAGAGGCAGAACAGGAAACTATCTATTTAAAAGATGGCAGTGGCTGATAATTTATGACTATAGACAAAGAGATATCTCAGAAGAAGAAGGTGGACAGATCCTGCAGTTTCGTGGTCACTGCTCTCACTCAGCAAAAAGGAACTTTTGTGTAGTCACTGGAGGATCTGTTCTTGAGTGACAGGTTAGAACTGAGGGGGGAAAAAAGGAGTGAGAAACAAGGAAAAAGTGTCCAAGCAGACCTCAAAGCCATCCTCAGCTCTGGGATCAAACCCTGCGTTACAACAAAGGCAGTTCAACATCTCAGCATTTCACCAGCTTGCCATAGGAAACAAGGAAAAAAAAAAAGGGAAAAAACATCATCTTTTTGTGTTTGAATCTGTAATGCAGGGGTTTTCTTGCCCCTCTCCTGTCCAGCTTGAACTGGACACTCCCACACCACTGATGAGGCCTGGCCATCAGATGTTCCCTCTCATTACATTCCATTAGGAAAGTCAATCTGAGCAGTCAGCAATAAAAGCTTTAAATCCCAGAGGAGGCTGCAGGAGGTAAAGCTTCATCCTGGCAATCTGAAGGATTTTGTCCCATGTCACTGTGGTCTATTCTGTGATTTGGGACAGCCCTTGGCACCACAGATTCCTGACTGCAAGGACAGCAATTCCCTCCTGGAATTCTGGGGCCCTGAACAAAATCAGACAGTAGAGGTGATGGAGGATTGTGGACACAGCAGCCACACTCAGGGACATTTCCTGCCAGAGTGTCAAGTCCTGGGCGGTCACAGAGAGCTGTTCCTACCCTTGGGAAGCTCTCCCAGATTTTGGTGCAAGTGCTGCTGGCAGCTGTAACCACTCACAGGGAGACAACTGGCTTTGAAATGTGGGTTTGCCTTTGTTGGTCATCACCCACAGGTAGAGGCAATTCAAAGGCATCCCCAAGCCCTTTTTCCTTCTGAAACTCACCATTTCTGCAAGCAAAGCAATACCACTTTTGCCCTGGCACTGTCTGTGGCCCAAACCACAAGAGGAGTTAATTTGGAAAAATTTGGGAAATGGCTTTCTCCATGTCTGTGAGCCTGGAGCTGGGAGGGAGGATGGTGCTGCTGACCTTGGCTCTGCTCCCCCATGGAGCACCTTCACACACAGATCCAGAGCTTCTCAGGGCATGTTGAAGTGTCACAGGACACTTCCATGAGCCCTGGAAGGTACCTTTGAACCTCTGCTGGGAGAGCCATCCAGAAACCACCCTGGGACTTTGGAGTAGCTGTAAGGAATTACCAGAACACCCCACAACACTGGAAATGCCACAGGAAAGGCTTCAGGAGAAGCCACATTGGTGCATAATGTACCAAGCTTCAAAAGATCTCCTGGCCCTTTGCCTGCTGAGGGTGAGACCTGGAGTGAGGGCACAGAGTTTATCTGGCAGCTGACACCAGCTGGGAGCTCTCCTGTTTGATTCCCTGAAATTGCTAATGGTGCTTTTGTTCCAGGGCTCAGGACTGAGTTCAGTGTTGCCTTATCAGTGTCCCTGGAAGTCAGCTCTGCCCAGCACTTTTCCAATCCAGCAGCAGCTTCCCCACACGGTCCTGTCACACCGGTTCTTTTCCTTTCTCACATTCCCTGCTGGATGCACTCTCCTTCCTCAGTGCCTGGGCTGGTATTTACATCCCTTTCCTGTTTGTCTTGTAGGTCATCCCAACATGGATTCCCTCACCAAGGGAATAACATCTTCCTTCCAGTCAAACACTTCCCACCTAACAAGGAACAAGGAATTTACTCCAGATTTATTCCAGAGTCTGCAGCCTCAGCCACACAAACCCACCAGGAAAGCAAAGAAAACTCCTTCCAGGTGAGTGCAGCCTGGAAGACACCCCACTGCCACGGGGTACATGAAAATCCATCACAGGAGGGTGATCCCAGAGTGTCCCACTGTGTCCTGGTCCAAAGGGGATGGCTGTTGTCCCCAGGAAGTGGCTGGGAGGTGACAGTGCCTGGAAGGGCAGTGTGGGTTGGGAACAGCCTGGAGCAGTGGATCAGGGGCTCTTTATCAGCTGATCTCCCAGACATTTACAAACAGTAATTAAACCTGCACCACCCTGGGATGTGGGGGCCACTTCTTATCCCCATGGCATGGAGCAAGAAGCCAGAGCACACCTGACCTGGAAAAAGATTCCTCATATCCCAAGCAGAGGCTTTAAGCTGAGCTGGTTTTGTGCCTGAACTCTCCCCAGAGGAACACTGAGGATAAAGACCCAAATGTGGGGACCCCGGGGCAGGAATGGAGAGGGACACTCATGTCTGCACAGCATCCCAAGGTAGCTGATGGATAAAAGCTGGCCATTTCCCCAGCCCCTGCTGGGCTGGGAATGAGAGCTGGAGAGAGGCTTAAAAAGTAGTAAAAGTGCTTCCTGGAAGCCAGAGCTGCCATTCCCAGGTATTCCATCCTGCCACCATTTCAGAGGGATGAAAAGGCATGAACAGAAACTCCCTTCTCCCAGGCCCTCCTACCCCTTGGGATCCTCATGGGAAGACAAATAAATCCATCAGCAGATTGTTCAAAAACATTTATTGTCACCCCACAGTGACGTTTCAGGCCTGAGATTAAGATCATCAATAAATTCCTGACCGTGGAAAAGAATGAGCCCATGAGAAAGCCCAGGGCTCTCCTTACCCAACAGGGAAATCTTTACTACATCTCTCAGCAGCTGGATCTTGTATCAGGAGTTTGGGGAAAAGGAAGCTGGGAGGGAAGCAATGCCAGGAGGGATTTGATAAGGACAGAGGGCTGGAGGAAAGGGCAAATTAAATATGAGGAGGGAAGATCCCCAGCCAGTTATCAGAAAGCACACAAACACTCCACACCCAGCTGCCAGGGTTAGAGCCTGCTCCCTCTGCTCTTCCAGGCAGTGGGAGAGCAGGAGGGACTCCCAGCTGGGGTCCTTTGGCATCCCTGTCCTGCTCCAGCACTGTCTGGAGAGGGGAGCAGCCAGGACCATGGCAAATCCATGCATTGTACAATAAACATCACAGGCTGTCCACAGCACTTCCATTTCCCAAAGCTCTTCATTTCCCAAAGATTTTGGCTTAGAAGGATTAAGCATCACCCTGAGGGCCACACAGCAGCTCTGGAGTCCTCACTACCAGCTCCTTGTCCAGCTTGGCTGGTTCATATTTTACAATATTATTTTTAAAGGTAAGGTTGAGAAAATAAAAGCATGTTTGCAGTGTAAAGGCCATTAAAGCATCACTGACTGTCAGGGCTTTGGACAAACAGGTTCTGTGAGTTCTGTGTGTGTGTAAAACTCACATCACTCTGACTGTTGGTACAACACATTCCAGCTGCAAAATTCCTCTCCTTGATGGGAACAGGGGACAGGGTGGGGGCACAGAGCAGCATCAGAACCCCCAGCACCCCTTTGCTCTGGCTTCACCAGAGCCTTCCTCACCCAAAGCTGAGTGAAATGGGAGAAGAAACACATCCTGTGGCTTGGAATCAGGAAATGCCTGGGGAAGCAGGAGGAGGGACCCACCTCAGAGAGGAATGGGTTAAACACAGCCCCCTGGCAGAGCAGTGGGCAGCTGCAGAGCTGGATGCCGACCCTGACAGCAGCACTGGTAAGACAGAGGCAGATGCAGCCACAAACCCATCTCTGGGCAGTCCTTCCCTGCCTGGATCCCTGCCGAGCTCATCCCGGGGAGGAGGCAGAGCCCGGCTCCCCCGGGGCGGAGCTGTGGGATCGTGCAGGATCCCTCAGTGCCCGTTGGCTCCTTGTTGCCAGGCTCAACGAACGTGATTTTTTCAGTTAGTCATACTCATTTCTTGCCCTGTTTATCCCTTCTAAGAACCCCAGGTTCTTCTGGGAGGTTATGAAGGGCTGGGAGAGCAGACAGGAGTCTGCTTTTCACCAGTCTTTTATGCCAAGTGGATCAGAAACCCTGCAATGCCAAACCAGAGCATGAACACACAGAGCTACTCTGGGCTGTGCCCCAAAGAACAGAACCACAGGGAGGCAAAATCACAGTTCAGTCAGGGGCTGACACAGAGCAGCAGCTTTACCAAAGGCTGGTTATTCAGCAGTTCATGCCTGGGCTGCCTCACAGCTGGGGCTTGGCATTCCCAGGACTCCCAGTCAAAAGTGCAGCCAAGACAGCCCTGAACTCACTGAGGTAAATCCCAAATCTGTGCACCCTGCCTGGGAGCACTGAGCTCTGATTCTGTGGCCACTTTCCAGCTGATGATTCCAGGACATTCCCACAGCTCTGGGGGTTCTAGTGCCCAACTCACCCCCAAAATTTAATTCTATAAATCCAAGGCACTACCTGGGGAAATAAATGAGATCTGGGGGAACCCTCAGCAGGTTTCTTAAAGCTTTGCACACTTACAAACAGATGCAGGCAGGGTTTGACTTCCCTGACTTTAATCCTCTCCTCCCATGCCCAGCACAGCACCAGGGCACCTCCGGACACGGCGCGTGGGTGTCCTAACAAAACACAGGATGCTGTTTTTCCTTCACAGCCCTGCAGAGCCAACCACACACCGAGCTCCTCAGCTGCCTGCCTGATGATGCAAGGAGTGAATAAGCACGAATAAAGACACAGAAACTGGGTGTTGTTTGTAGAAGTGAGGAGCAGAGCCCTCCACCCAGCACTGGGGATACCAGAGCTCTTGCACAACTCAGCTCTCAGCCTGATACTCCTTTTTATGCATCTCTGTCTCTGTGGGCACTTTTTCACCAGGAGCACTTGGGAAGTTCTCCTTCCTCCCCAGCTGGGATGCCAGAGCGGGATTCCTGCGTCAGGATTTCCCTCAGACTCTGCACACCATGAGCAGGCCTGTGCTGGCCTGCCAGGGCTGGCTCATGGGTAGCTAATTAGTGGTACTCAGTTCTAAGAATTGGAAGATGATCATTAACTAAAATTGGTTTGAAAGCTTCCAGTTTTGTAGATGTTGAGTAATTAAAACAAGCAATAGGCTCCTCTGTGTTTTCCTGAGAACTCCCAGTGCTGGAGGCTGGGGAGTCACCCTGGAGGGGAGTCAGTCCTGACCAGGGTGGGAATAAGGGAGGAGGGCAGGGGCAGATCCTGCTGGCCCAGGGATGGGCACTGGGGTCTGTCACACCCCCTGTGCTCAGCCCAGACAGCCCCTCTGCCACCCCCTGTGCCAGGCCCAGCTCCCAGAGCAGCTCAGGGGAGCCGGGCCTGAGCACAGAGCAGGGCCCGGGCAGCTCCCCAGGGAGCCCTTTGCAAGCACTCGGTGCTTTCACACGACCTTTGGTGCTGGGGTGAAAATCGCCTTCATCGCTCCTATCTCAATCTTCAAAAGGAACTGGTGGGCTCCGGGCAAGGAGTCAGGAATGCTCTCACATATTTGGGAGCTCTGCTTTACGCAACCTCCCAGCAACTCGCCTTGGCTGGAAGGGATGAGCGATACTGAGCCAGTCAGCAAAACACCCACCTGGCCGGGCAGGGCCGGGGACTCTGCCCCGGCAGCGTTTCCCTGCACGCAGCCGGCACCGGGACTTCAGCCCGGCACAGCCAGGACTGCCCAGACCTGCCGAGAAAAAGCTCCCGGGCCTCTGCCTCCATCCCACCCCCAGAGGGGGGAGTCGTTCTCTCGGTGCAGACTCGGGGAGCTGCAGCCTCTGCGTGGGTCTCACCCTGCAAAACCCAGCATGGGTTTGTGGGAAAGGGAGCCCCATAAAATCCAGCAGAATTCATCTTTGTTCTGCCGGGAACATGAAGTTACAACTCCGAGGGCTTTTGCTGTTGTAAATCAGGAGTAGTGCTGCTGGAGTCATGAGTTAGGCTGGAGGAACTGAGGCTCAGATGGGTAAATGTTTATCTGGCAGAAAGTTAACCCCAAGATCAGACTTCGAGAGCAACTCACTGAGGGGTGAGAGGTCCCCAAACCCCAACTCTGCGTGCACACAACAGCCCAGGGCTGCCTGCACCCTCCCCTGCTGTCCTGCACAGCAGAGCCAACTGTCCCCACTGCCAGGGCTGCCTCTGTCCCTGCCTGAGCAGCTTCTGCTTCTCCCCATGGCTGGGAGCACCTGCAGCCAGTGCTGTCACAGAGCTGTCCCAGAGCAGGGCCCTGGCACCTCCCTGACACAGCAGGGGACAGGGGACCTGCAGCTTTCAGCTGGGGACACCGAGCACTGGGGGATTCCTGGTGGGACTGGTTTTAACTGGAGCTGAACTTCTGCTGTAGGAGGACTCACAGAATCAACACTGAATCAGAGCCATCCTGCTGAAGAAGGAGTTTGTGATCTGCAGGGAAGGAGTGCTGGAGAGATCCCAAAGGCTGATAAAGCTTCAGCTTATCTGTGCTTCATCTTTGAGGCCATCCTCAAACAGTACTGAAGTAATCCCAAACTCACCGAGCTGACACATTCCAGCATTTCCAAATCCTCTTCCCAGGGCTCTTCCCTCCTCACTCACAGGCCTCAGGTACATCTTTAACACAGCCAGGAAAAGCAGAGGATGAAGAAGTGGGAGGAGGAAAGGCCCTGGTTTTTATTGTCCAGAGGATTAATTAGAAAATACAGGGCTCCCCTTAGCAGCTGATGACCTAAATGGGAAGCAGCTTGAGGCAGTTTGAGCACAGGGTGGAAGCAGTTAGGGACCCTGTCACACCTGGTGACACAGCTGGGCACAGTGGCTGCAGAGGGGACAGACCTTGGCCAAAACCATCCTCGAGCCCTTTTGGTGCCTCTGGGGTCACCTCCCTGCCCCAGCTCCTGGCCAGCCCCTCCCAACTCTGACTCCAGAGCTGGGGGAAACGATTCATTTCCAGTCCTTGAGCCTTTATTACTACAGAATATCCAAAACAACACAACCAACAACACAGTTACAAAAGGAGTTCACGGAGAAATGTGAAGCAGCCTGTGTTTGAAATGCTCTGTGTCACCATACTGAGTCCAGTATAAAACAATGCATATTTATACACATATAAAATACAAAAGGAACAACACAGAAATGTATAAACAGGGGTTGTGGAGGCCTGGGTGGTATTTACAGTCAGAGATGGGGCAGGGAGGGTGTTCAGCAGGCAGTGTCCGTTCAGCAGGAGCTGTGACTGCATCTGGGAGAGTCTCTGTGCCAGAGAGGAGCTCAGAGCCAGGCTCAGCCCTGCTGGGAGAGCTCTGCAGGCTCTGTGGAGAGGCCAAGGCCTGGGCTGGCATCAGTCACTGCCAGGGCCACCAGCTCTGCTCTCTGCCCTGGCCTGGCAGTGTCACTTTGTGTGCCCAGCTCTGAAACGGCAGCTCAGGCCCGGTGCCAGAAGGGAATAAAATATAATAAAAAATAATAATAATAATAATAATAAACAACTCAACAGAGCCAAGTTCCACGTTCACAGGATGATGTCACAGCAGTCTGTGGCCCAGCCCCGGGGCCGTGGGGGTTCAAGTCAAGGCAACAAGAGCGGGCACAGGGCTGAGTTCTGTGGGGTCACATGTGCCAGCTCAGAGAGAAGTCCCAGGAAGTGCTGCCTGCAGCTCTTTAGAGCTCTTTGAGGATGATCTGGAACTTGTTCTCTGCCTCTACCATGTCCAGCAGAAAGGCCATGTGGTTGCTGTAGTGCTGGATGATGTTGTTGTCCATATTCACCAGGATCCTACAGAGAAGAAGAGTGGCTGGATCAGATGCAGCCCTTTGAAAGCAATGTGCTTTTCACCTTCCCCAGTCTGAGGGGCTCAACCACTGTTAATGAATGAATGAATGAAAGCCATGGCACAACACAAGGGAAGATCCAGCACAGAACATCACCTGGAGCTCTGTCATGGCACAGTCAGGAATTCCAGGGGGCTGCTGGGACTGGGGGTCTGGCACTGCCCAGGCTCTGCCCAGTGAACCAGAATCTTCCCGGCTGCACCCCAGCCCCAGCCCCACCCCAAGCCCTGGACCCCAGCTCTGGCCTCCAGCAGGTGCCCACAGAGACTCTGGGGGTACCCAAAAGCTTCCCCAGCAGAGCTGATCCCTTCATCTCTGCCTGTGTCAGAGCAGGGAGCCAGAGAAGTCACCTGTGCCTCCCATCTGATTTCTAAACCACAAACGATCCCAGGGATGTTGATCAGGAATCAGCCCAGGATTGTTTCTCCAGACAAAACCTCACCAAGATCCAAAATTGCTCATTATTGCTCCTGAGTCACCCTGGGACCGAGTTCATCTGCTGAGCTCACCCCTGTGAAAGGGCCATGGCTGGGGCAGGTCCTGCCCTGCTGCCAGGCCAGGCAGTCCCACTGAGCTCCACTGGCTCTCACCAGATGAAGATCTGCCCCTCAAGCTGTAATTACCAGGAGAAGATTGTTTGGGGTGGAGCAATGGGATAAAATTATTGAAAATTAAATCTGGGGGAGCAGGAAGCTGGGCCTGACCCTGCCACCAGCCAGAGTGGAGATATCTCCAATCTCCCCACACTTCAGAAGTAGCTGCTGGCATGGGGCACGTCCAGCCTTCATTAAACCAGGTGTCAAAATTATTTATTTAATCTAATTTCCAGGTGTGGCCTTTCCTTTTCATGAGATACCTCTTTGCTCCTCCTGCCTGGTTTCCCTCCCAGTCATCACCAAACAACACTTGCTGCGTATCAGATCAAGGCATGAAGAAAACCAAAGCCAAACTGAGTGAGGTGGCCTCTCCCCTGAAGCCACCAGTGCTGGTCTTTTCCTTTGGGGACAAAATTCCCATTTCTGGGGCTAATGGATGAGCAGCATCAGCAACATGGAAGAGCTCCTGACAAATTCAGATAATTCAGATGCCCACTATGGCCCATCTCTCATCCTGGGCCAGGGACATTCCAGCATTTCTTGGAGAAGCAAACACTGATCCCTCTCTGATAAGTTCTCCATAACCTCAGGCTTTTAGACTGAGACACAAAGGATCACCATTAGGCTCCCCAAACAATTCCACCTTCACCCAACTTCCTTTCCTTGGGAGACTTTACCCTCCAAACAAATATAATACAAACAAGCATTATCCCAAATCTTTAAAGGCCAGAAAGATCTGAGTTTTATATGCTCCAAACAGCAGAGCCTGACATGGCTCTGCTTTTTATTATCTTGTTAAATTCTCTTGAAACCAAGGGCAGGGGCTGGAGAGGACAGGTTTGGAGGCACAGCATAAAAGCAGATGAGAGATTAGCTTACCCTCTTTTGCACTTTTTGTAGACTTTATAAATGCTTTCTTCAGGAAGCCCATATTTTTCTGAAATCTGTGAGAGAAAACATGGCAATTCCTTGTACTTGTAAAATGAAATTCCCATGATAAAAATCAAAGATAACAGCGAGCCAGGGTGTTCAGCAGCAAAGGATTCCCCCTCAGTTTTACCCCAGAGAACAAAACCATGACCTGAACATTCTCCTGGGCAAGTTCAGTTTTGGTCTTAGGGTGGCAGGAGTTTTGTAGGTTTTTGCCAAGCATTTTCCATGAAGGTTTTTGACTCTCTGTGATGAGGGAAGGGGGAAGGAGAAGATGGCAAAGAATTCTCTGCTGACATTTTTCAAACACCCTTTTTAAAAGTTTGTAAAACCAAATGAGCTTAAAGTGCAGCCATAAAGCCACCCCAAATCTGGGAGGTTTATTGTTTGTTTCCTTCCCAGCAGTCTCCAGAGAGGGCTGGGTTATCAGAGATGCTGCTGATAGCCATGACAGAAATATGTCCTTGTGCTCCTCCAGCACAGCCAGGGAATTCGAGCACGAGGCCAGGGAGGGTTTCAGATCACACATCTCCAGCCTGGAGAATGGAAAAGGTGTTTGACAGTGGAAAATATGAATATGCTGTCACAGGAGGAGACTTCCATGAGGATCTGGATGGGGCAGGAGGCGTGATCCTCCCTCTGCAGCACAACACAGCCACTCCAGGAGCTCTGGGGACAACTCAGCTCCTGCTGCCACTTCCATTTCCATTCCCACGGCAGAGCAGGCAGGAGAGATGAGCAGCCCATATCCAGCTCCCTCTTCACCAACCCCATTCCCTTTTATCTGCAGTTTGTCCATTCCCCAGGGGGGTTGGGGACACTCACAGCTGTCCTGAGGCCCTGCAGATCTGGGGTCTTCAACATGAGAGCATCAAACACCTCCTCGGACTCCCTGCGCACGTAGAGCAGCACTGCAAGAGAGCAGGGCATGGTCAGGGTCACTGCCAGTGCTCCCAGAGCCCCGTGGAGCTGAGGGTCCCAGGGTTACCTCTCTGGGGATCTTCATCCTTGCTGTGCTTTGGGGGGGTCGGGTCGAAGTCGTCGGCGAAGGAGGCCCCGCTCCGCTTCAGGGGCAGCCTGGGCAGAGGGGACAGATCCTCAGGAGGGCACAGCAAGAGCAAACAAACACCTGCAGCTGCTCAACTTCTGACTGAACAGCCACTTACTCCAACAAACAAGCAGCAATTAAGCATTGGTTTGTAATTACAGCAGCAGAGTTGTAACTTCCTGCCTAAAGCAGCTCAGGGAAGGCCTGCAGAGGGTTTGGGGTCACCAAACCCAAAAGCCTCCTGCACCCCTGTGGGGCATGGTATCCCCACACAGAGGGCCCAGGCTGGGGGAGATTCTGCTTTTCAAGTGTGATTCCACTTCATTCCAGTTTATTTTCCAGCCTCTGGGTAATTGAGCCCTTCAGTGACAGTTGTGATCTTTTATTCTCCCTTTCAGACATTGTCTCTATGAGAACAGGACACTCAGGGAGCAGCTTGGGTTTGGAGTGACTCTGACAGGGACAGAAAGGTGTCCATGTTTCTGCAGCCCTGAGTCCCTTCCAGGACAAGGTTTAACTCATGTTCTGACTCTCAGGGCATCGGGGAGACTGAGCTGTGTTATCCTGCCCCTGGGGTACCCAACAGCCCTGACCTTCCCAAAGGAGCAGAGCAGCTGATGGCTGGGAAATGCACAGTGCTGCATCCTCACCTGTTTGCAGAGTTGGGAACAGCAGGAGGGAGCACCTGAAATGCAAAGGAAATGGATCTGTGAGCCTGCACAGCATCACTGTGATTGAGAAGCTGGGGGGAGGCAACTTGGGCACACTTTAAACATGATTTCCCTCCTCCTGACACATCAGTTTTCCCACACAATTAAACCCAAACATCTGTTTCTTAGATTAAATGAAATTTGATATAAAGAACTTCCCCAGATTCCCTGTTTTTGACAACTGAGGCAGTGGTTTCTGAGGCAGGGAATGCTGAGGAGCTCTGAAGGACCCTGGATAGAGAACAGTGGGGGGATGTCCCACCCACACAGGGACTGAGATGGTCACATTTTGCTATCATTTATCTTCTACTGCTATTTTTGCTCCCACTGCAGTCCTCTGAGGAAGCTGCAGTGTGTAAAGCCCAGGAATACCTGGCAGGGTTATCTCACCCAGCACTGCTGCATGGCCACTCTGGACAGGGAGCTCACCTCAATCCCACAAAGAGCTGTGGGGAGGTTGGGGCTTTTCCCACAGGGCAGCTCCTGTGGGGGCACTGCTCGGCCGGGAAGGACTCACCGAGCCACACCTCTGGGGGGTGGGGAAGTGCACGTTGGGGATGAAGAGCACGGGCTGCGTCTCCAGGTCGCTCTCGGGCCGCAGGAAGGTGATCTCATTCCCTCTGAAGCCAGAGAGCAAACAGCCTTTCAGACCTACAGATGGAGAGTCCAGTTGAGCTGAGCCCCTTCCCAAGGCTCCCAGCAGGAGTGCTGGGAAGGACAGGAGCCTGCAGCACCTCCAGGGCAGCCCAGAACCATCCCAAAGGCTGGGGGAGCTCCTGAAGGGCTCTGGGATGGGGGGAGAGCCCAGCAAGGGCCTGGCTCAGGCTGCTGAGGGCTTGGGAGCAGCCAGATCCATGGAAGGTAACAAACAGACAGGGATTTCAGCAGGGAGCACACACAAGCACTCACCATTATTGTTGGAGTCCAGGCATTTTCCTTTCCTTCTGAACTGTTTCCTTTCATCATCCCTCATTTTCCTCTCTGCTCCCTGTGGGAAGATCCAGCAAAATTTAGGACTTTGACATTTCCAGCATTGGCAAGAGAAGGTTCTGTGACCACCTCTGGAGTGTGACATGTTAAGGTGAAGGCAGCTTTAACTCAGAAATGGTCACTTCAGGGACCTTCCCCAGCCCAAGCCAAGACTCTCTGACACTCAGAAATTAGAAAAAAAAAATAAAACTTGCTTTTAAAAATGAAACACACAAACAAAAATAGCTGTGAGAAATTCTTCCATGGGAAGATATCTGAGACTGGTGAAGAACCTCCAAGGAAACTCTCATCTCTTTTGATATTTAACAACTGGTCAAAAATAGAGTCAAAAATAGAGTTTACTGTGAGGCACAGTCAGAGGTCTGGGCTGTTCTAGGCTCTCACAGCCTTTCTGCATTTATTCCTGGGCCTCTGAGCAGCTGGGTTTTTGAAATGGTGAGAAAGGAGTGCTGTACCTTGTCACAGAAGATCTTGATCTGGCAGACAGCCCTGTGCACCAGCTGGCTGCTGCCACTGCCACAGTCGTAGGTGTCGATCTGCAGGTTCAGGGGGACCCCCTTCACCCCCTTCTGTGAGGAGAAGTCTGTGCTCAGGCAGTTCACCCCAATAAACACCTGCAAACAGGGACAGCATTGGTGCTGCTGGAAACCTCCTCCTCAGCCAGCAGTGGGAGCAGAGGGCAGGGGCAAAAGCAGCTGCTGAGGCTCCTTCCAGCCCTCCCAGGCCAGCCTGGCAGGGGAGCACTTGGTTTCTCACTGAGCCTTTCCCTCCACACCAATTCCAGCTCTTTAACTCAGCCTCTCCACTCCCAAAATCCTGCCTGGGGATGTTCTTGCTGATTTTCTGATCTTTCATTTGAAAGGGACCCTCAGACAGCAAAGCCCTGCAGGAAGGGAGGAGGGCAAGGCTGCAGCCTCAGGAATTGCCCAGCAGTGCTGCTAAAATAAATATTCATCCTACACTGAGCTCTTTTATCACCAGGAGGGAGTTAACTCCAATGGGAACTCTGGAAGAAAAGCTGAGCACAGCTCTAATCCAAATTGTATCTCCAAACTGCCAATTCATTGCTGTGACCTTGGAACTCCCCTGGACCCTGGGGACAGATTTGCAGCTGGAGAAGCTCCCAGAGCTCCCTCAGCTGAGGATTTCAGCCCTGAAGCCTGATGTCAGCTTGAGCCAGTTCTTAGGAAAGAAAACCTCTTCACTGGGGGGGGAAAGTTTAATTGGAAAGAAAGAAGTAACAGGTGCCATGGCCAAACCAAACACCCAAATACCCAAATACCTGACCCCTCCTGTTCCCAGCCCTGACCCCTCCTGCCTCACTCCCAGCCCTCACAGCTCTCTGAAGTCTCACCTCTACCTGCCCCAGGCCAGTGCATGAGCAGAGTTTCTGCTAAGAGTTAAATCCAGTTTTGCTGAGATGCCCCCAGGGCTTGCCACATACCTGACATATTTCCATTTCTGACAGCTCTGCCTTGAAGACATTTGTTAACCTCTTGGGTTGTAAAAGACCCAGGTTGCCTTTGGGCTTATTGAGATCCCAAAGCCAGGCAGGGTTTTCCCAAGCTTCAGAGACTTGGGGTATTTATGCTTCTCTTTTTTTTTTTTTTTCCTTAGTTTTTTCATCTGTTTTTCAATCCCCACCAGATACAAAGCGCTAATGAGAGAGTCTGAGATGCAGAAGAGACAGCAGAGCTGCAAAGACATTGCTGTAATGAGCTTTCCTGGTTTTAAGGTGAAAAGGGATCTTGTGACCTGCCTGGAGGGTGGTCAGTGATGTCTGCATCACCCTGCCTGAAAGGGGGCTCTTTGTTCCCTGGGCTGGGGGTTATTTAAACAGGCTGCAGGTACATGAGAGAGCCCTGAATTGCTGCAAAACCCTTTCTTCAGTTATCCATCAGCACTAAGAAAACATCCCTGAGCCAGTCTGGGTGTACCCAGAGTGTTTATTAGCTCATGGCAGTGCTTAAACACACACCAGGCACGGTGTCCTGCTGCTGTCCTGCCGGGCAAACACTGCCTGGGGCTGCTGGCAGGGCTTGGGCTGGGAGCTCCCCCTGAGCACGGGGGCAGGGGCTGGGCTCTCAGAGGGAGCTGTTGTGCCTCAGTTGTGCTGAGGACCATTCCCAGCTCCCCTCCAGGGGCAGTTTGTACCTTGGCTTCCTCGTGGATGTTCCACACGAAGGACAGGGCGTTGTAGGCCAGCTCCTCGATGTTCTGCACTGTGTTGAAGTTCTCCTTGCAGTCAGCTGGAAGGCAGGGGAGGAGCAGCTCACACTGGGGCTGAAACTGTGACATTGCCCAGGCCTCCCACCCCCAAATCCTGCCCCTGGCTGACTCCCAGAGAGAGGGAAGCCCTGGGGGGCACTGAAGTGGAGGCAGAAGCTGCCCAGCCCCTCGTACCCACGTCGATGACTCTCTGCTTGGCCGTGGGCTGCCGGGAGTGCCAGTGCTTCCAGAACTTCAGCTGCTCCGTGGGGATCTTCTCGTTGTCAAACACGATCATCACCACGCTCTGCAACACAGCCAGCACAGCCAGCTCAGCACAGAGCAGTGCATCCTCACCCCTCCATCCTGCACTGCCTCAGGGCCATGTGAAATGGGAGATTTTGTGCTGGGGAGGCTGAGGAGGGCAAGGGAAGGGATTTGGGCTCAGCCATTTGGCACATCCATCTCGGGGGCTGCTCTGAGGCCTGGCCACGCATCCCAACCCTGTCCCTGGCTCAGAGCTCTTCCCAGCAGGGCCTCCAGCAGCCCTCTGTGCATCCCTGAGCTCCTGTGACAGGTTCCAGCTGCCACAGAGGCTCTGCAGTGCAGCAGAGGATTTTCCTGTGGGACTGAATCCGTCCCATTCATCCCTTTAAGCCAACATGAGCCTCAAAGCCATTCCTGCTCACGTTCAGCTCTGTTCCCAGGCCAGAGGAGCTGCTGCATGTCCCATTCCAGAGTTGTCAGCAGAGCTGTCAGCCTGTCTCTGTCTCTTACCTTCACTTTATTTGAGGACAAGTGCAAACATTTGCTGTCTCCAGCTGTCCGCAGTGTGATGGGGTAGAACTGTCCTTTGTTGAGGTAGGCCATGGGAGAGTCCCCAGATTTGATGTGAATGGCTTTGGGTGACCCCAGAGTGTATTCAAAGTCACTTGGATGGAACAAAGAGAGAAGGATGAATAAGCACACGCTGCTGTTTCACTGCAAAAGCAAAACAGAGCCCCAGGAGCCTCCACCCCACGGGTTACAGGCTCCAGTTTCTGCTCCATTCCCCACCTCACACACCCTGACACAGCACAGCACATTCTGATCCTCCCCAACACCCTGGGGAGCAGCACTGCTCCAACAGCCTCATTTTACCCCTCAGTTTTGGCTTAAAAGCCCCTGGATGTGACTGCAGCCAGTGTTTTTGTGTGGATGGCAACAGAACCATTGCTCAACCAGCAGCCTGCAGCAAAACACACAAAAAGGGTACCTGTGAAGAGACTTTTACAACATCCTAAACTCAGGTTCCTGTCTCCAAAGCCATACCCATAACTGGCTGAGCCAGGAACTCTCCCTTAATGGACCTGCAGGACACCAACACCTGCTTGGTTATGCAGAACTGGGCTCAGCATCCCAGCTCGTGGGGCTCTCAGTGTGGTGGGCACCGACTTTAATCTCTACAGAAAGGCTTTGTGGTGGCACACAGAGAAGGTGTCACTGCTAGCAGTAGAAATTGGAAAGAAGAGCCTGAATTCAGCAGCTCTCAGGCCCTCACCAGCAGCTGTGAGCACTGAAACCATGAGGCCACAGCTGGTTTCTGCTGGGAGGAATCTGTGCAAGCCACCACCTGTACAGGAGCCTTCACTCAGACCCTTCAAGTGCCCTGTTTAGTCACCAACCCATCTTCTTCCTGCTCCACCTCCTGTGATGCCATCTCTGAAGATGGGCTTGGCAGCTCCTCTTATCTGGAGCCAGGAGAGCCAGAGAACTTCAGTGCACAAATAAACAGTGAGCAGGGAGCCTCTGGCTGCTGTCTGTGTGAACATCCCCACGTCTGACAGCTGACTCACCCAGTCAGCTGACTCAGGAGGCAAATAAAAAGTGGGAGGTGAAATAATGTTACCTGCTGGGAGGTTTGATTTGGTATCTGGAGCAGCAAAGCTCTGCCTGGCAGAGGGGTGGAAAAGAGGAAGAAATCCCTCTCATGTTTTAGGAATGAGAGGCTGTGGCACCCTCTAAAATCAAGGCTGACTAACAGTGCTAAGTGAGAGCCTAAACCTTAGATTAGGGGAGGCTGATTATCACCCTCATGCTCTGCCAGCCTCCTTTTCCCTGTCATTTACCCCACTCCAAGTGGCCTGTGGGAAGATGGTGCAGCCACCTGGGTCCCTCTGTGTCACCCAGCCAAGCAGTGCCCCTGGGAAGGGGCTGTCACCCTGAGATGTGACAGCAGCTGGGCCTGGATCAGCCCCAGTCTGTTCTGGGTGCAGAACAATCCCAGCTCTGGTCTAAAAGCTCATGGGGCAGCACCTTGCTCTGAATACACCAGGGAGACACAACTGGGGTCTGCACAAGCAGGATCTGTAACTGCACTGCCAGGGCTGCACTGGGGACAGGAAAGGGAACAGAGCCAAGAGCTCCCTGGAACCCCAAACCCCTGGACTGCTGTTACCTCTTCACTCCATCTGTGGGGTAACTCTCGGGGCAGGGTGGCTCTGGCTGGGGTTTGAGGATGTCACTGAAGAGCAGAGTCTGCAGAGAGGAGCAAACACAAACCAACAGTAAAATCTCTCATTGCTTTGTCCGTTCACCTTCTCCCAGACACCACACCAGATTACATCCAAAATCAACATAAACCCCCAGAAATCCAACAGGAACAGCACCAAGCTTCCAACACAAAAACAAAGCTCAGTGCCCCCATGTGAGCCCCAGCCCAGAGCATCCCCCAGCCCAGAACATTCCCCAACCCAGAACATTCCCCAGCCCAGAACATTCCCCAACCCAGAACATTCCCCAACCCAGAACATTCCCCAACCCAGAACATTCCCCAACCCAGAGCACCCCCAGCCCAGAACATTCCCCAGCCCAGAGCATTCCCCAGCCCAGAGCATTCCCCAGCCCAGAACATTCCCCAGCCCAGAACATTCCCCAGCCCAGAGCATTCCCCAGCCCAGAGCAGCCCCAGCCCAGAGCAGCCCCAGCCCAGAGCATTCCCCAGCCCAGAGCATTCCCCAGCCCAGAACATCCCCCAGCCCTGACCTCCTGGGGGTCCTCCTTGAAGGTGCTGTCGGGCTGCCAGCGCTGCTGTGCCGGGGCCATGGGCAGGCTCTCAAACAGGGAGTTCAGGGAGCTGCTGTCATACACATCCCCCGGGGGCACCAGGAAGTTGTCTGGGGTGGCTTCCAGCTTGCTGGTGCCTGGAGGGAGCAGGGCTGCCTTGTGGGGGGCAGGGACACCGTCGAGACTCAGGCCGTTCTTCTTGGGAGGCTCGCAGAACTCCTGGGCCATGGAGACGTTTTCTGACAGCAGCTTCATGAGATGGGCTGAGCCATCGAAGGAGGGGATCTCAGGCTCATAGTCCATCCCGTGGCAGTGCCTGCTGGAGAGAGTCCTGGCTCAGGGCAGGCAGAGCGGGCACCCCAGGGGTGGCACTGCCAGGAGTGCCTGGATGTGCTGCTGACCCTGAGTCAGCTGGAGCTGCTCTGGGAGCTCTGGCAGCCCCTGGGGATCTCCACCCACAGCTCCCAGTGCAGTCAGCAAGAGCCAGAGGTGCTCAGCAGATAAGGGATGGTCACTGGCAGTCAGGGAATAAGGTCTGGACGTGGTCTGGGGCTGCACATCCACTGCTCCTTTACTGAGGCCATCACACACTCAGAGCAGCAGGGGTGATAAGAAAGGTAACTGCTGTGTGGGCTGTCCATCAGAAGTCTTTTTATGGCTCATTGATGCTGAAAGTTGAGGTTTTTATACCCTTTCTCTAAGGAAAAACAATTATTGTACAAATTCACAAACTCCAGCAACTTAGGAAGCAAAAACCAAAACCAGCTTAACTCAGTTTTTACTTCTGAAGGAGTGAAGTATCACTTGAGGTTTATTCTGTCAAGTGGTTCAAAACTGACAGTGCCAAAGTACACAGCATCCAGGAAGGGGAACTGAACTCCCAGTGGCAAATGAGCCATTAATTTAATAGTTAATTATCTGAAAACCTCAAAGGACAAATGGGAGTCACTGGAAGAGAATCCTGGGAGAGTGGAAGAGAAACTCTCATCAGCCCAGGGAATGAACAAGGATTTGGCCATTCAGTGCTTGATCCTTCTGCCCTTTGCAATTATCACAAAATAGGAACTAAAGGTAATTTCTTCAGCTGCTGCAAATCAGCAGAACCCCTGTGAGCACAGCCAGACAGATGCTCAGGTGTGTAAATGGGTGTAGCTCCATTTATACCTGCTTGGGACCTGGCCTAAAGAATTTTAATGTGTGTCTCAGGGTTAATGAGCTGCACTGTTGCTGGTAATAACACCGTGCTTTGATGTCTATTTTCTGCAAGCTCAGAGCCCCATCCTGCATTTCAGCAGCTGCAGGAGAGTGAGGCAGCTCCAGAGAGCAGGAACTGAAGCCAACCTCTTTGCCAGGTCACTGCGTGCCATCATCCCAGCTGGGAGAATCCTCTTCTCCTTCGGGACCTAGGACAAGGCAGAGCAGAGTTTGGTTGGGGTTGGATTTATTAAAGGGAAACAGAGCAGAATTAGCCCTGTCTGTGAGCAAGTGAAGCCTCCCAGATAAAACCCCAAGAGAATAACAAACAGCAGAGCTGGGTTCTCTCCTGGGCTGCTGCTGGGCTCCCAAATAACCCTGGACAAGCCACAGCAGCTTGTTCTGGGCAGGACCTAAAAAGCACCCAAGTGAGTGGGAGCATCATTCCTATTGCTTCCAATCAGGGATAAATCAGATCCACACTTCTCAAAGCTCCATCCTACAGCAGCACTGGGAGAATAAAACTGGTGGGGTCTGCAAGGCTGCTCCAGCCCAACAGCCCTCAAAGCACTGCTGCTCCTTATGGGTAAAAATCCAGACTCAAGGCACCTGGGTTCAGGTGTTCCACATGTTCTGGATTCCCTCAAAGTGGTGCTTTGTGCCTCAGTTTACCTCTGGGGATACTGGTGTGGTGTTGTGAGGGTGTTGGATAAACAACTCGGGGGGCTCAGTAGAGGGGTCCCTCCTAAGGGGGTACCTGTTTTACACGTACTCTACACCTTTTTTGCCCCTTTTCACCCCGATTTTACCCCCCAGGGGCACCCACCATGTAGTAGTCATAGAGGAGGCTCAGGGCGGCCACGCTGTCGTCGTCCCCGTTCACCCTCATCATGGCCTTGGTGGCTGCAGTCAGGGGGTTCTCCAGGTAGGTTTTCCAGGCTTCATCCTCGCTGGTGTAGGGGAATTTCTGGAAGTTCATGGTGTCATTCTTCATCAGGCGCACGGATCTAAAACTGGGGGGAAGCTGGGAGTGAGGGAGGAGCTTTTCCCACAGAGATTTCCATGGACACAGGGAGGGCTTCCCAAAGGCTCTGTGGAATGGAGGAAGGATGTTCTCCTGGTCCTGAGCTCCCAGAGCCTTTGGGATCAGCACCTCTGCTGCTGCAGCTGGGTACAAAACCAGGCCAGAGTCTCCCTGGGAGGCAAAACCCATCAGCAGCTCCTTCCTCCAGTCCCATCCTGCAGTGCCACAGGGGTGCTGGGCACTAAAACAGGGTCAGGGAACAATTTTCCCTTGGGTGTGGAGCTCCAGGCCAGCACAGCCACAGTCACTCAGTGCCCAGATGAAACCAAACCTCATTGTTTTCCTTTGCTGCAGTCCATGGTTTTTAAATTATTTTTTTCCCAAATATTTGTAGATGATTTTACTCAGAGGGAAGCAGACAGGCAGATCACAACCCCCTCCCTTCCACTAAAAAATTCCTGACTGAGGTGAGGCTCATGGGACTACGTGAGAAGCAACACACCAAAATAATGCCCTGCCTGTCCTCACTTCTGGCACTTTCTCCAGACCTCTCCATCTTATGTTAATAAACTGTCAGACACTTAATTACCCAAACATTGGTCATCTTTCCTCTTCCTCCAGCAAGCCCTGCCAGCAGCCAGCCCAGCAGTGCCTCTGTGCATTCCCAGGGATGTTGGAATCATGGAATCATGGAATTGTTTAGGTTGGAAAAGACCCCAGAGATCACTGAGTCCAACTGTGCCCAAATCCCAGCAGAGGCTGAGCAGTGGCCCTGCTCCTGTCACACCTTCCTGTCCCCTGCACCCGCTGGCACCAGCCCAGCTCCCACCATTCCCACAAAATAACATCTCATAACAAGAATATTCACATAAAATAACATCTCCATGGACTCAAACTCCCTTTTCCTCCAAACTTCCTCAAAGTGGAAATGTCCAGGAAGGGCAAGACTGGGTTTTATTAGAAGAAAGGTTTTAAAAACTTCTTGAAATCTCCCAAGTTGCCAAGAGCTGACTGGAGTTAAACCCTGACATCCCCTGCTGATGTTTTTTCATGGAAAGGCAAAGGAAACCTTCAGGAGTTACAGCAATGAATGCCACAGTTTAATGGCATTTTTATAAGGAATATGCTGTTTTCATTAAGCCACTCTCCCTGTATTTACAATAAATCCTGGTCTAGACTTTAAGTGAATCATTCAGAGAACAATAATTCCTTTGGGGAGAACCTGGCACCCCTGAAACTCCCCGTGGCTGCTCTGCCACCAGGCACTGCCACCCTGCACCAATGCACACAAAGAATGCAGGGATGGCTTGGGATGCTCCTGCTCAGACTCCAGAGCTCCCCTTGGCTCAGATTCCTGCTTTGGGTCCTCCCCTACCTAACAAAACAAATTACAGCACAGAATTACCGTGCAGTTCAGCAATTACAGCTGATTTTTTCCATGAGGCCACCAAGGGCTCCTTCTGCTGTGCTTGTCACCTTTTCCTCGAGGAATCCTTGGCCTTTCCCTCCACACCCGAGCTGCTGGAGCCCTGCTGGTGGCCCGAGGCTCCCGATTCCGGGGCTCTGTGCCCGCGTGGCAGCGGGGCCGGGCTGGCACCGCTCCCGGGATAACGGGACCGAGCCCGCGGCTCCCCCGGGCCCGCCCCGCCTGCGAGTGGGCTTGTTCTGGGCTTCTCTCGCTTCCTCCTCTTCTTCCTCTTCCTCCTCTTCTTCTTCTTCCTCTTCCTCCTCTTCTTCTTCCTCTTCTTCTTATTCTTCTTCCTCTTCTTCTTATTCTTCCTCCTCTTCCTCCTCTTCTTCTCCTCCTCTTCTTCTTCTTCTTCCTCTTCCTCCTCTTCTTCTTCTTCTTTCTCCTCCTCTTGTTCTTCCTCCTCTTCTTCTTCTTCTTCCTCTTCCTCCTCTTCTTCTCCTCCTCTTCTTCTTCTTCTTCCTCTTCCTCCTCTTCTTCTCCTCCTCTTCTTCTTCTTCTTCCTCCTCTTCTTCTTCTTCCTCCTCCTCCTCTTCTTCTCCTTCCTCCTCTTCTTCCTCCTCCTCTTCTTGTTCTTCTTCTCCCTCTTCTTCTTTCTCCTCCTCTTCTTCTCCCTCTTCTTCTTCTTCCTCCTCCTCCTCCTCCTGTTCCTGCCCTCCCCCCGCGCCCACTNCTTCTTCCTCCTCCTCCTCTTCTTCTTCCTCCTCCTCCTCTTCTTCCTCCTCCTCCTCCTCTTCTTCTTCTTCTTCCTCCTCCTCCTCCTGCCGGTGCCGCAGTCTCGGAGCGGGCAGTGACTCAGACCCGCGCTGCTGCGGGCGCTGTTCGCTCCTGCCCGGGCAGGCTCCTCTCCTCAGCCGCTCTCCCCCATCCTCTCCAGGAGAGGCGGCAGCAGCAGAGCCCGGTCTGGCCCCGGGAACCGGCTCCGATCAACGGGGCAGGACGGAGCAACAAAAAACCCGGGAGAAATGCTCGGGAGATTTATCCTCCCTCAGCTGAAGCATTCCTTGTGTGATGATTCCCTTCTGCCTCCCTGCCCCTCACCTCTGCTGGGGGAAACCACAGAACAAAGCACCCAGGGAAACCTGCCCTGGCCTGGCAGAGAGCAAAGGGAAAATGCCCTGAGCTGGAGAGAGCCAGATGTGGGCACAGGGTGCCCGTGGTGCTCCTGGCACGAGGCAGAGCCCAGCAGGGATGGCAGGAGTGGCACAGCAGCCTTTGGGACAGCAGGACAGGCTGGGAGCTTCAGGCAGGACCCCGAGGTGCTCACAGGGCCCTCGAGAGGCAGAGCAGCTCCTCCATGCATGGGAACTGCACTGGTCCCACTGAGGCTGGGGACTGGCACAAATGGCAGAACTGCACCTTTATCCCACCTTGCTCCTGTTCCAGGGTCCCTGGGAGCCCTGGCAGGACGGGGATGTGGGACTGGAGCCCCTCAGCACCACCCTGCAGGGACTGAGGGAACATCCACCCCATCCTGCTCTGACCCTCTTCCCAAAGGTCACCACGGCCCCCCAGAATGTGAGGAGAGAGGGATGAGCAGCTGTGGTGACAAGTCCAGGGCACCTTTCTGACATCAGGACCTACAGGACACTGTGGTCAGTTTGCTCCCCCAGCACTCAGATCCCATCAGCAACTCTGTGAGGCACAACTGCAGGGAAGAGCAACCCAAATCCAGATCCAAACACACCAGGGAAGAGTCACCCAAATCCAGATCCAAACACACCAGGGAAGAGCAGCCCAAATCCAGATCCAAACACAGCTGAACTTTACTTTCCTCTCTGCCTGTGATGCCCCTGCACGTGGCCAGGCCGTGTTTGCCCATCCCAAGCTCCCTGCTCTGTTTGGCAAAGCCAGAGCTCCTTTCCAGGCCAGGGAAACACAAACACTGGGACCAGCAGCTCCCTCCCCTCTGTGCACACTGGCAGCTGGAGCCTGGGGCCATGTGCAGAGCAGGATTTGGGGCAGGGAGCAGCCTGTTTGTTTCCAAACAGTTGGGAGTGTGACACAAGGTGATCCCAGCCCCTCTCCCGCTCCAGCCCACCCCTCCTCTGTTTCCCCAAGTTCTCCTGGTGATGGATAAACACTCAGGGCTGTGCTGGACAGGAGAACACGCCCAAAGGGTCCAGGTGGGGACACCAGCCAAGCAGCAAAGAGCCCTTGAACTCCTCCTGCCTCTGCTGGGTGTCTGTGGGAGGCTTTGCTGGCCTCTGAGCTCGGTGCTGCTGCCTTTGTTCTCTCCACTGCCCCTGATTAAGCTCCAGCCTAAACCCTGGCCATGCCAGGTGCTGGGGCTGCAGAGCAGCAGCAGAACTCAGAGGCACAGAACAGAGCCCCCAGCCCTGAGGAGCTCAGGGGTGCCCTGGGCAGCTCCTCTGGGGGTTCCACCAGCTCTGGCTTTGGGCATTGCTCTCTCCTCCCTCTTGAAACAACCCTGGTGCTCCCCAGATCAGAAGTTCAGGGGAGGATGAGCAGTGCCCTGGGCAGGGCAGGGATTTCAGCCTGCAAACCCCTGTCAGGAAGGACAGCATCCCACCAAGAGACCTCAGTGCTGAAGCCAAAGCTCTCAGCTAAGCTGTGATTTTGTAATTCCTTTGCAGCTTTAATAAACAAGCACAGCTGAGGACAAGGGGACAGCACAGCCAGCAGTGAGTGCATTGTCACCAGCCCACTGACACAGCCAGGCAAAAATCCAAACAGAGACAGAACCAGGGAAGAAAAAACACAGAAAGAAACACAACAAACACAGGCTAATGATGGAAAACACTGCCAGGGTGCCAAGCACAACACAGTGTCAATCCCCAGCTGACCATGCAGAGCTCGTGGCCCCCTCACTGCATTTCCTGGGATATTTTCCCTGGCAGCTGGAGAACAATGTGGGCTCTGTCACTGGCTTTGTGCAGGGGCATTTCAGAGCACCCTGAGCCCGGGCTCAACTCAGCCCAGCAGTGCAGGAGCTGCTCCTTCCCTGGATGCTGAGTGGCACAGGGGGGATCCAGGACCCCCACCCCCCCCAGCCTGGGCACAGCACGGGGCACCCTGCAGGAATGAGCCTGGGAGGGAAAGGGAGCACCAGGAACAGCTTTGGGAAATGGCTCCTGACCCCACAGGGGTCTGTGGATGCCCGTGGAGCTCAGTGGTGAGTGCTGGGTGGGGTGGGCATCTCTGATCCAGCTGGGAATCCCTGCAGGCTGAGCCAGACAAACCTCCAGGTGCTGCCTGGGGAATGTGCAGGACCCCCCTCCCCTGGGGCACCCACCAGGAATCCTCAAACCAGCTCAACATTCACCCTTTTCCACCCAGCCTCACTCCTGCAGCTCTTTATTATCCCAGCAGGACCCGAGGACAGGATTGCCACTGAAATGCCTCATCCTGGGCTGTGCAGCAGAGAGGAGAGAGCAGAACCAGCCCTAGAGCTGTGCTGAGAATCTCAGCAGCACTGGGCACTTGTGCCTCTGCAGCCTGGAGGGCTCCTGGGACAATCCAGGCTGGGAATTTGGGGGACACAGCTGGGGCTGTGCTTTACCTGATACCATCACCCTGGAGGGACCCACCCACCCCAGCAGCACAAACCAGCCCAGCCTCAGTGCCCCCCTGCCCAACACCACAAATCACAGCACACAGGCCTTGGCAGCTCAGGAATCAGGGCTGCTTTTCTCAGATGGTCTCTTTTTTCTGTCAGATGGTTCTGTTTTGGGGTGTCCTGAGTTTCAGGGATAGCTGACCCCAAAGGGAGGCACAAAACCAGGCCCTGGGCATCTGCTCCAATTTCTGAAATATTGCTGTGAATTTCACCCTCACTCCTATTTGCATTGTGGACAGACACAGACACTTCATGTTCAGTTATTCCTGGACACAAACCCTCACTGTCCCAACACACTGAGCCTCCAGCCCTTCACCCACCAAAAGGAAGATCACACAGGAAATTTTTGTATATTCTCTTACTCCAACACCTGTGACTGCTAAAGAAAATAAAACTTTAAAAAATCACACTTTTACAAGAAGTGGATTAAAACCCCACCAATGGTAGCCACAATACACAAACTTCTGCAACAAAATTTGTTTCAATTTTACAGCTCTTCAGGTAATGTGGATTTTTAAGCCAGTGATCAGCTATTATGGGTTGTCTGTGCTTAGAACAAAGCCCAGCTTTACTGGAGGTTCTCTGCTCCCCTCAGCACACCCTGCCAGGGGCAGGGACACGTTGGGGGTGTCCCCCATTCCCAGGGAAGCAGTGAGACAAGGAGAGCACAGATTGGAGGTTTCAGGCTCAGAGTTCTGTGCTCAGTCCCAGCCCAGTCCTGTCCCCCACTCCGGGGATGAGCAGATCCCTCCCCCTGCCCGGGGGCAGAGCTCACCCCTGGCACAGGTGGATGCTGTTGCCCAAGAGGCTCCAGGAAGCTGTGCCAGGGCAGGACACTTGACAGGAGCCTCACACGGAGCAGCAGCTCCCTGCCCTGCAGAGCACAGCCAGGGTGGGCTCCCCCCTGTGCTTCTCCTGTCCCTTCCCATCCTGGAGGGACTTTTCACCTGGACAATCTGAGCCCCAGGTCTCCTGCAAGGTGCTCTCTGTCCACGTGCTGGGATTCAGTGAGCACAGGAGCAGCAGCTTTCTTTCTGCTTGGCTGTTTAATACAAAAAAAAACAACCCCAGCACAGCAAACAAACCTGATTCACCCCGTTGGAGGCACCCCACACAGCCAGGCCCTTGTGCAGGGCTCAGAGTGCCAAGGCAGGGCATGGCAGAGCCCAGGGGTGGGCAGGGCAGGGGGGCACTGCCAGCTGCCCTGGGGCTCTCAGCACTCGAGGGGGGAACACGCTGGGGACAGGGAAGGGTTCTGGATCAGCCTCACCCCCACAGTCAGAGTACAGCCAGAACAGCACTGACCCCCAAAGGGACAAGAAATGAACCTTCACAGAACCCTGGAGGGATTTGGGTTGGAAGGGATCACCCAGGCCATGGCAGGGACACCTCCCACTGTCCCAGGCTGCTCCCAGCCCTGTCCAGCCTGGCCTTGGGCACTGCCAGGGATGCAGGGGCAGCCACAGCTGCTCTGGGCACCTGTGCCAGGGAGGAATTTCTCCCCCATATCCCATCTAACCCAGGTCTCTTCCATATTTCTCACCCTCCCAGCCCTGGCGAGTTGGCTGTGAGCAGTGGAATACAATCCTGAGTTCAACCCTGAGTTCCACTGGTTACCATTTCCCAGCTTTGCCTTTTCCCTCCTGGATCCCCGTCCCTGCCAGCTGATCCCAAGGGCTGGCAGGTGCAATCCAAGTACCAGTGCATTTTTGGCTGAATGTGTTACACTGATCAACAATCCAAACCCAGAGCAGATCCTCCTCAGAGGAACCTTCATCCTGCAAATTTCCCTGGAACCATTCCCAAGGACCAATCAGCCCAAGTGTGACCCAAAGCATCAAAGCACAGAAACTGTGCAAATGTTGATTCACCCCTGCTTTGAGTCTGGAGTTTATTCAGAGGGCTTTTACTCCTTTGTTGGGAATTGCATAGCAGTTATTTGATTGTTGTTTCTTTAATTTACAAATCTCTTTTTCTCTTTACATAACTTTAAAAAATAAAAAAAAAAAATTAAAAAATCCCAGCCAGCCTCCCCTGCTCCAGCACGGTTATCCCTTGTGTGCTTTGCTGCCAGGATTTTATAAAAGGGCTTTAACTTTTCATTCACCAGGAGCATAACTCAAGTTTTAATAACACACCTTATGCATGACAAAAATTTGCTTCTGGCGATCATGGTTTCGACCACAAAACCACAACTGGGAGTAACTCCTGGTTAACTCCTTCCAGCCCACGCACGGCAGAGTTAGACACAGGTTCAGTTTAGAGGACTATGGAAATCAGCAGTTGGAATATTTTACAATAGGCAAAACATCTCCCCCATCTCCACGCCGGTGCCTTCCCAGTCCCCTCTGGGGAATCAAAGCCCCAAAGGGAGAGCTGGGATTCTTCTCCCTGGCGTTCTGAGCGAGGAAATGGGGATATCAGAGCTCCTGAACATCAGCACATCTGGGCAGATGTGCCCGGCTCTCTCTGGGGGTGGCACGGCCCCCAAGGCAGCCCCACCCCGGCCATTAGCCCGAAGTTCGTGGCTCCTTGGAGCCCCTTGGCTCGCTGAGGGGCTTTAGCAGCCCCTTCTCGGGTTCCTCCCCTCTCTGACACCTTTTCCCCTCAAACAAAGCCAGGGCTGAGCTTTTCCCCGCTCCTTTTCTTTCAAAATCCGGAATTCCCACTCCCAGATCCCCGGCCGGGAGCCCCTGGGGAGCTTTGGGCGAGCAGCCCCCGGCCCTTGGCGACCCGAAATGTCCCCCCAGGCCCTTCCCGGGCACTGCTCGGGGCTGCAGCCGCTCCCCCCGCTTGGATCATCCCCACCGAAACAAAGCGGAATTCCCGAAGCCCCGCAGATCCTCCCGAAGGATGAATGGACGGGAAAACCCCGCAATTCCCGGGAAGGGCTCGCGGTCCGTGGGACCCCTCGCTCCCATCGCGGCTGTGCTGGGGCCGGGGCTGCTCCCCCTCCCCGGGCAGGATCAGGGCTTAACAGCCCGCTAAGAGCCAGGCCAGAGGCAGCAGCCGTGTAATTACCGGCCGTAATTAGCGAGAAATCCATCAAGCGCACGCTCCGCGCCCGCCCAGAGCCAAACGCGTCCCCGCTCCCAAACCTAAAAAGCAGCGCTCCTAAATGAGCCAAAAACTTCCGAGAGAGAAAATGTCAGTGGTAGATTCTCCATCAATCCCAGCAGATCGATCGCATTATTTACATAAAATAATAATTAGGGTTCTTAATTAGGGGCAGATCGGCTGACACAGCAGCTCCGGCGGGATTGTAAACACGTGCGGCTTTCCCAAAAAACACCTCCGGAGCACTCCACACACATGGATCTAATTTCTATTTCTTGATAAATCTTTGATGCGGGGCTCTAGGCTGGGTTTAGTTTAGACCGACTGACAGCAGCGTTCCCCACACGCCAATCTGACTCTTTTTGCCTTTATTTCAGAGGTGCTGTGCTGATACCATCAGCATCCAAAAACATTTCAGAGGTGGCAAAATTAGGAACGAGAGTTATACAGGATCGATAGGTGTTAAAAGCTTTTTCTTATTTAAAAGATTAAATTATTTGATAGGGTCATAGTGTGAATCCATTTACTTAACAAAAAAAA
>WBNO01001554.1:0-51782 GCA_013400575.1 Peucedramus taeniatus
TATTAAAGACTCTTCCCTCCCCGCATATGAAGAAAATATTAAAGGAAAAAGTATTAAACAGGTATCTTGAGAGAACAAAAAGATATCTGATAAGGCTCCTTTTTGTCTCTTTAAACCTGATAGATAGCAGATCAGATTTTCCTAAGATCATTGTTTACCTGTGATTAACATCTGTAGTTGAAAAGAAAAGCTCTTCTCACACTATTTTAATATCTTCACTTACTTAGATTCTAAGCAATTTGTTTGTGTCTCCATTTGAATAAAGAAAGGTAATCCTAAGGTTGTCCAGGACTGTTATTTACAAATGACTGCCCATTGCTCACACAAAAGAAGCTATTTTTAACTTGGTCACTATTAGAATACAGAGAATTACAACCTGTTTGTTCTAGGCTTGGGTAAATTGCCCTTAGGTTGATGAGCTGATAATTATATGTTTCTTTCTTCAATTGATGGCTCAGGGGACAGACATAGTATTAGTTATTTGCTTTAACAATTAGGAAATTGTTCAATTTGTGCTCTAATTGACTAAATTACACCTGCAGAGGTCTAAAGAATTTCATTATCACCTGTGTGAAAGCAGCACATTTCCCCTATTATCTACATCTATTTTTTTTCTATTTTACCCCATCATTATCAGTTCTGTGCACATGACCACAATGAAATTGCAATAATTTCCAAGCTTTAAGCATATTTTTTCTTTGAATATATGTCAGCAATTACAATACACAATGAGTCCCAATTTATGCTGCTTTATTCTGTTTTCCTTCCAGAGTTTCAGTTCCAAAAGATGCACAAATATAATTAAATACCAAGAGACAAACCCCAGAACTAGCAGCAAAATAAAAATATTTTCTTAGAAAGTCATAAAATGCAAATTAATTTCTTTCAACGAAATTTAAAACTTCTGATTTTTAGGGGACAGGCATAATATTAAGTGTGTTGTACCTAGAAAAAAATTAGACCTCTTAAAGTTACATCATGACATATGTTTAATGGTTATTTCTGTCAGGTCAATTTATATGATACATTTTTTAGGACAGGCACCTTTCACATTGGAATAACAGATTACCTTCTGGATTTTCCCTTGGGTGTTAAAATAATACACAAAGCAATAACTGAACTGTATTCATCTGGCTCAAAACATACTTTTTATGTCTCTCTAGTTATTTCAGGGTAAGTCTACCAGCTGGATAGCCCTGGACTGCTAAAAATGTTTCTCTTGGCATGGTTGTTTAATGGAGTAAAGAGCACTAAATTAATTTCCATTTAAAATAGGATTATTTTTTGTTTGTTCCATCCAAAACTGGTCACTGAAAAGTATACATATCTGTTCATTGTTTTCATCCAAAATATAGCTCACAAAATTCTCACATGTGAGGCAAGAAAGTACAACTACCATACAAAATTTCACAGTTTGCCATCACTTTCAGCTGACTCAATCACTTCCTCTGTTCATGACCAGATCCATTAAGGCCACACTCCCCTGGTAACTCAGTGGGTGGTACCTGGACTCTTTTTGGGAGTTCCGAAGATATAAGAACTGTGACAGGACTCATTGGTCTAAAAGAACAGGGATTCAGCAGCCTACACAACCCATGTCCTGGCTTTGTATTAATGGATATGCATTTTATATTCTGCCTCTTCCTGCTACCACTGTGAGTGGGTCTTTTTTAGTTGAGCAGATTGAGAAAGGAGAGTGATAGTTAGTCATAAGTAGGAAAATAATAATAAAAGATCTACCAGTTGTCACTGCTGCCTTTTGGAACCATTTCTAAGGAGCATAGTATTCTCTGCTACCTGCCTTACAGTCAAGTAAAATTAAATTTGCTCTTTTCATGTTTGTAACATAAATTCCTCAAACATACATTTTCCAAATCTATAGATAACTGGGAGCTTTCTTTCCCACAGTATTTAACTGACCATCTTATTTTCTGGTACGCTATTACTGATTTTCATAGGAATTCTGTTTGAGGACTTGCAGATTAACTGTTTAAATATAGTAAGAATGACCTAAGTTTCAGTGAAATACAAGATAAAAAAATTAAATCTGTAAGCAATTTTTAAACTTATAGAAAGTTCATGTCAGCACAAAGCTTTTTAGTAGATTTAGTTATTAGAAAGCATGGTTAATAGCTTAGAACCAGTAACAACAGTGTGTTTATTACTACTTCTTTCTATAATAGTGAAATGCTTCTTTCACTTGTATCCTAATCTTACATTGTGGTTTGTATTTGCATATGCTAAAAGATGCTGAGCATAATGTGTCCTTCACAATGCTCTTTGCAATGATCTTTTGGTTCCCAGTCACGATCTTTAAGTATTGCAGAACGATCATGACTTGACAGAGAGGTGCACTGTTCAGAAAACTATCACGAAAACAAGTCATTCCAAAGATTGTGTTGAATTAAGTTGATTTTCTTAGTAACTCTGCCACCTGCAGCACTAAAGAACAAATGTCTTCATGATGGACAGGTCAAACATAGTTTTTCATAAGGTGCCCACAGCTGTTCTTTCTTTTCCTAGTGAATTAACCACTTCATTGCTGTTCATTCATGCATGTGTCATTGTCGTTTTAAGGAGAATGTGAAAGGAAAATGTAGCTTGAAGGTCTAGTCTTACTGAATCAGCCTCATTATCCTGAACATACTGATATGTCTTTTAGTCCTAAAGAAACTATTTGTGCTTTTCACTACACATATATGCAAGAACACATAACATTACTTAGGAGGAAAAAAAAAAAAATGAATTTTGAATAATCAGGGTAAGCAAAATCATGAAGAAAAGGTAACAATGTGAGTTTTTTTGTAACTAAGCCATATGGCCTATACGACTGAATAAACAAAGAAAGTTAAAGAAAATGTTAGGTGATGAAAATGAGACACAGAGTACAAACATTTTTCACCCCAGTTTCAAGTGAACAAAAGTAAGAACACATATTAAAGTTATGAGGTAATCTAAAACTAAATATCATTTGCACAGCAGAAAATGTAACTCAGTAGGTATTAGCACTCTGTGGGTAATAAAATACAGTTCTCTGTATCACTTGGACCAGATGTTGGTTGGATATTCATCTATAATTCAAGTTCCCCATAGTCATACAAGAAATTATCTGTTACATTACAAAATGTTTGAACATCAGCTACGGCTAGTTGTAGACTTCCAGATCATATGGCAAAGAAAAAAATTTAAAACCCTAAGCAACAGAAAAGGACCAATTTAGTGTTCCAAGTGCTATCCAGCTGTTCCTTTGCTCTGTCCTGAAGATCTTATGTTAATTCTAGGATGCTTCTCATGAATGGTAGAGTCAGAGCAAATGGTTACAATATTTTTGATTATTTCTAGTCTTTACAATTCAGCCTACTTGTTCACTTTCAAATTAACTTTCAAAGTATTTTGGAAAATTCGTTAAGGTTTTGAGAGGCTCAGTTTTCAAAATTTATTGTCTATTTTTAATTACTGAAATTTTTCCCTTTACTGGCAATTCCAATAAATAGTTAAAATTTTACAAGATCATAAATGCTGCAAGGAACAAAAGTTATGATTATTCAGAAATTATTCTGATTTTTCATGTGTAATAGGTGACATAAAATCCCTCTTATAACAAAATATTTGGTTGCAAAATTTTGCTTTGTTTCTTCCAAAGTAAATCATACACTAGGCTCCAAAAGTGAACTATGCTTGGTGAATCTTCATTTCTCACTTTACTGTTTGCAAGAGAGTTCAAGTTCTCAATAGTAGGGTTTTTCTGTATTTTTTCCTACTGTACCAAATGGAAGTTTCTGTGGAATTTGTATGAAATGCCTCAATTAAGGAAGGAAAAAAAAAGGAAATATATCCACTTATCTAACCTAGCTCAGTGTATGTGGAATAATATTAATCTCTTCCTCTTAAACTGGGCTTACTGGATTTACTGCAGTTGTCCTGAAGTCCCAATCTTTAAGGAATCTTTCCAAAGGCCTGCTGGTCATTCCTTATCTTCTTTACAACACCTACATGTAGCAGTAAGGGGTCATGAGTCCAGCTGCTGACAAAAGCATGGCAAAAACTGACTGAACATGTCATTTTCAAATTCTACAGCCAGGCTCCTGTCCACAGGCATTGGGTCCTACATGAGGACTCAGAGCTGAGTGATGGGAATCAGTACAAAACTAGCAGAGAGCTCAGTGAGAACAGTACCAGATCCCAGTTACAGAGTCAATTAAAACTGAACAACCCCAAGTAACATTTCTGGTATTCTAAAGAACAGTACAGGAAAAGAAAAGGTTTCCTGTGGTATTAGCTGAATCACCAGGGTGTTCCTTCAATACCCAAACTGATGGATTTACATAGTAAATAATGTGTATTTTCTCTGACTGCATTTTTTGCTTAGAGAGAAAGACCTTTTCAGGTAATTCACAATTTTTTCATTTACATTTAAGCACTGAATTTTTTGCAGTGTACCTCAAGGAAGAAGTGAATTTAGGCTGTAATTAAAATATTTCTTTAATCATCCTTAGCATAGCCCACAGTGAATCTGAAGAAACAGCAAGCCTGTTAAACAAGATAAAATATGGTAACTTTCACTTTTTCTGACATGCATGTTACCAATTTTCATAATCTCATATAAATAAACCCAGAAATCTGTGCCAAGGCTTGTGGACTCTCTAAAAGAAATGTAAAACATTCTAGCAGGAGTAAACAAGCATAGTGAGATAATTAACATTTATTGCTGTCTTTGCTCACAATTGCCAAGGAAGATATAAAAAAGAAATTATTCCAGGTAACTCATTCATAGAGAGCTCAAGGACTGTTGTGTTTCCATTTAGCCAGGCTGAATATCATTATTTTTTTATTTAGAAAAAGGCCATGCAACTGCAGAAAGCAACTTCTTGCACAGGCTCTATTTTAGCAACAACTCAAGAACAGATATTTCAGATTGATAAATTTAGTTATAAAAGGAATACATTTAATTATCTTGCACATGTTACATTTCCTGAGAACAAGATAAATCATTATTTTATGCCTTTTTATGCAGGCTAACATAAAAAGCTGAGTAGTTTTTGGAAAATGTTGGGCCACTTTTTAAGAAAAGCTGCTGAATGTTTTTCTTAAAACATTTTTTATTAATTTCAGAGGATTTTATTTACAGTTTTGAAAAACTTTTATGGACTAAGAAAAATCACATTTATTACAGCATACTGAAATAACTTTTCTGATGCAGATTTGTTTGTGTTGACTAATTCTTGGTTCCTCCAGAAGAGTATATGACATCTCCCCACTTTAGGACTTACCACAAGAAGGCTACTGAAACACAGCCCACATTTATTTATCTATACAAAATTCTACTTAAAATTATCATTGACAAAAACATAGTAGCTGACTTAAAACCCAGTTGCTTGGGGTTTGTTTTTTTGTTCATTCTTACATTCACCAGCTCTGAGTAATCACTGAGATTTTTTAACATTCCTCGTTGCCCAACACAGTAAGAGTAGTTAGTTTAGTTCAGGTTTGCCCTTACTGATATCACTTGTGTTTCAGGGTAAGTAATTTGGTAAGTCGACCCTTTGTAAAGTGTCTAATCCAATGCATACAGTCTAATGGAGAGTTAAAACTGAATATCTCTACAGGAAGAACTCATTTGCATGGAATAAACATTTACAATATTTTGTCCACTCACATTCATAAATGGGGATCTTCTGTGAAGAAATAAAAATTTCAATAGATTAGGGGTAAAATGACTAACAACTAACAACTGAACACCGCACTCAGTTGCAATAGAATATAAATATATTCAATGTAAGGCGTTGTTGTTGCTATTATTATTATTATTATTAGTGTTGCCAATTTTCCAACATATCTAAATAGCATTAATTTTCATTGCATTCATTCATTCACGTATTCATTCATTCATTTTTAATGGTGAAGCTACTTAATAACTCCTCAGGTTGGGCTGAAACATATTTTAATTTGTTCAAACTATAAATAGATCAATTACATTGAAAATGTTCCATTATTCTGCTTTTTCTTTTTTTTTTTTTTAATTAGGTCATAAACTCATAAAATTTAAAGGTGTGTTTCCTAAAATTTCCAGATGTCTGTGTACCTGTCTGTCCTGGATGTTGTATTGCCTGAGGGATCTTTGTGGGTTTGGCTCTTCCATTTCTGTACTCCTCAACACTTGGCAGACAGTGTTACTGTGGTTCTGCTTTGTTTTGCAATTGGAGAGAGTGGCTACAGCAAGTCTTGTAACTAATATGTTGAAAGGTTAAAAAAATACACACAGCTCACTCTTGTTTTTCTTGAAGCTCCTGTGAATTGAGGTTTCTTTAATTTGTAACAGTTTTTGTGAGAAAGTGCCTTACTTTAAAAGACACCTGTCAAAACAGCATTTTGGAGCTCCACAAAATTCTGAGTTTAAAACAAGGAAATCTCCTGTATACAATAGGACAGAACCTATATAGATAGAATGAACCTTTCAAGTTACCTCTTTGAATGGCTGATTAAGTGACAAAGGTTGAGATACTGAAGGTTTATAAAAGCTCCTGTGGGCACAGGAAGCCCACAAAGAGGTATTTTCTCTATCTTTGCCCTTTATCTCCTGCTTTTCAAACAAAATGAAGGTCTCAGTCAGCTGCTGCCTAAAAAATTAGTAAGATCTGCTCTAGGCTGGGTGAAACTGTGAACTTCTCCATTACTTCTGCTGTGTACAAGATTAATTGTCTGACAGATCAGACAAAGTTGTTCCTGTTTTAAGGAAAATATAATTGTATAATTCTGTGCTAATGTGAGCATGTGCAATAACTTTTATAACCATTTTTATTCTTTCTGGTAAACCCTGCTTGTCCTTTGACAGTTTTCCTTCCCAAGGAGCAAGTATCATAAATGCTCTCAAAGAAGGGTAGAGAAGCACACCAAACTTTGTCACGCAGTTTCCCTCCTTGTCATTTCCCATTTCCCAAGGAAATGAACTTCCTTAAAAGACAATTTCTGTTTAGCTCAATTTTGGGTAAAATAAATGCATAATGCTCTCTGCAGTTTAGCCTGTGTGAAAATTCAGAAGATTGCCAACATTTAACAGGACTCCCAGCAGTTAACATTACCAAGACCCCAAGCTACTGGCTAATATTAAATTCTGTACTAGACTGTACCAACAGGCCAGAACTTGATCAGCCATTCCAGCTCTGATATTATTTTTTATTCAATAATAGTAAACTTAAATATATTCAATGTGTTTTTTCAGCTTTGTGCTTATCTAATGATTTCATAATGAAACTAAATATGCTGTACATTTGATACAAAATGTGTAGCAAACCACAATTCCCTCTTTCCAGAAATTAAAAAAAACAATCTGCTTCTAATTAATGTCAGTACTTTTGATGGATTTGGCACCGCTACCTTATGTTGATCCTGGCGAAATTTAGTCACAAAAAATGGGTTTATAAACTGTAATCAATTAAATCCTAACTTTTCCTTGTACTATTTATTTACACTATGATAGTGTCTAGAAACTCTAATCAAGACCAGATTTGTATTAAAAGAGAATCATAAGCAGACTTGTATTAAAAGAGAAATTTATATGAAACATTTCAATTAAGTGACTCTATGTCCTGAGTCAATAGTTAAATGCAGGAATGAAAGGACTAAAAGGAAGTAAGTTTGGAAAGTGAAGTCACACAGAATTTCCTTGGCCAAGAAAAGGAAGCTCTGTCTTAAATTTTGATGTAGTCTTTTACCAACAGGGCTATGTCCTTAAATCAGTAGGGTATCAGTTATTGTTATGTACAACCTGCAATCAAAACCACATGCCCTAATTTCATCACTGTGAATGTCATATCCAAAAGGCCTTCCCAGGATGGAGCTTCACTGGTGAGGTGCAGTACACTTGTTCTGCACAGGGTGTCTGAGCACTGCCCCTGCACAGGGCACACACACAGGAGGCCTCATCGCTGTCCGTCCTGTAAATAACAGGAGAAACAAGGTAAAAGTTCCTCAGTCACAGGTAAGGGGCTCATCCTGAAACTTGGCATCACTGTTATAGATGACCAAGTTTTTAATGACCAGGAACTGGGATTTGTTTTGTTATATTATGTACTTACGCGCACATAGAAGAACTCCTAGTTCATAAAGTGGCCTGGCTTCATGCTGGATAGAAATAAAAGGTATCTTAATATCACCACTTTCATTTACTGTACTTGCCCAGTAAATATTTTCTCATTTTGATCTATCTTATGCTTACTAATTAGCTGCATAAATACGGACTTGGTACTTGAATAAACAAAGTAACAACAGCAATAACAGTAGCAGCATTAATAAACCCAAAGATAGATGGTACCTTTCACACTAGATTTACTGTAAATTTACTTTGGAGACCTAAATCATAAACCCTGCAGATTTTCATTTGAAGAGATCTGGATAAACAAAATGTTCTAATATACAAAGGGGAAAAATAGGATTAGAAGCATTTTTGCACACACAGTTTTCTCTTAGAAATTCACAATTAAAAAGTAGAATACTCTTATGTAAATTATGTATGAATGTAAAACAAAAATAAAAATATTTTTAATTAATAAAAATATTGAGTAAAAATGTTGACAATTATTTTTCAAAAGCCATTTTTAACATTTTTATACTTAATATTTTTAAACAGCTTAGGATGCTTAAGTGCAGTTGCATAGACAGTTGCAGCAAAGTGTAAATCAGCAAAGCACTAGAGCTTGAGTTCCACACCAGTCTCCATATTCCCACATGCAACTTTGGAGAGTGTGAAAGCAGCAGATCCATATCTTCACAAAACTGTGCCTAAGTCAGCAAACCTAACTACCAAGTTACTGAGTGAGTGCCTGGCCACACACAGGAGCACCCCTGTTTCTGACTGGGTTTATCTGTTCTGGGTGTGCAACCTGAAACTGCTTCTGCTACAACAGCACACTTGGAGTGGATTACCATTTGATATTCCAGTCAGTAGGAGAAGTATTCTTCATCAGTGATTTCAGATCACTTTTTATTTCTGAGTTGATGTATATTGAGCAAATAAAAGAGTGGTTAATACTCTAAGACATTCAGAACCTGTGTAGAGAGGAGAGAAGCAATGTATCACAATTAACAGCCCATACTGAGCCTTTCACTGCCCCCCAGACCCTGAAAGATTGTGCTTCATGGCTTTGTTGTCTCTAAAGAAAGGGCTGGTATACATCACATCAACTGGATTGAGCTTCTGTCATGTCTTATACAGTTCTGTGTCAAGCAGGAAATATTGAAAAATAGCCTAAATTACTGTCCTAAAGTACTTGTAGTTTGCATTAGCTGTATAAACAGATGTGTTGCTCTTGGTGTTCCTTTTATTTTTGTCACATTTTTGTTTGCACAAACTGATACTTAACTGGAATTCATGCTGGGCATCCATTAATATCTTTCCATATAATCCCAAACTGTAACAGAGATTATTAATCTTCAAAAATGATTAGAGAATTTTTCTTACCATAGACAAAAATATTACACTAGTCTGGGAAACAATCCCATTAAGAAACCAAAGTGAACCCTACAGCCATGACAAACTGAGGGGAATAGATGCATTTACTGAGTTATTATACATGCATATATAAAACAAATAGTATAAATATGACCTACATGTTTTACAGAAAAGTATTTCGTTGTGGTTTTACCATTCCCCTGATAAGAAAAAATGCTCTAACATTTCTCTGCTGTTCAGCCAGAAAAATCTTTCTGTCACCTGTTCACTATAGTATTTGTCACAGTGTGTAGTTATGGGGAATAGGTGGAAGAAATCACATCCCTTGACTTTAGGAGCTTGACCTCAGCGATTCAGTTCCCTACAATCTCTGAAGAAAGGTGGATATTTTCAAGGGGCTATTCAGAATACCTGAACTAGGCAGCAATTAGGATTCCTACTTCAATTCTTTGAACCACCTCTAAGTGTAACTGGTGTGTTATCAGCACCTTTCCAGCTACCAGTGCCAAGCACAGCACTGTGAATTTCATCTCACCCAGGGCCAATGCAGGGACAGTCTCTGTTAACTGTGCAGGGAACCTAAAAGTGCTCAGCCTTGGCAGCGCAAACATCCCTCCTCATCTGCTGCACTATTTCAGTGGGACTGAAGGGAACTTTCTGAGAAGGAATCTTTTTAATCTCATGCATGTTGTTTATAGATGCTAAATAACACTCTCATAGTTTAAGAAACTGTCAGATTTCTTTCCTGGATATACCTGTAACCCTTATTATTCTGATTTCTCTGATTTTTAATTAATGTTCTTTATAGACTTATTATCTATGTAATGGAAATGCAAGGAGGTGTTTTGGATTCATAAACCCATTTTGCTAAGGCCAGTACTGAACATGAGAATCATTGCATCTCTTTGAGCCAATGCTAAAACTCTGCAGTCTTACCAAAAGAATGCAGTAAATGTTTACCTGGTCACTTACACATACAAATGTTGTTACAAAGATATTAATTTTTGCACTTGTCCATAAAAAAACAATACATTTCTGGGCAAAGAATGAATTAAGAATTTTAAAGACTAAGTTTAAAAATTCACATTAAAATATCATTTTAAGAGTGACTCTGTTTAAATCTAAGTACCATCAAGCTATATGTAAGAAGTATATACCCAGCCAAAATGAATACTTCTTTATTCTGACTATTGGAAGTACCAGCAAAATCTTCACAATTCTCAGTATCTTCTGAATGAATTCTGGAAAATAAAAAAAAATTCTGCGCTTCAACAAAATGTCAAAAAATTAGGTATGCATGTTAAATTACACTCAACTCCATACACATTTACTAAATGGTATTTCACAAAGAAAGAGAGAGAACTGGTGAAGGTGCTGAGGTTACTGAACAAGCTGAAGCAACTGAACTCTGTAAGAAAAGTGCTCAGTTTGAAAATAAATATTTGACTTCTGTTGAATGCAAAGAGAATTGATGCAAACCTGAAGTCCCCAATATGTTCAGTACTGTAGTGTTTCAAGCACATTAACCAGGTCAAAAAGGCTATAAAATATTCAGTATTAAGACACATGGCATTGCTGTAGGAAAAATGGTTTATCTATTTTAGGACTTGGAATAAGCTGTACAAGAATTTTCCCCTCTCTAAGCCAGTAAACCAGCACCATCTAACACCAAATGTAATTAGTTACAAATTGCCTGTTACAAGTTAATTAAACTTCCTTGCGTCTCTGCTGCTTAAGCAACATGTAGATTCTTTTATGCACTTGCCAATTAGTGCATGGGGATTCTGCTTTCTAATTGGATAAAAAAGTAATAAACTGAGCAGTGTGCTGTTGATATCCAGAATGACTTTGTTAAAAAAATAGTGGAGACAGGTTTAATGCTTCAAATATTTATCTCAATTGAAATTGATTAAAACAATTTGAGGTTCCATTAGATATAGATACAATCCTTTTGTTAACAAAGTCCATCTGGTCTCAGAAAGAAAATTAAGATTCACTAATTGAAATTTGGAAGCTTTTCTCCAAACATGCATAATTCATACTGACAGAAAACAGAAGCTGCAATTCACCACAAACTGTCAAGTAGATGAATGTTTCATTTAGATGGAATTTAAGATTTCACCCAGCAAGAATCTACAAATGCTTATATTAAGTCACAGCCTGTGAAAAGAAAAACTGTTCTCTTTTTACTGGCTCAGTATTAAAATCTCTTTTTCACTGTGAAGCCATCTTAACCTTTAGTGGCACCACATCTGACCTTTCTCATTGCCAGCCCTGGAAGGACATTTCCACATCATGAGCATTATTCAGCTGTGCAATCTTGCAACTTCACTAGCAAGCAACTCTGCTTTTTTAACTTTTCATATATTTACAGAATTCTGCTTCTGTGTCAGGATGCAATGTCATTTTATAAGAGGGTTAAATTTAAATTATTTATCTCATTGGTTATTTTTCTTTCCTCCTGCCCTGTACTTTGTCCCTCAAAAAGCAGTGTCAGATCAGATAATTTATCCAGTCTATAAAGTGGTGCCACACAGCTGCACTAAAGGAGCTGAGCAAACTGCAACGAAGGCTGGGAACAAGAAGCTGCAGAGAAGAGAGGACAGGAAATTTCAGATCATTGTGGCCAGCATGCACTTTTCATGGACAGTGGCAAGAGAGACGTTAGCATAAATCCTCTCTTTTTCACTCTGGGACAGACACTGATTACCTTCTTTTCCATTTACATTTATTTGTCATTTCTGAGCCTCTACTTTGCTGTCTGGACATGTTTGAAACACAAATGAAACTGTCACTTTTGACTGAAGTGTGGGAAGTATCTTGTACCAGCCATTTTGTTCAACTCAAACCATGTTTTGCTTTTGATGGATCTTGGCCTCATAAATACCCACAAAAAAATGAAAGTTTGGCTTTCCTAGAAGACCCTGGCATTTGTATCCTTGGTATCCCTGGCTTTACTGGTATTGTGTTTTACCCATACACAATTCACTCCTCATGAAAAAAAAAAAATAGACCTGAAACATAGTGGTTATCAAATATTGATGGGGAGAAAAAAACTGGTGAAGGATATGCTATAATTGGAATTTATCCTTCTGCTTTGCAGTAGGCTTTGGATGAATTTTATATCAATAGAGAGCTTTGCTGAGCCAAGATAAATAATCACTCAAGTCAATGTACTCAGGCAAGAAAAATCAAAGGCATAGCATTCTGAAGGAAGCAGAGGTGTTTTCTGTTCTTAGCAAACCACATGCTCACATACAGTAAAGGTAGCAGAAATGAGGTCTAGTTTGATGATAATTCGAATATAAAAAAGAAATTATTAGGAAGTCAAGTCACTTGTCAAGTACAAATAAGTGAAGTGAGACCTCAGTGAATTCATATAATAGAGTGGAAAACAATCCTCCTTCGGTCTACACAGCTATAGTGAGGCTTAAACACTCAAAATGAAAAAATATAATGACACTACAGTGCTGAAGAGTAAGATATCAGCCAGCAATGATGGGGAAGGTGCCTGACCTAATTCAGGTATCTATTGCAGCAGCCCAGCTGCATCCACAAAGAATTCCATAGTGGCTAATTTAGCGTATCCTCAGGTACCTTGGCCTGTCTAGAAAAACTTACTGTATACATCCCTGATATCAACTGAATCTTTTTTTTTTGTTTTGTTTTCCTACCATCTGCTGCACTCAGAGGATGGATCTTTTCAGAAACAATAAAACTAAATCAGTAGCCGCATCTTGTCACACACACACACACACACACACACACACACACACACACACACAAGATGTTTACCTTATTTATTAAATATTTGGGATTATTAATAATTTTGACTAAAAAGGGTAGAATTAATTTTCAATAAATATCCTGCTCAATGAGTAGCACTTCATTCAGAACTGAGGTGCATTCACAGAGCCCTGAAGCGAAAGCTGGAAGACTGTTCAAAGCAAAGCTACCTCAGCAAATGCAAGGGTTTTCCTTCTATCTCAGCTTGCAATTTTCTGTTAGAAAATGTGTGTTAGAATCCTCTATTAAATATATATACAGGGCTAAATTCAAGAAACATATAATCTGAGATATATTTTAAATTTCTGTATTATGACTATTTAAACACTGTAGCTGGTAGACAGAAAAAGAACATATTTGGTATGATCTACAGATCAGAGGAATAGAGCCTGTGTCAATGTGAACCCCCACATTTCCAAAGGAGAGATAAGAGTTCCTAACTCAAAATAGTCTTTATGTTCTAATTTTATGTGACATACAGGACCAAGCAGGGAGGGCAGAATAAAACTTCATCCTAGGATGCAAGACTTTGGGATTTAAATTTGGAATATATTGTGTTTATTTCTTAATTTAATTTTAGATTATTTTAAAATTTTCATGTTTTTCAGCTATATTTTTGCATTAGTGGAAAGATGGTCTGCATGACCTAAAAGCCAGTTACACTCTTCTACTTCTCTGAATAGAAGGATGTTTCCAAGGGAACCACTTGCAGTCCTGTCATCTGGGCTGTAGCCATTTAGCCACTGCTACCTTGAATATATTTGAATATATTTTCTCACTCCTTGCAAATTCTCTGAAAGGTTTCTTTCCTTTGTGCCCTCAGACTCACTCACTACCCGCCCACCCTGCTGCTCTTTTTTCAACAATTTCTTGCTAATATGAACTCTATAACAAAAAGCAAATATAGGCTTTTTCTACCACAAGCGTGTTTTAATTGCCATAGTGCTGTCAGGCTATGGAAAACCACAACTGTATTCCTACTGCAGCCTTAATGAAGTGACAAATGGCTGAGAGTTAAACTGACATCATGATTAACACCAAGTGGTATTATTAATGGAATGCACAAATCCAGTTTTCCCACCTCAACATATAACTGTAGGACTGAGGTTAATCACCAATTTTTCTCATTTATGTCTTCATGCACTGGCCTATTTCTAATTAATAGCTGAAACCTTAGCCCCTATACTTTGCAGTAAAAAGAAAATAAACCAAATATTCAAGAATTAAACAGCTAAAACAGGTTTACTGAACAGACACATTCCACTTGTGACATTCCAGTTGAGGTGCTAATTCCAATGCTTCATTAAATATACTTTCTCCAGTAGTTACAGAAACCTGGTAGATGGCCAGGAGACATTCTTTATGATGGTGCAGTCTTTCCCAAAATAAGTCTTCCCTCTGCTACTTACACCAGCAGCTGTCAACAGAGACAGATTTCATTTAGTTAACTACAGTCTAAGCATCAGTCCCAAGTTCTTGGAGAATAAGATTATTCAATACATATAATACCAGTGCTGAGTAAAGCACAGTCTGAACCTTCAGAGCCAATTGAATTCTCCTGTTCACCTCAGAGCTTTGTATCAGACCACAGAGTTGAGCCTGAAGGAGTGTCAGCGTTCACTAAACCTAAAGAATGATCAATGCTCAACGTGTGACTTTGAGTTCTGCTGGATCAGGGTTGCCATCAGAGTTCCTGCAGAGACCGTGTTCCTATGTAGGGTTCCTACAGGCTTGCCATGTGTTCCTGCATGCATCCATACATCCCACAACAGGCAAGGTCTCAATTCATTTCTGGGGAATAACATTGGTTATTTCCACAGCGTTTCTAAAAAATAACCCAAGGCTGACCTAGAACAGAGACCTGACGGAGTTAAAGAATAAAGTAGAGATTTATGAAAAAGCTTCAATGGATACACCTTGAGCAGGACAAGAGCCCAGCCAGGGCTACACCCAAGATAAACCCAAAATGGTCACAAAATGGACAATAGTCACGGGGTCTCACACTTTTATAAGTTCTGGTCCATTTGCATATTGGAGTTAATTGTTCAATTATAGCTTTAGGTTATGAAGTCACATCCTTCTTGTTTTTCTCTTCAGTCCACCATTGTTAATGGTCTTGGGCCTGAAATTTGTCCTTGGTCCCCAGCTAGAGAAGGAATTGTTTTGTTTCCCTGCTCTGTGAAGAGAGCTCACTATCCCCTCATATGAAGCTCAGAACTACACACTAAAGCAGCAGAGAATCTGAAAAATATAAAAGGAAAAACCTGAGGCATCATATGCTTCTCAGTTCCCTCAGAAATCATTCCTTAATGTCAACAAAAGATATGACAGGATAAATTTCTCCATGGCCTCATCTTCAAGAATTGATAAAGTTCAAGGGAAACCAGAAAGTAAAATCTTGCATGGAATAAGGTAACAGAGAATGAATTGCATTTAATAAAATCTCACCTTAATATTTTCCCTGAGAACTATTCAAAGCTGGCCAGATTCATCCAATTGTTTTTAGCAAAGTTTATAGAAAACACCTCAGCTATAAAAAATGGTATGGCTAATCATCATTTGTCTTATTTTAAAATTTAAATCTTAAGCTTCCTAAAACCAGTTTCAAATGACACCACTATTAGCTAATTTATATTTGGGAGATTAATTGCAATAGAGCGAATAGTTTGTAAATAATTTATTGGATGCAAGAATAACTAAAGCACTTAGAAAACTTAGCAATTTGAGTCCCTATGAAAACCAGTTAGACCTCCTTGGCTGAATCTGTTCACACTTTAAGGACATTCTCTCTCCCTTCAGTAATACCACTTTTGTAAATCATGTTTAGACTCTAGCTAAGGCTTATTACCTAATTTTCCAATACAGTTGTCCCATTCAATTTCTTTAGTCTTTGTTTGTTTACCTGTGGGACATTTTTGTCAGTATTTGCCTTATTATATTAAAAAGACTTGATGGTACTTCTGCTTATTGGGAGAATTATTATTTCTTACAGTTTCTGAATTGCTAACAGAATGCATGATACAGTACAGGACAGAATACAGATTTTACACAAAAATTAAACACTTGAAAAATTACTAAGAACAAAAAAATTTGAAGAAATTCTCGAGAGTTTGGTTTTTTGGTTTTTTTTGAATAGTCACCCTGCAGAAATATTATTGAGGTGAAAGTGAAACATTCATTAATTCCCTTCATAATTTTTTTGCTGTGTACTGGAGCCCTGTCTTACTGTGACTGTGTCTCTACCTTAAATATGAAATATGCAAATAACCTGTATGTGACCCTCAGTGAAGGCAAATTCCAGGTCAGATCATTCTGGCTATTACTGCTGTACTTCATACACTGAGGAATCTGTGGTAACAGTTGTGTACACTTCATTTAGGATTTGTGGTTATATAAGGTACCCAAGTTCTTTTAAGGAGTTGTGATTTTTGTTTTGGATTTTTAAAACTGAAATATGAAGTTAGCACTGTGGACTGTGTTGTGTAGAGTACAAAGCTCTCATGGTTCAGCACCTGATGGGTCTGAACCATGACAGCTTTTTCCCATAAAGCAAAAGAAGTTTAAGGCTGCTTTCCAGATTGCAAGATCAGGTCTTGCAGAAGGCACTGTATAAATGGATTATTAACCCTAAATAGTTACCTATATTAATACCTGTTCCCACTCTTTTGTCAGGGATCAGGCTGTCAACAGATTAAGTCTTAATACTTAGCAGGGGACCTGTGAGTCAGTTGTCAACTGTTTTAGTATTTACAAAGCTGTGGTGAACTGACACACAGCAACCAGAGCCCCTAGATGTGGCCAGCCCCAAACATTTATTGCTTTGGCTTAAGATGAGAAAAATTAGAATAGAATTATTACAAAGGTATCAGACACAGCTGACTGCAATGCTATTGTTTGTACAAAGATTCTGAAAGAAGTGTTAGGGTAGAAGAAAGAATAGCATTCCCTGTGCTGGTGTAAGTGATATCCATTGGAATCTGTGAAATTATTTAAGTCTAGGTCAGAATGTGCAGGAGTGCCAATCTAACAGAGCCACATATTGCTGCTAATTGGAGTCCTTGAGTTTTGAAGCCTGTTAATCTCAGCAAGTAAAAAGCAGGAGCAGAAAAATTTCTCTCCTGGACTATATCAAGTTATATGACATTGTCCTTGTAAGTAATGATATTGATATACAAAAATCTTCCACAAGATGCTTGGTCATCTTCAGTCTAACTCTGACAAGCTGTGATAAATCATCACTAAATGCACTATAATGTTAGTTCAAATGCTTTCAAAAAATCTTCAGATGTAGTCAGTTTGAGCACTTGTTTTTCTCCTTTAAATATGGTCATTTCAACAATGTTAGACAAACTGGCCACATCAAAGGAATGTGGAGATCATCAATAATTTCTTTCTATGTGGCAACAAAGTAAATTTGGTAAATGAAAAAGTCATCACTTACTTGTTAGTGAATGCATGAGACAAAAGTACTTCCTGGATTCCAGACTATATAATTAAGCCAGATTAAAAAAGAAAAAATGACAAAAACAAACCAAAGGCAATGTACATGTTTACTCTCAGAAAATCTTAGCTTTATTCTGCTTCTGTTAAAGTGCATATGTCTTATTTCCCAGTTAAAATCCAGAAGAATAAACTCTTGCCTTTTCAGCTGCTTGTTTTGCTTTCTTGCATTTCTAAATAAGAATGAATCTTCACATAGGGAAATTGAGAAAGCCCCAAGCCCTGATGCAATTCCCTCAAAGCTTTATTGTTGAAATGTAGCTGGGTGTATTACAAGACTGAACATTCACAGAGATTACACAGCATTTTTGCCTGGACTGAAAATATCACACATATTCGTAGTATTTCTTTCTTCAGCTTGAGTCAAGTACAGAAGCACAAGAGTATTTCTCTAATGTGGACTATTTTAATCAGCCCAATGAAAGGATGAGGCTTAACTATGTTCCAGTTTCAGAGTTCTGCTTTGAAGTGGTGTGTGAAGTGGTCTTGGGTTTTCCTGCCCTGCAAACCTAAGCAGAGATGATTGGTGTCTTATTCCTCTGGACTTGTGCAGGACCGGCTCATCTCCAAGTGTATTACAGACCCCTTCTGCTGAACACAGCAGTCCCACAGACGTTTTCCTGCACATCCAAGCCCATCTTTCTGAAGGTGTTGAATAACTGGCACAGTGCTGCTACCCCTGTACACTCTGGCACTCATCCTGCTTGAAGGGCCCAAATTGGAAGCTGAACAGCATGTATTTGCCTTATTGAAGTAATGACATGTGTTCTCACTTTAAAACAAAATAAAACATGTTCATTTTACCCAACAAGAGAGGCATCTGTGTTCAGTAAAGACACACAGATTTTTTGTTATAGCCACTGCAGTGCTGTGAAACATTTATTCAGCTGCCATTGCTCCACCATCGCTTCATAAAATTCCTCTGTTTAGCTGCTGACCAGTAACCACAGTAACAATTAAGTATGTTCCTTTCAGCTGGATAATTAAATGCCAAAAAAACTCACCACTCAATATGTAATTCACTCAACATCTTGTTGTTTGAAGGGACCAGTGTTCACAGATAGGATGGATTGAATTCCTAACAACATCTGGCATGAGCAATGGACTTGGCTGTCTCAGTAATAGCATTACATTCATGGTAGGAATGACAGCTAAATGTAGAGAGATGGATGGGCCTTTTCTCTGAAGTGGCAGATTCGTGGTTGCAGCCTAATGAATCAGTATGTTGTAACCCCTGGCCATGTACATTCTGGCCTGTTGGTAGTGACAAGCTGCATCAGGAGCTCCAGAGCAAATTGTAGTTGTCAGATCTAATGGAGAAGGATGCTGGCTTACAAGTTACTGGGAAAGCTGAGTATAGTTTCCATTCCAATAATCTGGATCAAAACACTTCCTGATCGCCTTGGTCAATTTATTCTGTCACTTAATTAAACAAAAAGCATTACAAATCTCCACAGTAAAAGCAAAGGACAAAAGGAGACTCTTTAACCTTGGGAAAAAAAATCTAGATGTTAGGTCCCAAGGAAAGTTTCTTTTTTCATAGGATCTGAGTTTGTAGAAAGATTTAGAACAACTATGCAGTTTTTTGTTCCTGGATGTCCTAATTTTTAAAGTGTTTTCTACTTGAAACCACTGCTTTCAACAGCATCCTTCAATCAGACACACAAAACACTTACTCAAAAACAACTATTCTTTGAAAATCTAAATGGATTAGATGATGGTCCAACTCCTGAAGAAATAATTTTGCAATTAACAATAGTATATCCTGGTTCTCTATATGCTTCTGATAGACTGAGGGGGGGCAAAGGGAACACAGATGAAACAACAACAAAAGAGAAGAGGGGGTTTAATATTTTTGTTTTAATTGTGTTCTGCTTAGCAATTAACTGTAAGTGATTGCTGGACTTGGGGTTTTTTCAGGCCTCCAAGGACACAGAAGAGAAATAATAGATGTTTTGAATGTACACTATTGACACTTATCAATATGATCCTTTCCACCTCTTCTTAAATTGCAGTACATTAATTAGCCGAAGTCTAGGGGGAATGATGCCTGAGTGTGCTAGGCTCAACAGACTTGTCCCTTGAGAAATTAATTCAGTATATATGTGTCCATCATTAGCATTTTCCTGCCTCACTGGTATATATTGTGCTGTACAGTAAAATATCTAAAGCAGAAGCCTCTATGCTGCTGACCATAATATATTCTGCAAAGCTCCAAGAGTGCATTTTAACCAGTCTTCTGTTTGGCAATTTTTTTGTGTGTCTGCTATTAATGTGGGGTGATTCAGCTCCACACATTTGTTTCTCTGTCTGTGAGCACTCTTAAAAATAGGATGATTTGGCTCAAGAGAAGTCGTTTTGTGATTGCATTTATTTATTTATTTAGGGAATGCACATAAGCTCTTGAGGACTACAGAAGCTGTTTTCAAGAGAAACCTTGAATCAAGATAAATTAAATACCAAGTGTATTTTTTCACAGAAACTATATTTTCAAAAGATGCAGGCTTGTGTTTTAGGTTTGACAGTGATGTGTCCTGTAGAAGACAATCCTGTAGCAGCCTTTAATTTATAAAGTGTTAAATTGTGAGTAAATGTGTTTGTCCATAGGGAAATGTTTTTCTTACTTACAAGATAACATTGTACACTGCAACTCTCATGAAACTGGCAGAGGTATTAATTACACACATGCACACAGATTTGTATTGATTGCTCTTGTTTTACTCTCGTTAGTTAGATTGTTCTGTGTGGTTATTCATTTCAACAATATTAAATCATCCAAAGAATAGGGATGCTTGTGTTTTGACACTGTATTCTGAGCCATACAATAGTATAATTGGAAACTTTTAACTATTTTACAAATGGATTGTGAGATACCTGTGCAGGGTCTTCTTAGAGGGACTTGTCTTCTCACAGTGCCTGAAACAAGGACTCTGTTAATTGTTGAGAAAAAAACAAAATTAAATAAGAAATATTAATCAATAATCTATCTAATAATGGAAAACACAGGTAAACATCAAATTTGAGGTCATGACAGCTGGTCTAAGAATGGATTTTTTATGTATTGGAGAAGAAAACCCAAATAGTTTTAGGAAAAAAAGTATTCTTTTTGAAGAAACAGCATATATATCTACCACTATCTTATCAGATGAAAGTGGTTTATTGTGAAAATATTTTTTGCATAAAGCAAATTTCTGAAGAAAAAAGCTGTTTCCAAGTAAAATCAGAAACTGTCTTTCTAGTTGGTCCAAAGAATTTTTATTTCTTCTCTCTTTTGTTAAACTGATAAAAATGTTTTGTCAAAATACAAAATCATTTGACAAAAGATTTTTCCCTATAAAAGCCTTTGACAAATATACACTGTGTATTTCCACCTATTACAAGTGTAATGATGAGTGAATTCATTTGGCTATCCCTGATTTCTAATGGGAACTGAAGGAAGCAGAGGCACCCTGGCAGGGTCCATGAGACTGTAAAGGTCCCATTGATTTTATAATGAGCATTACCACAGTGAAGCTTTTCTCACTCTTTTTTGACACTTTACAGAGTTGATGCTTTTTAACTCTCCCCAGGTCTGGATAGATGCTGGAATAGGTTTGTCACAGGGCACCCTCAAAATGGAGTTAAACAGCTGCAGGATTCTTCTCAGTGTGGCTGGTCAGGAGACAGACTAAAAACACACTTAAAATGTACTTTAAAAACATGCTTTCTGATCCATCAGTTCTCACAGATTTTTGTGAGGAGAAGGATGGAGGCAAGACACTGACCCACAAAATTAAGTAATTGGAGCTGTTCTTACTGAAAGGACCAGTGGAAGTTCAGATTTATTGGCAGGTCCAGCCTGCAACTTTCAAAGTTGCCTGCAGCGTTAATTTGCTAAACTCTGGATTTTCATAAACTGTCTTTAGAACTACCACCAAACTCTGTGTTTTAGAATTTTGATACTCAATAGGTAGAGGCAAGATGTGGAAAAACAAATAATACTGAAAGAAAGGTGCAAGGCCCACCTTAGCACAGAGAGGTCTGTTCACCATAGTAATGAATGAGGAGAAATAAAATGGATCTGCAAAGCAGCCAGGCCTTGACTGGGAGGGATGGCAGCTGCAGAAAGGAATAGACAAATATCCCATACCTGGGACTGGGCTCCAGGTCACTCTCACACAACAGAGCTGGAAAGTCAGGAGGTAGAAAAGCTGTGATTATAAACAGAACATTATTGAAATGTATTTTTTATTTATTAAAGTGAAGTAGTTAATAAGGCACATTTTGCCCTGACTCTAGGATGGGACAGTACATAATACTGGCTGGTGGTGGGGATGTGGGGGATGAGGAGAACCAACAAGATTTAATGTCCATTTCAAAGCCTGTTCTGTCAAAAAACTTAGCCTGAGTAAATACTATTCTATGATAATAATTTTAGAAGTGTAGCACACACAGTATGAAGAAGACATAAGTAGGTCTCACAATGCTTAGCAGAGCATTTATCTTGATTTTTTTTTTTAATTAAAGTGGTATTAATATGGAAATTGATTAAATAGATCACCACCATTTGCAAACTACAGAGAAAACAATGATTTAACATTTTTTAAAGTCGATGTGAGTTCACCAGTCTATTTTCTTTTGCTAAGCCATTCAGTGGATTGTCAAAGTATAATAAGTAATGGCATCTTGGATTATGTTAATTGAGATTTTTTAGTTTATTGAAAATGTCACTTCATGGAAACAAACCAGATTAGAGTCCAGGAGCACAGTGAACTTCTGAGGAGGTTACACCAGGTGCAAGAGGGAAACAATATCTGGAACAGAGAGATTGTGAAGGAAAGACTGAGTTCCAGGTGGAAAGCTTAGATGGAAGTTTGTTGTACATTCATTAAATTTAGCAGCTAAATGGGTTTCAGGAACAGAAGACATCCTGAGATGGTATATCCAAACCATTTTATCTCTATAGCAAAATAGAGATTGTTTTTTCTTACATTTAAATAGTTTTTCTCATTCATGTTTATTATTATTATTATTATTATTATTATTATTATTATTATCATCATTACTATTTGAACCCTTCTGTATTGACAATAAACTTTCCTGCATGTTTTATGAAAACATGAAAGTTTTTGATGACAGTGATGACTGTTCTGAATTTGATCAGACCCTCAAGAAACTTGAAGGCTGGTTTCTGAGTTCTTGTGAGAAACATTTTCTACTGATGTGTTGAAAAAATGTTATGAAATAATTTCTGTGTTTATCTTTATATTTTCTGTGTTTATCCTTTATACTTCACTTTAGACCTTTACATCTTCTACTAATGTACAAGGACAGCTTCTGGCCTGATAAATTTTTAGGATGAGGAGGGTAATTTCTCTTCTTTAGTGAAAGGAACACAATTTCTGTTAAAAACTTCGAGTGTCCTGACTGAAGAATAAATGTTTGTTCATTCTTCTTTTCAATTCCTTTATTTCCAAAAGAAAACATTTAGATGTGAAAGTGAATGTGTTGGTTTTAGACTAGATACAACCTACTTTAATTCTGAATTTTGCTCTTTGATTTAGAATCAGTTACCAAAGAACCTTCTCTACTTGTTTCTACAGGCTGGAGAATATGTAAGTTTCTCTTAAAATAACAGTGCTGGTTGCTCAGTTTGCAAATGTAAATTTTGACAGTGATTTTGGGCACTCATTGACAGATGCCTAAAGGACACAAATTACTTGCTTTATTAATTCCTTGTGAAATCTAGGTCATTTCACCAAAGCTGAATATAGCCAAGAATGTTCAGATCTGCTTAAATGTAAGGTCAAACAACTTGACTTTTTAATTAAGGGTAAGTAAAATTGCAGCTATTTCAGTAAATATATTCTTGGAAATCTATTTGATATGAACTTGATTTCTTTCATGTATTTGCTACTTATACTTTCTAATATTTCTATCTTCTTTTTTGGTTTGCTTTCTAATATTTGTCACCCCAAGATATTTTAGGATCTGCATTGGCATAACCAGTTTTCCATGCAGAATTACATGTTCCAATTTAATTAGGAGTGGTAGCTCTTATTGCAATGCCAGCAACAATTTTAAACAAATACCATCTCCTGCAGTCTTTTGTGTGCAATTAACTCAAAGTTACAGAAAGAGAACTCATATCCCATGGTGTTCTCAGAGGAAACACTGTCCCATTAAAGGTTGCATTCAATTGTTTTCTCTGTCACTGAGAAAGCCTTGTTCTAATTGAAAAAGTAGTTAATACAAATTTCTATTCTAATAATGGCTGGGTTTGAATCTGGAACAAGTCATTGTTAACACAAGGCAAGGCTTTATGTGAGCAGCAGAACACTTTAAATCCTATTTGCTCTACAAGTCTCTCATCTTCAAAGGCAAAAATTTGCCAAGTACTTCACTGAATTAACTTTTTAAAATATTCCATTGCTTGTCACAGTCTTTTAAGGGCTTCATCACAACATGGCTTATTTTTAATACTCATCATGCCTTCTTAGTCTCCTTTTGTTTTCTTTTGTTCTCTCTTCACAAAATGAGAAATATCATTGGTTTTCACCTTCTCCTTTGGGTACCACCTTTATCAAGATATCAGCCAATTTCTGGGAATTCTTTTGCTCTAGCTGCTTCATTTTGCACAGGATTTGCAGCAGCAAAGGTGACACACTTTGGGGTACATGGGTAATGCTCATTGTTTTTTAAATTACTACTGCAAAAGTATAGATTTTATATCATATGTTGAACCCTGAGTATCTTCAAAATCTCCTCTGGAAAATTTTGGTAAGTCAGCATAGTTAATTAAAGCATTGATTATTCATTTAGGAAAATTTTCTGTTTAGGGTGAATCCATGCTGGAAAATCAATAAAAGCACTTGTGTACATTGCTAAATGCCACTATGAACACTGATGTGTAGAAAAAAAAAAAAAATTTAAATATCTTGGATAAATTAATAGTCATAAAATCAGAATCTTGTATTCCAGGGCTAGGTCTGCTTCAGGGACATGGTAGTGCAAACATTCGTGTTGATGATATGATATTCAATCCACAGCCTTGAGTAATTTCTGTAAACCTCAAACTGGAAAGGAAGAGGTCACTCAGATGTCCCTGATGCTAACACCTTTCATGAAAGGATCAGGAAGCTCACTGCTGAATTGTGTCTCCTTGCCAAGTCTGTAACAATTCCTACTCAGATGTGTAGTTTTTTTTTGACATAGCTGGGATATCACAGACACAAACCCAGGGCTGGCAGATACAATGTAAGATTTTGGGGCAGATGTGCACAGCTCTGGCTTGGCAAGTGGTGAATTCCACCTGTAACAACTGAGCTAAAGATATTATTTCCAAAGCTGGGGGAAAAGGTTATTCTTCCTTCTTTCATATTGTTTCCTCATAGCAAATGTGGGGTTTGCTGTCCATGATTCATAATGAAAGAGGTGTGCACCCACATGCATTTATCCTGTGTTATTCCACTCAGACATAGCACAAAAAGACATATACAAGATCAAGATAAACACCTATTTCTATGCTAAAACCTTCATATGCAAATATCAGGCGACAATCCACTTCAAATCTTCACCCTTTTTGTTAAACCAAGCCCTATTATTCCATCTCCTAAAATGTCTTCAGCTGATAATAATTATTCACTAGCAATCTTTTCCCAATCATTTCCCATCAAAGGAGAGATGCAGTTTGCCTTGCCTGACTGTTGCTTGCATATGCAACTTTTTTTTCCATGCAAGTCCATAATTAAAATTAGTTTCACAGTTGATTGATTCCACGTCCTATGAAGTTATGGGTTCAAATTTCAGTGACATCCACAGAAAGTTTCATTGAAGTGCTGAGTGTACAATCTCAACAAATTCAGCAGTCCATTGCAGAGGTCCTTACTGGAGGCTCTTTTGGTCCATTTTTCCATACTTTTGCAAGGCTGCAAGCATGAGAATCTCCAAAGCAGTGAATTTGGCAGGGTGATCATATATCAGTTGTGTTCATAAGGATTCTTTATTTACTTACAGACCAAATTCCCATCTTGCAAATGTAACACTGTCAGAGGGCAATGTCCCTGTGCTGTCTCTAATTTCAAATGGCTCCTATCTGAGCAAAATCTAATTATCAGCTCTCATTTCAGTGAGTGGATGGAATAGCAGCTTAGTGCCTTTGCAGATATTGCTTGATATTTTATGGCCTGGTATGTTTTTCTTTAGCCAGGAATTTCTAATCACTCTTTAAAAAAAATCCATAATGAAGTTTTAATGAAGTTTTAAACTCATTAGTCAAAATAAACAAAGGCTTCCTCTTAGAAATGCATGTTTTTCACAACAATTACTTCTAATCCAAGTAAATTGATTTTCCAGCCTTTAATCCATTCTGGAATCTTGAAATTAATTTTCTCTTTCATATAATGTCAGATTGGCTTTTTCTTTTCTTGCTCCCCAGACAGCCAAATTATCAGCCAACATGGTCCTACATAACTTCTCAGTTTAGTCTTGGTGATAGGGGAGTCATTCAGCATCCTTCTTCCTTAGAGTAAAAAGCACAAGTGTGCCAAAAGACAGACTGTTACAGAGGTGCTGACATTTATAAACACAAAAAAAAAGGCAAAAAAAAAAATAGAAATTAAGTGACCAAAGCAGCTTTAGGGAAGTTATGTGTGTTAGCTTAATTTAACAAAGGTTAATTTTTTTTTTAATTTTAGGAATGCAGAGGGAAAATAAACACAAGACAGGTATTATGGAAATAAAAGGGGCTGGGTTGAGAGGGAGACATGGAAAAGGAGAAAAGCAGCAAGGAGTTGTAGAAAAAGGTGTGGAAGAAGGAATTATCTAGTTTCTTATCCTGCCCAGTAATTTACAAAGAAAGAAGTTGATTTCCTTCTGCACTTTTCTGGTTTTGCAAATATGTGCAGGTAAGGTCAAGTGGCCATAAAGCAAAGTGTCCTTGCCCTGCTGTCACCACTCCAGCTAAGCAAACCCAGCCTGGCTCAGCACCTGGGGGGGACACACAGAGGAGGGAGTTGGATTCAATCTGACACATGATCTACACCAGAATTCTGGGCCTTTGATAGAATGGGAGACTGTAGGGAACTGAAACAGGAATTAAATAATCCTAAACTAGATAGGACTTCAAACGGGGGAAAGCAAAAGCCAGTATTAGGATTTCCTGCCACTTTCATTTTGGTCATTTTTAAATTCCCTGTGACAAAACACAGGCACAAAGAAAGCTTCTGTTGTGAAGGGCATTTGGGCTGTATGATACTAGAAAACCTTAATATAGGATAATGTTAATGTTTTTAACACTGTAAAACTTAAACTCAACATGAGCTATTTCATCTCCATAGGAGAAATCAGAACAATTTAGGAAGCTCTTCACTGCAGTGAAACATACTCTACAGGCACACTTTCATAAAGGAATGACAAACGACAACAGCAAGAACAACAAACAGGAAAAATGACTAAACAATAGCACCACAGCTGACTGATTTAAAGGTAGGAAACCAAAGTGGGGGATAAATGGCTATTTTCTGCCCTTGAAGTGAAAGGCCACAACCACTTTGTCATTGACCATATTTCTGAAGGTTCTGAAGTTCTAGAAAAATTAGGAAAATTAGCATTTGCTGAAAACACCAATTAGGTAGGTACTAAGGATAGTAAGAATGAGGGCAGACTAGAAGAAATCCATATTCAGTGACTGGGCATTCACATTACAGATTAAGTGCAATTCACCTAAACAGGAAATGATGCACATAAAAAAATAAAAAACTGCAGATGATAAAATTATTTCTAAGCATATCATTACAATTTAGGAGTAAAACCTGTCTATATGATAGATCAACCCACAAAAATATAAATGCATTACTCAAAAGCAAATATTAAAAAATATTTTAGAAGAAATAGGGAACTAAACAGAATTTCATGTGTTTCTCACATCTTGAATCTGATACACACCTTAAAGAAGCATTTATTATTGCTAGAAAAGATCCAAATAAGAACAAAAAGGATGTTAAGTGGCAAAAAACTGGTTAAGTATTAATTATCTGGGGTAGAGTATTTTCCTCATTGCCAGCACAGTCTTTGTGTACAGGCCATTTAGTTATACACTGATAAACTTATTTTTAGCTCCTTTCCAGCTGCTGCTGCCATTGCCAAAATTTTACTTTTGTTGTTTATTTTTTTTCTGGCAGACGACAATAATAAGTTGCTTGTGCTAGGAAGTGTTGTGTTTCAATACCAGGAAGACTGAGCTAATATGCAAAAAAACATTTAAATTATTCTTGTTCAAAGGAGAGAAGTGACAAAAGCATTGAGATCCTATAGGATCTTATATATAGCTGAAGGTAGATATGTGTATGGGATTAATAGTAGTGATGCCAGGTAATTTACCCTCAGAAAATGAATGTATCAATAGTAATAATAATTGGGGAGGTTTCCCACATTTGATGAAGTCTTAGGCAAAAATTACTTTGCTGGTTGTATCCCTAAGGCCCAGGCTCAGAGCACATACCAAGATTTCAGTACCCCTCAATGAATTTCTAATCAGGGATCCTTTGAACCAAAGCAGGATCTTTGCTTTACACAGAACACACCAGAGGTTTCATGTAGACGTCCTGGCCATACATATAAAAGAAGCAAATATAAGCAAAATAGCATGGGGTTTTGTCTAAACCAATATTGCAATTTATTTTTCTAAACATTGTAGCAAATATCCTTCTTCAAATAAATTAACCTATTTTTTCTTTACAAAATTTTCTTGATATTCATATATTGTAAAATACTTCATAAAACCCCTCAACAAACACCCTTCATAACTAGGAGAATTGTGGTGAGCAGCACACCACACGTTCTGCACATTTTTCAAAGCACAGCATTTAAAGCAAGATGTATTTCTGGCAAATCACCCTCAATTGTAAATTTTAAGGGGAATTTTTGAGGGCAGGCAAAGTAGACTACCATGAAGAAAAGCAGGACATGACAATAAAAAAATATATGTCATAAAATCACTGAATATTTTGGGTTGGAAGGGACCTTTAAATGTCCAATTCTCTCTGCAATGACCACAGGCATCTTCAACTCAATGAGGTTGCTCAGATCCCAGTCCAACCTGACCTTGAAGCTTTCCTGGGATGGGACATCCACCAGCTCTCCAGGCAACTTTTTTCAGTATTTCACCATATATAAAAACTCAATTTTCTACAATTAGAGCTTAGAGGCAATAAATATTTCTTCATTAAAACTGTCAAATTTGCAACATTGATGAGTCTAATTTTCTGAATATTTTATTCGAAAGCCATAGAAGGGGGAGCAGTAAAAATTCCTCTAACCCTGAAAATTATGCAGCAGTCAAAGTCAATTTGTAAAGTATATGAAGCCAAAAATAGGACAAGGCATTATTCAACTTGTGAAGGAGGGCTTTATTTTCAAAATTAATGTACTTTTCCCCTAACCTCTTCTTCAAAACTGCTGTTATGCCATCAAACTAATTTTCCATTCCATCATTCCTCCTCATGTTCTAATCTTCTCTGGCATCTAAAACATTAGCAAAAAATTGACTTCTCTTTCTCCCTGTAGTCCTGTGAAAATATTTAAGAATCCCAGTCTATGTAACCTGAATTATGCTGGACAAGGTTTGCTTATTAAAACAAGGAAGAAGGAGTAGGAAGCAAAACAATTTAATAAAGTGGCAGAGCTCAATATTCTCACTTCTGAGTGCACTGCTCAGCAGCTCTGCTCAATTTGTAGGACAGACAAAATATATTTCCTAATCTGGATCTTTCCTACTAATCCCTGAGTGCAAATTGTTAGCAAAGATTCACACAGATTCATGAAAATATCTGAACACATTTATTTAATCAGCTTAAGAAAATAATCGAAAAAATAAATTCTTAAAACCCAGCTGTGTTCCACCCTCTGCTTATTCTGGGTATGGCACTACAAATTCAGCTTTTGATTAGAGAAGAGTGAATTTCTGCCCTTTTCCACAAAGTAGAGAGAACAGTGATTTTTGCAGTGAATGTGAGTATGTGTGGAGAACAGCCCAGTGTGTATCAGGCCAGTTTGCCTGACAGTTGACAGCAAAGATAACACTGTACAAATGTCTGATTTTAAACTTGGGGTTTGTACTAAATTCAGGTCCAGTTGTTTGAATTTTCTCACATTGAAAGTAAAATGGCATTCAGAATTCAAAATCAGTGAAACTCAGCAGAAAGATTGGAGAAATAAGGGGAAACACTTTATGGGTGGGCTTAGCAGCTGGTCTGCAGGCCAAATTGAGCTAACAGAAGAAGTTGATAAAATATGAGTTTATCCATAGCAAGGAAGAAAGCAAGGCCATTAGCATGGAAACTGATAAAATAGACACATAAGGGATACTTGCAGTTAGAGGACACGTGCCTTAGTGAGCAGTATACATGCCTCAATAATTTGTTGTAAACTCTTGCCAATTAATTATTGATGTTATAATTGCTTGATATCAATAAAATACAATAAACTATTGCTTTGTCCAATGAATATAATGAGCTGCTTTGATGTAACTAATGACTTAAGATCATGCTTTGTTAGGTGTATAAAACTTAAGAACAACTTTTAATAAAAAATAAGCCACTGTTATTAGTGCACAAGTGTGTGTGTATGTTGTGTGTCTGTCTCTACAGCAACAACACTTCTGTGGTGAGGGCCTATACATAAAAATCATCTTTCTCCTTTTTCAGTGGACTTGAATAAGTCAAACTCTGCAACCTTCAGTATTTCAAAACATTCTTTTCTCCTTTTCAGTGACAGAAAAAAAAAACTGAAATGTGACTCTGCACCCAATGTTTTTGGGTAAGAGACTCTTAAGGTACCCATACAAGCGTAAAGCAATTAATTTAAATGCACTGTAGCATTTACACCGTGGTAGCACATATAGAAGTAACAAGTTCAAGACTTAAGAGTGTGTGTGTTGCATATGAGCACAAGAGTAGTTTGTAGTTGGTTATTTATGCAACATTTGAGAAGCAGAAATTTACTAGGAGGAGGGAGCATGGAAAAACAAAATTGCAATTTGCTGAAAACTGGAACTATCTTGAAATAAAAAGATTACATATTGAAAATGAACCTTTTTAAAAAATAATTTATTTATAACTTCATTCCTAATTTACAGAAAAAAAGTTTTAGGGATTAAATAGCTCTTTTAGTACTTTTCCATAGTCCCATTGCAGCATTTCTGTTGGCCTTTCTTAATAACTTCCCATACGTTAGATATTATAAAACAAGAAGGTCTAATTCTCAGTCAAAAATGTGAAACCAGCCTTGCCTGTACACCTAAGATAAATTGTTGCTGGATTACAATTTAGATCTGTGTAACATCAATGTATTGCTGCAATACAAATGATACACAGGGATAATGACATCTGTTTAGCTCCATCAGTCTCATCAGGTTCTCTTACTCTTTATTACTGGCTGCATCTATAAATAACTAAATGTATATCCAGTTTGCATGATACACCTTGATGTGGACAGCACCAAAATCCTGGGTTAATAAGATAGGAAAAAATACCATACTTGTTACTATACCAACTTGTTACTATATCAGTAACAAGGCAGCAACACATGGTGAAGTTATGCTGATTAAATGTAGAGATGCTATACATACACTAAAATCAGAAATTAAGTAGCAATTGCAAAAAGAAGTTTCTCCATTTCATAGAAGGAAACTAAACACTCCTATAGCAGGTTATGGCACATTATGGCAATTTACACACTTTCCACAATCTAAACTCTCTTCCATCAGAACCATTCTGTTCATTAATCAGATTTGGGCGAGTAACTGCCCTCCCCTCTTTCTCTACCTGTATTGTTAATTATATATATTTTTTATCACTTTTGGCAAACTTTCCCACCATTTACCAATTGTAAAATAATGACAGTGCGTTTCTACATTCCAAAACAACATGTCACTGTAGTGTCTGAGTGTATCATATGACCTCAGAAACTCAGACATATTTTCTACAGCTACCACAATAAAATAGTCTTCCAGGCTCTGGTTATAAGTATCAAAATTTAGTAAAATATTAATTCAACCTCAGTGTTCAATGCATATTGAAATGATGCCAATAATTACCTTGCCTTGGGAGTGCATTTAGAATGGAAATTATTATTGCAGATTTTTTTGAGAAATAAACTCTGAGCCAGAAGCTCCAGACTTCACTTCACAAGTGTATGGAAGTGTGTGATTTTATTTTTCCCCTCCCCACCCTCCTAGAAGTTCCCACTATGCAGACCTTCAGGATATTTTTAACACAATAATATATTAACATGACAAAGTAACCTGTGTTGCAGAGAGCACAGCAACCCAGCACACAGGCAAGATAATAAAATACAGAAAATAAACCAACTGCTAAGTTAACAAAATCAAGTGGCCAGTCATGTATGGGTTTGCAGAAAAGTACAACTGTGTACATTATATTTAATTTCATCTTCTGCATTCTATATTAAAATAGCCCTTTACAGACTTCATTTCAAGGCCATAAGGAAATTTCAAGAGGTGGAAAGGAGACAGTGTACAATGTATTCAAGAACAGCAGGGCAAGAACAAAGTAGGCAGTCTAGTAAGAAATTACTTTGAGTGGGCTATAGATTTTAAACCCCTCTCCATATGTTTTTTATATATAAATTTTCTATTAGATAGTTAGTACAGAAAAAAAAAAAAAAACACCATAAACTGAAATAATCCCAAGAGTACTCTTTTGACTTTCCCCAGACAACAGGCTCAGTTCTTCTGCAGCCATTGAATTCCCATTCCTGACTACCTAAGGGTATGGATTGAACTGGAAAAAATAATTCAAAACCACATTTTCTCAAAATCTTCCCCTTAATGGTTTGGGCAGTTTCCCCGAAAGGCAGGATGTAGTGGTGTGTGTTTTGTTTGATTTTGCCTCTCTCGCTGTTGTATTTTAGGAGGGTTGTAAAGTTATGGTTTGCCCCATGTTACCCCTGTCCCTTCCCCTCATAGTGGTTTTTGTCCAGGTTTTCCCACCACTCAGGGTGTCCATCAACCTGCTCACCCCCCCTTTCCCCCGGTTTCTGCTAAGTCATTCCCAGTTGTCCTGCCCCCCTTCATGTCAATTAAGTTTTCCCTGCCCAGCTTGTTCTCGAGGTTTCTGTGTCAGTCCCCTTGTCCCCCGTGTATGGTTTGTTGTGTGGGTTTTCTCCCACCCCTATGTTTTCCCTATTGGTTTAGTTAAACATATCCTTATCCCTGTTGTAACTACCCATGGCTGCTGTACCCACCTCCCTGAGTCAGAGCTTTGATCAGCTCTTGCTGGGCCTTGNGGGAGATTACTCTGAAGCCTTCTTTGACTGCAAAGGCCCTAAAACACCTGATGGACAAAGCCCCTGGTGCCAGGCTGCTCTGGGGGAGCGAGGGCTGTGCATAGTTCCCCCTCACTGGGCTGCTCTGTCAGATGGGACAGAAGCTCCCTTGCCTCTTGCCCGGTAGGTTTGTTGGTAAAGGAAATGTGTCTGTCACTAGCTGTGACACATCCCAGAGCAGGATGATTTCACTGGTTTGTCCTCGGGGAATGCTGTCCCCTTATCCTCACCCAGGCGTTGTCTGAGATAGTGCTAATAAGCCTAACCAAAACCATGCCAGAGAAATATGAATAATTAAACACTGTGTAGCATGAAAATTCTCAGTTTCTTGACCTCATTTAGTTCATTAACACAGGCATGCAGGGATAGAGGAGAACCACATTTTCAGGCATCTCAGTTTTCAAAGATTATTGTCTGAATCTTAATTATCTTACAGCATTGTTTTCTTTTGTTTTACTTAATGACTTTGCCAAAATTAAATTTATTATCTGATTTTCAGAAGTGACAAAGAATTAAAATATATACTTTCAATGGAGCTTTGAGCATCTGGAACATCAGTTTAATTTTGGCAAGGGGAGTTAGGGCAATGATGCAGTAAAGAGAGATACAGGCAGTCTCCTTAAATGAGCACCTTAAGATGAAAACACAGGCTACTAACAAGAAGGCATAAAACCATCACAACAAAGTTAACCTTAGGTGAGAAGAAAATTTTTGTATATTTTTATTTCTTGAAAAAATGCTAATCTTTTTTATCATATTTTCTAAATCAAAATTTATTTCAAAAAGGAACAGCAACGAAAAGATAAAAAAATAAAATAGGTGATACTTGTGTATAACAGTGCCAGTTTTGTCAATGATTTCAACAAATCCTTGTTTTGTCTTATTCTGCTATAACTTTAGTCTCAGCTAGATCTCAGACTTATCTTGGGCTGTGATGGAAACCTTGGTGCCTACATGCAGCAGGACCCACATATATCTGTACTTTCATAAGATTCATCATCATTCACTGGCTGACTAATGTAACTTGAGCCCTATGAAGGCTTATGTATTTTATTGATATTTCCTGTGGACAAATGCATAAAATATGCAAATCTATACAGAAAACTGACAATCATCTATTTTAAAATGAATCTAGCTATTGATCCAATTGCTGTTGTCAAAACAAGAGAAGAAATTCTATGTTTAAAATCCTTTCAAGTATCTGTATTTTCCTTTCACAAAAGTCTTTCAGAAAAGTCAGCCTAAATATTACAGAGGTGGAGTTTATAGGGGGAATGAAATTGTGAAATGCTGATTGTGTTTCCTTTCTTTTTGGCAGGTCCCTTAGAACAGAGTTAGCAGTATTTCTGTTCCTACATTTTCCAGGAACACACTCAGACTGGATTCACAGTACAGTTCTACAGACAAACCACAGCCAGTTTATGAGGATTGAGAGGATTCACAAGGGGCCCTAGACCTGCAGACAGTCTGCAGAAGTTGTGGTCTAAACATGGTGGAAACTCAAACCCTGTAGATTAGGCCTCCAGACTAATAATTGTTCCTCTAGAAATGGATGAGTATTATTCTACTTAATGCACATATGCTTTTTTTCTTTACTAACCAGCTAAAAAGGGTCATTACTAAGGAAAGTATAACTGTTCCCCTGGCTATAGAGTTCAGTTTTCTTTCCTTGCTAAATAAGAACTTTCCTAAATAAGTTATGGTGTTCTGATGGCTTCTGAAAGAAAACAAAAAACATTTAGGCTTTGACAACTATTCTATGCTTTAAAGCTAAGGAAAGAAGACCTAAAGTATTGTATAGTCATTATTTTATTTTATTTTTTGCTATAAATTCCTTATTTTTTCTTAAGTTCTACATTATGTCGCAAAGAACTGCAGCACATTTGCTTATTACAGCAATTTCAATCTTAGATTTTATTGTTGTTATTTGTTATACTCTCTTCAGTTTCCATATCTCAAAAACAACTTCAAAATGGGAAGAAGTTGGCATTTAAGGGGACACCAACTACCTCAAACAAGAGCCAGAACTGAGCCATATGGGATGACAATTTAAGCCATTCTTGGGGTCGCCAGGTACCTTGAGGAACTTCTTGCTTTCAGTGCTGGGGGAATCAATCATATTGAATGCCTTGATATAAATCCCCCAGGGATTGCCTGAGCCAGCTCAGTTTCTGAGTCACTAATGAGTCATAATGCTTTGTCAAAAAATTGCTCCCCAGCACTTCAGGTTCAAGTAGAGGGAATTCTGAACTCACACAGGTGCTCCATAGGAGGCCTCTAACAAAGCAAGGCAAGGTCTGCAGGCAGACACAGTACCTTTTATTCTACCACCTGGTGGGGCTGGAGAAATTAGACAGGCTTTCAGGCACATAGGCCTTTTTCTAGGTCTGAAAGAACTTTAAAAACTAGATACTAGTAGAGACCAATGACTCAGAGTTTAGTTAGACATGTATCAATTAGATCAACTTTGAAAGAAAAGATAGTTGTGACTGTGGAGTATAGGAGATGTAATTAGGGGAAGGCAGAAGAGAGGCAGAGAGATGGTGAGATTCTTTCAGCCTAGAGAAAAGGGAGAGAAAATTGTCCTGTGGAACATGGCAGAGAGAGGCAAAGGGATAGAGAATTTACTCTGCCATAAAATCAGTATCTTTCTATAGAGCCCCTGATTATCATGAGACATAAATTTTAGTTCTCAGTATCTATTAAATGTATTTTTTAGGTTTCCTTTCTTTTTTTTCTCCCAACTATAACTGTACTTTAACAAGTGATGCCATCTCAGCTTTACTGCTTCCTCATTACTACCTTCCTTATGTACCTGCCACCTTCAATACCTACAGCAAAACTGCACTGTAGCAAAGCAGGGAAGTAAAGACAATAATATAATAACTGAAAATAATAATTGCCTGAAATTGATAAAGGAAAGAAAAGAAGGTTGATAAGTTTCTTGAGATTTATTTCCATTTGTCTTATATTCATGAAAAATATTTTTTTTAATTTCATTTTTGTGTAAGTTTACTTGGTCTGGATTACAAGGATGGAAGAAATTGTGTCAGTATTACCTGTACACAGATGGGACAGCAGAGCCTCCCTCTTGTAAGCTCGTGTATGTGCATAGTGGAAGGACAGGTTGTATCTCTATGTCTCTCTGCATCTGCCTTTTCTGGATTACTTTTCAGCAAAGTTACTCTCTTTCTGTTCCAACATAGCAAACCTTAGTTTTATTCAGCATCTGTCGTGTTGATGACATCCCAGATGTTCTTATTAGTTGTAGATCTGCTCAACTACCTAAACAAATTTCCATTTCTTCTTAATACCAATGCATTTAAGATATAATGAAAAGCAAAAATGTTAATCCTGAACATTAATGAGCACTATAGTATGAGTAGCAAGTGATAAATTTATTCCTGTCACTAAAATACTTCTAATAAACAGGGTGCAGATAAAAACATAAATGTTTTAGATCTCAGTTAGCTAAGTGGTAGTTAGTTCCTTGTGGAAGCAGAAGACATTTATTCAACAAAGAGCTTAGGATAAAGACAAAATAAATAGCTCCAGGGCACAAACACAGGGTCAGTGCTTTCACACATCCCCAATGATCTGACAGTGTTTATTTCTGTTTCTAAACAGTAGATGCATTCCTGTATTAATGGTGACTTTGAACACTCACAAAAACATACCCACATACACACCCACACACATGCATGTTCACACAGGTACATGTGCACGAGTGGTCATGTGTGGGGAGATGCTTAGCAAGTTGGACGCCTGCACTTTCTTTCTTTTTCTTTCTTTCTTTCTTTCTTTCTCTTTCTTTCTTTCTTTCTTTCTCTTTCTTTCTTTCTTTCTTTCTCTTTCTTTCTTTCTTTCTTTCTCTTTCTTTCTTTCTTTCTTTCTCTTTCTTTCTTTCTTTCTTTCTCTTTCTTTCTTTCTTTCTTTCTCTTTCTTTCTTTCTTTCTTTCTCTTTCTTTCTTTCTTTCTTTCTCTTTCTTTCTTTCTTTCTTTCTCTTTCTTTCTTTCTTTCTTTCTCTTTCTTTCTTTCTTTCTTTCTCTTTCTTTCTTTCTTTCTTTCTTTCTTTCTTTCTTTTTTCTTTCTTTCTTTTTCTTTCTTTCTTTCCTTCTCTTCCCTTTCTTTCCTTCTTTTCTTTTTTTCCTTCCTTCCTTCCTTCCTTCCTTCCTTCCTTCCTTCCTTCCGACACTTCCTTCCTTCCTTCCTTCCTTCCGACACTTCCTTCCTTCCGACCCTTCCTTCCTTCCTTCCGACACTTCCTTCCGACAATTCCTCCTGACACTTCTTTCTTTCCGACACTTCCTTCCTACCAACACTTCCTTCCTTCCTACACTTCCTTCCGACACATCCTAGGCTTCCTTCCTTCTGGCAATTCCTTCCGACACTCCCTTACCAAACTTTCTTCCTTCCTTCCGACACTTCCTTCCTTCCTTCCTTCCTTCCTTCCTTCCTTCCTTCCTTCCTTCCTTTCTTCCTTCCTTTTTCTTTTGCTTCCTTTCTCTTTCTCTCCCCACTCACTTTCTTTCCTGCCTTTCTGCCTGCTAGAAAGGAAATAACAGCAGAAATCTGAGTACCACAACTTTTTAGTGTGATTCATTTCACTTAGTTTTAGCCATCCAAGCTCCCTCCAGATGAAGTGCCATGTGGATCTACTGTCTCTTATCTCCCATTACCTCTGAAAGAAATATCTATCTGCTCACAGCAGGAGGCAGATAAACGTCAGTACCTACACTGAGAGCTGTGTCTGGAGAGCTACAGAGAACCCAACGTGGACACCAGCATCCAGTCAGCTGGGTGACTGCAGATTCTATCATCTGACTCGACTAAGGCCTGGATAAGTTTGCTGAAACAAAGATTTCTAGTGTAATTTGAGATGCCCTGGAGAATCCAAGATATCCATGGAGGATCAAAAGATAAGACCCATGGAAAGCCTGTGTTCTTCTAGAGCAAAATGGGGAAGTCAGGTGAGAGATCCTGAAGCATTTCATGCTGACATTAGGTGATTATTTCTGGGCAACTGAACTGAATGACTGATCCCTCTGGACTGTACAAGGAGTTCAGATTACAAATAATCCCCCGAGTGTAGCTGTATTAAACTGAATCCTTCCTTGGTTGATGGCCTAACAGTGCACACAGCAGTGACTTCAGCTGCCTAAACGTGAGCACCAGAGCTATATGAGAGTCTCTAAATCATCTGCAAAATCTGACCTTATAGTCTGAACACAAGACATCAGGGACACGATGAGGAATCAAGAATGTCTAATGGAGACCAGGAATGAAACACAACAAAACTGAAATAAAGGGATGCCTAAGTTCAGGAAACTCAACCCATCCTCCAGTTCTTATTCAAATAAGAGCAGATTTGGTTAGTCTTACTTTTAGTTGTGGACAAAATTAACATATTTAAGGTCTGACTTTGTAAAAAGGAAGTTCTAAACTAGAGAGGTCATATATTTAAATTAATGATATTTCTATTACTCCTACAATAGTAGTTAAGGTTTTGTAAACAATGTATGTACCTTATAATGCCCCATAAAAGTAGCTTATTACATCAGGGTTTACTAGAAATTCTAAATATCTATAGATTTAAATATTTTTATATAATTAGGAGTGCATTTTATATAGGATAAAGTGGTTTCAGTTGAAAAGTTTGCACTTATTTAAACATTTGTTTCTGAAGATTACAAGTCATTGTGCAGCTTTGAATACATCCAAGTTAATAGAATTTCAGTAGCATTACATTACAAATTCTGGGTTTTAAATGATACATCATAACAAAATGAAATATTCTGTAGTGCATGAATTATGTGCTATGAAAAATACACTTGCATATCTCAAGCATGAATGCTACAATGCAATGCATTTCCTGATCACAAAAAATTGATTGATTTATATAATTTATTGTATATTAGTTGAACTTGTTCTCTAAGGAATTCACTACAGATTCAGATCCCAAGACAAAAAAATTTTGATAAGCTCTTCTGAGCCCCAGTCTCTGAGTTAATCCAAATTGTGACTCTGGAGAAAGCAGTATCTTCCACTTTCTGTTAATCTCTAGTCTCTCAACTGCACAAGTTTTCTTGCCTTTTTTGGCAAGATGAACAATTTCAGAAAACTCTCCTTCTTTCTTCTTTAGAAATCTGATTTTTCATTATCTCTTCATTGGTGTTGGTATCTTAACCATTGATAGTATCTGCTTTCTGTGTTTCCTTTTCAAAGACATAGTACTGATCCTGGGCAAACTGCTTTTATTTAGCCAGGTTCATTGAAGTCTCTCCTATTAAGTGAGATTTTTTTGAAAAGGGAAAGCAACCAAAAAACCCAAACAAAACAGACAAACAAAACCCCAAACCCCTCCTCCCTCATAAAAATAAACAAACAAATAAACAGTGTCAACACTCTAAAACAGTCTGAGCCAAACTCAGGTCACTTCCTAGGGGATTTAGACCATAAGCACCCAACACTATTTGCATGACTAAAAGAGGTTATTCAGGATACTTGCTTTGCAAGGTTTCCAGACTTTGGTAATCCATACATTTAGTTGTGCCATCATTTTTTCAGCTGTGAAGATATCTACATCCCCAGTTATAGTTCTAAGTGTGACACCCCCAGTACCCCAACAGATTCAGCAAGTGCCAAGCAATGAGAGCCCCTCATGGAGTCATCAGAGCACTTCTCACATCCAGTCAAGGTGAAAACACAACAGGCATGATATTGCCTGCAGGGATAACAGCAGTGCTTAGTGCCTGGGTCCATGAAGTAGACAACTTGGACCACCCCTGGCAGGAAGCAGTGTTGAATCTATTGGTGTTAATCCCACACCACTGAAATAACTGAATATATGCAGCTTGTATTAAAGGGCTCTCTTCATCCCAGCCATCAATACTAAATCACTTCTCATTTTATGACCATCATGTTTCATAGCAGGTGTCTTCTGCTGCAATGATAGAACTGTGTCCTAAAAAATATATGAGCAAAGGAGATGGAAAATTCAAAAGCACTGTGCCTATGCAATGGAATTCACTTATCTATAAGAGATAAATAAACCACAGATATCTCACTGTCAGAGTATGTGAAAAATTCATTTTTTCCATTTACTTTTTCTTCACACAAAGTTCCATAATGCAATACTTTATTAATGAATTAAAGTCTTTCTCCTATTTATTTTTAAATGGTGATACTGATACTCCTGTATATCCAGTTATCCAAGCCTTGAGATCTGACAAAAATTTCAGTATTTCTAAAGTATTGTTAAGAAAATACTGGTTTTAAACATATAGTTTTCTTAAGATATCATTGCCCAGAGAAGTTGCTGACTTCCCATCATGGGCTCAAGGATAACTGGAAGTGTTCAAGGCCAGGTTGGATGGAACTTTGAACTCACTGGGGTCTGGAATCAGATGATCTCTAAGGTCAGTTTCAACCCAAACCAATCCACGACTTTATTATTTTACCATTTGTTTTTAAATGTTGTAAATATCTATAAATTAACATCATATTTTATCATGTAAGGAGAAAATTAGCAGTGCTAAAGTATGACAGAAAGCTGTACTTTACTTTAAAGTACTAACAGAAACTAGCATCCCTCTCAAATTCAGACAAAAAAATTCTGCCTTTTTGGACTGTTTTTCTTTGAGTTGGATTCTTCATTTTAAAAATCCTTGTAATTTCTACTGTTTTGTGACATAGCAACATAATGATAGAAATAAAAGCCCCTTTCAAAGTGCAAGACAATGTATTGGCTCAGGAAAAGTCCATCTGCAACGTTCTAAAATTTCAATTTTTTATTCCATATCCACAATTTTCTATGCATCTTTATTTGAGCGTCGCTCTAATCATCACTAGGATTTTCTTATCATGTCTACATCTTTTGTACTTCCACCTCTGGGAAAGAGGTTGGAGTTGGGAATGTTTGGAATAACCCCAGCAGGTGGAGATAAAGAGTAGTGACAGACAGAACGTGCCTCCCAACGGCGCGGTCTGGTTTTCATCATCTGGGAGTTTGTGCGGTTGAGGTGACAGCGCTGGACAGGGAAGGGTGAGCGATCCGTGCGCAGCCGCTGCCACCCTCGCTCTGCAGCCCCAGCAGACTGCCTGGTGCCTCTGCGCTGGCAGCGCTCCGCTGAATCCCAGCCGGCAGCTCGCCCCGGGACACCAGCTCAGAGCCAGCCCCACTGAATCACTGCCTGGACCTGAAGTGCTTGAAGTGACTAACGATGCAGGAAAATACAGTCTAGCGGTAATGAAGCTTGCTGAAAACTCCTGATGTCACCAGTGTCTGCTCAACCTTCATTTGTTCTTGCTGGCTGACCAGCGTGACTGCCTGGTGGTACGGACAAGGTACAGCAGTTTCCTGAAGGCAGCAGGAATTAGAAAGAGAGGGAAAAGGAGTCTTATCTAGGAATAGGTAAATTAAGAACAGACAAGATTTTTAGCTTCAATTTGTAGCTTGCAGTAATTCAGACAGAAGTAAAAATCTCGCTGTCCTTTTCCTTGCTGCTCGCAGTAATTAATTGTGGAAGGAGCCAAGGTGAACAATCAGCTCTCTCTCTCACATAAGTACTGAATCAGGACAGTCAACATATTGTGTAACAAAAGACATCTCCTCAATTATGATAACTATATATTGTGTAACAACACAATTTCTTGACTGTGAGAACACCATCATGAAAATATTACCCCACAGCAAAACCATAGGTCCTGAGATCCTGACACATTTATTATTGATTGCTTTCTTCCTAAAATCATTTTAATCAGTTGTAAGCACAACCTGCAATCTTGCATAATGGGTTCTAGAGCCCACATTATCTATAGCAGCAGCATTACTAGCAGTGCATGTGTCTTGCCTCTGTATCCTAACAAACTTAAGCTGGGTATTGCCCCCTTTTCCATCACTAGGAGCAAGTAATCTGATGAGGCATATGAGAAGAAACTGGCAGGTGTTTTTGACTCTTTTAACAAGATGTGTACAAAAGATGTGGGTGCAACACTGTGGTCTTTGAAGTATGACTGCCCATGGTTGAAAGACATGGATCTCAAACATCAGTTTATTTTCAGGTTGGAAATGGCCTTGTTTGTGAGGCTTCTAGCCCTGTTATTAGAGATCTCCCATGCTCTAGCAGACTCTGGACGTTGCCATTCCTTGGGTCACACAACGACTCTGGGCTTAGCTGTACAAAACAACACCAGCTCCTGAACTGGGGACAGTATTTGAGAGGGGGCTGGAGCTGCATCATGCTGAAGGGAGAACTGCCACTGTTTCCATGGAGGAGTAGAATTTGAGACATTCTTCCTTCTCACCAACCTGTTCCAAGGAGTGGATGTGGCATTGAAGGAAAAGTTTGAGGTTAAAAGGTTCTGTGTTCTTTAGAGTGAAAGGAGCACAGTTCAGCATAGTCATCATATAATGTGTCCAAGTGAGAAGGAAATTCACTTTGGGATGCAGTTACATCAGAATAGTTTGTTTTTAAAACTCTTCTTTTTTTCTTCTTAGCATGTAAATTAGGATCCAGCTGTTTTATGTGGAGAGTGGATGTTAAACGTTTTTTGAGCTGTTCTTTACTCTCTGTTACCTGAATTTTAGCTTTTTTAGCATATAATAAAATCTCAGTCCAGTGAGAAAGAAAACAGTAATGATGGACATGCTTATGGAGAAAAGAAAATGCAAATTATACCTGTTTCTTTCTCAAACCTACTTATTCTCATCCATGACTGGTCTTTAGGTTCAAGAATCAAAGACAGAGGCCACATAAATAATGTTATTCTGAATGTCTTGCTGAGTTCAGTGAGGCCATGTAATTTTATCTTCCCAAGTTATAGGACAGAGTGCTTTTCTTACATCAGTTACCAAATATCTGGTTTTTATTTAATTTGGTATTTTAGGTTATTTCCATACAACATGATAGTAGTTTGTACTGAGTCGTCTGTCCCTCAAATTTCAAATTGCATTAGAAAGATTTAAATCTGGTGATAGCCTTAATTAATAAGGATTTAGTCTCTTTTTCCAAAGAGAAAACTTCAACTTTTTAATTTCATTTTCCATCCTTGAAGAAGACTTTACCTAAAGCATTCAGAGAAAACACTGAAGAACATCACAGCAGTTACTCTTAAGTTCTTAAATTCTCAGTCTTTTTCTTCTAACAGCACATTTTCAATATCATTCTGTAAATCAGTAGGGATAATAAAACTAATTTTCTTTCCCAAAATATATGATTATCCTATGAGATCATTATTAGGGATAAATGTAGTTCCTGCTGTCTCAAGAGTTTCTTCTATTCCAAATATTTTAAATGCAGACAGACAATTTCCTGTCTTTTTAATTTGTGTTGGTTTTATGCTTGTACAAGACATTTAAGCCCAGCATTTTCAAATATACAGTTTAATTATTTTTGTGCCTACTTTTATTGTCCATTTTTTCTCAAGTTAGGTACTGTATAACATCTGGGGTATGATACATGGTAGTCAGTATTGAAATTTATCTTCAAAATACTAATAGTTTTGTCATACAATTTTCAACAAACTCGAAAAGCGGATAATTTTCATACAATTTCTGTTTCTGATTTGAATGACAAAAAGAACTGCTAAATTCTTTCAGTAGTATGAAATCCATTTAGCCCTCTACATAGACACAACAAACCACAGATCACAACTATCGAAATAAATCTCAAATGCATACGTGGTTTATTTAAAATGTTACAAAGCCCTATAAAGTCTTCAAATCCTGAAGTCTTTTCTGCAAATGTTTCTCCCTTATAAGAATGCATTTTTGTGTGTGGTCTTTAGCATTACAGGAGAGCAATGGAGGTTTGTATTGAGACAGTGTAGTATCTTGAATTCAGTAGTCTAATGCTTTTTAAATAAAAAATAGTCAAGTACATATGTAGACAAGCTGATACTGTACACTTTGTTTATTCTACAAGTCTATCTGTGATCATAAACTCTTGGTAAATATTTGCTCTTTGGAGATTAGATTTAACATACTTGCATTTACTTGCAATTACAATATTGCTTTCGTGATGGCTGTTGCATGAGCTGCTGTATTTCATCAGTGACATAACATAATGTAAAGATAAGAGTTAAGTGGAAAGAAGTCTGTTGTGAATATAACCTTGGTCTGTTTCTGAAATCAACAGTTTACCACAGTCAGATTTGAATAATTTTTCTCTTCTTTAACTTTATTGCAGTTTGACTATCAGATCTCAAATCTGTATTTATTTTATTTTTTAAAATTTATTTTCTGATGTATTCTTTTCCTTTTTTTTCCTTTAAAAATGGCATAATTTTGCAGCCTTTACTATTCTTCTTTAAGAACAAAGGCGCTTTTCTTCTTTTCTCATATGATTTATTGACTATTATGCACCCAACACTTTCAAATTGCTTCCAAAGGCAATAAAGTAGCAGGATAAATTCTACAAAACAGAATTCACTTGTTGACTCTAAAAACAAAAAATTCAACATTAATGCTGTCTTTTTTCATGGTATTTAAGGTTTTTAAACTAAATGCAAAAAGGTCCTTTTATTTTGCCATACTGCATCAGTCCAAAGGGATTAGCTCAGTGTATGAGAGATATTTATGATGCAAGGAGTACAACAGCCTTTCAGTAGCTCCAAGCCTGTGATCGTAATACACTTCTGCATTTCCTTTCATAGCTTTGCTTATTAAGCTAAAACATGCCTAAAGCAGACTATGTTATTACAGACATCATAACTGCACAATGTATACATGGACCATGTTTTCAGCTGTTTTAAACCAGCTTAGTTCTGCTAATTGCAGTGCAGTTGCTCTGGTGCACACTTATGGCAGTGCAGCAGCCACATACCTCATGCAAACACCTTCCTGCCACACAAGCCTACAGACACACTTGTATTTACACCAGCCAGCTCCAAAGAAGCTGGTGGCACTGCTGAATCTAGAAACTTCCATTCCATAGAATAAGAAATAAGTGCACGGCAAAAATGAGGATATATTTTAAAACCCCATTTCAGTAGCAATTTTATGTCACAATATTTAGATAAGGAAACAAAGCTGTTATTACTTAATCTTATTTTCCCTTTCCTTACACTTATGAATTCATAATTTCCACCTCACCATCTTCACCTTTTTCTTGCTTGCTTTCCACTTTTCATTATTCAAGAGTTTTCTCAATTCTAAAAAATGTAATGTACACCTTCATCTGAATTAACGTCTCAAACTTTTTCCTGCAAAAATTCTAACTCTTTTCTTCTATATCCATGATTTTGTTCTACTTCTGCCATACAAATTGTATAATTTATTTTCAGTTTTTTGAAAAGAAAGTTTCAGCTACAACTTTATCATAGACAGTACATTTTATGGGAATCTAAATAAATTTTCTGTCTTTAATCAATTGTTTCTGAAACCCTTCCTGAACCACTCTTCTGACACTCTATACATACTGGGTGCAATTAATTGGCATGAACAGAAGAATATTTCTGTGTTGTGCCATAAAGCAGTCATTGTTTTTCCTTTGTTATTTTAATATGAAAGAAATGTATTTATAATTAAGTATATGGAAAATTTTATTTATGGTGGTTGCAAATCTAGTGCGTGTTTCGAAATCATTGAGCTAACAGGTAGCAAAACTAGAAGAGATTTAACAATGTATAAGTTCTTCTGTTCTCTTCTCCATTGGACAATACAAACACAATTTCAATTACAGAATTTTTACCTCCTATGAATCTGTGGAATTATATAGAAGACAGAATTTTGTTTTCCTTAGTTTTGCCAGCTTATAACAATGAAATGCAAAAATGCATACCTTTTTATGGCTGATGATCATCCTGTTTCATAACTTTTCTGTGAGGATCGTCTTTCGGTCCTTCTACCCACTCCCACCCCACTAGAATCTAACACCCAATGAAACTTGGAAAACAAAGATCATGCCTAGAAAGGAGGTAATGAGCAGAGTAAAAGGCCTGATACAGAAAACATTCCTTTAATAAAAAAAGTGTTGTCCTCCAATTTGTATCATTATGCAGAATCTCCCCTGGATAGCAAGTAATTTCATAATTTTTATTCAGGGGGTGGTTGAGCACTGGAACAGGCTCCCCAGGGAAGTGGTCACAGCACCAAACATGACAGAGCTCAAGAAGCATTTGGACAACACCCTTGGGCAAGTGGCGTGATTTTTGGGATTGTGCTGTACAGAGCCAGGAGCTGAACTCAGTGTTCCTTCCAGCTCAGAAGTTTCCATGATTCATGTCTTCAGCAAAGACATTGCTCCTTCATTGACACTGAGGAACTTATGGACCAGCTCTCACAGAATTAAGTTCTCACACCTGGGAAAAAAAGGTCCGTGATCCAATAAGATGCATTAATACAGTGCTCTGCAAATGGGTAGGAACCTAGGGAAATTATGTCTCTTCAAAAAGCAGCAAGCACTCAATATTTTCCTTTAATTTGAGACAATCCCCATTCTTCGGGGATTTCCTGCTGCTCACGTCTTCTCCTCTTAATCAAGACCCTTTTTTCCAAATTTTGTAATGTGTCACTTTAATTCCCATTGTTCCAATGATAAACAAACTCTTAAATTTTAAGAGTATTTTAAATGGGACCTAGGCTTTTTCAAAATATTTTCCCAACAGAAATGAGCTGAAATTTTGAGCATCTCTTATGACACACAGTTCAAGGTTCTTTTCCTTTTAGGTGGATATAAGTATACCTTTCCAACCTCAGTTTATAGGTGAACTGCAAAGCCGTGAAATGGCCGTTTATCATTATCAAACATCTCTCTCCTACTTCCAGCCCTACCACACAAGATCAGCTGAAGCATTCATTTTCCTAAGCTACCTCCTTATTTTATGTGTATTTCTTGATCTGCCTGGCACTCTTTCATCTAATGCAGGATGAATTTCCTTACCTTTAGATCACTTTGCAAGGCCAAATATTTTCTGTTGCATCACACAAGGAGGTAATTAAATACTCTGCTAAGGATTTCATTACGAGTCCCACTGAACCCTCTGGTTGTACTTAGCTCAATTATTTAAAATTACACATGTGATTTAATTAACTTGTGGCATATTTGTGCATATGTCACATATTTCAAAAGATTATCTTATAAACCATATTTAAAATGTTTCTAATAGCTACTAATAGGTAAGCAAATGAAAGGAAACCCATTTCTTACAAGCATTCAAAGCCTTTTCTCCATCCTTGCTCCTTCCCCTGCCTAAACATTGAACTTTGAAAAATGTAAGTCCTAGATGTACAGGGTGTCTTTATATTTTGATAAGCTGAATAAGATTTGTTCAAGCTTGCCTCCTATGTGCCATAAAATATTTTGGTTAATGAAAGAAAACTTTGAGAAGCACAGATATGTTTAAAGGGAAAAAAAAAATTAAAATTTGTCAAATTGCAATTGTCCAAGTCATATTTTATCTGATAGCAGCTCACTAGTTCTTTTTAATTAACTACATTAAATAGATCGCACCTTTCCTATTTCTCTTAATTAATATGTGCTAAGAATCATTGTAAGAAGAAGAAAAAGGAGGATGTACAGTACTGATGGTATCAATGCTACAGCTGCCTGTCACATCTGCCAAAAAAGTAGACTAAGTTTCTAAAAAATAGTGAGATACATTATAATGAAGACTTAGGGGAGAGAAAGAGACGAATACTGGCATTTTAAACTTCCATACCAGCCCTTGCAGAATTGATGACTTCAAGTGGGTGTAGCTGTCAACTAATATTCTCTGAATAACTCTATCACCTAGGGAAATCAGTTACTCCAGAGAGTTTATATTTTTACCCTCCTGAAACTAGTGTACATATACACTGTGTCAAAGAGCTATCAGATTGCTTCCTGTATGATGAACATATATAATCCACCATACCATCTACCTCTGGGTACAAATCAGGGAAATATATACCCTTTGGGGTAGTGCACTTCTTCTTGAATTTCACTAAAAATCACAGGCCAGCTCTCTTCCATGCCTGGGCATGCACAGCTCAACTTTTGGGTAAGAAAAATCTCCCTGATCCCTGCAGAAGGAATATCCCTGTGATCTGCTCACTTTCCTTCCCATTGCTCCAGAGGTGCCATAGCACAGTGGGGCTCTACCATTCCTTCCTGCACTGCCTGTCAATCAGCTGGGTTTTGGGAAACATAAATCATTTCCATTTTTAGTTGGACAGCTGATAGGTTGGGAAAAGGAAAAAACTACTGGGTTGTTATGCAGCTGTCAGAAATAACACCATGATATTTTGGTTTTATAGGACAGAGTTTTCCACACAGAATGCCCAGCTTCACATCCACTTACAAACTCTCCCCATAATGTTGAGAGCCACCATCCTCTCAGAAGCCATTTTCTCTGGCATTTGCAGCACAAATAAGGCAGGATTTACTCAAGAATCTGTCACAATATCAATGATAGGACCCAGCGTGGGAGATAGAGAGGATTTAAGAGGTCAGTGAAAAATTAATAAAATCTTGATGAATCTTCTCGACCCCCAAAAGTTTCACATTATATAATGAACTATGTCACAAATTCAGCAGGTTATGCTGGTTATCTGCTGCTTAAAGTTTTCTGTTTTACACACCTGACATTGATGTTTCCCTTTGTTCCTCAGTGCAGCATTTCAAAACCTTAACTACCTTAATTAATTAATCATCTCTCTTGGTACAATTCTTTAATTTATCGTCTGTGAAATCAACCATTTTCACTTCCATCCCCCTGTTCTCTGTCATCCAGAAAACTGAATCTTAATTTGAAGGTATTTTTTCTCTGTGTGGAGAGAATCAAAGGTCAGTTTTAAAATGCTGCTAGATTTTAGTCTCCATTCCTCAGCCTGAGTACACCATTTTGTACAAAAAAAAAAAAGCTACCTGGTTCAAGGCCCCCCTGTTAATCTTTTGCACTCATATTTTTCTTCACTATTATACTGTTTTCTGCCACTTATGGGGATGGGTATTTATTTTACTTGGCTTAATTTTGATTGCAGCCTTCTTGACTGCATCTTAAGTATTTCCCATGCATTACTGAATCCCAGCCAAATTACTTTAACTTATTTCACATTCATTCAAGAAGTTATTGACTAAGTAAAAATAATACTGTAGTGCATTAAAAAGCTAGAATAGTTTCCTTTCTGATTAGTGTAGCAGTTAAAAACTCAGACTAACATAGACATCTCTGTTCTTCTGAATTTAAAGGAACATATTTAGATCCCATTTTTTATCAAACTTTGATAGACATAATTATTTTAAAAATTTACAGTTTTGAAAAGCTTTTACAGCTTTCAGTTTTTCAAGTCATTCAGGACTTCTCATTCAGTCTTTTATCTGTGGGTCAAGTTCAGGTTTGTCAATAATAATGCCATGTAGAACTTTTGGTCCTAAAAGAATTCACATTCCAATCAACACCTTCCATCAGTCTGAATCAATAATCAAATATATTTGAAGAACTATGAGTAATTCAACAATGAATCAACTAAATTGTCTAAATGGCAATCTTTGAGAAGCATGACCTACTTGCAAGGGCCTCATCTAGTTCTCACTTGCTGTGGAGCTCATGGACTGACCAGATTTGCAAATCACTTGGGTATAATCAGCCCGGATATGCAGATGTGCCTTCAGTCTTTCTGGTCACAAGCACTTTTTTGTGAAATATTTGTATTTGCTTTCAGAAAAAGAAAAAAAAGTATATTAATATCTTGAAAGTATATTAATCTGTTTTGGAAGTGATCCAAACTAAAGTAATGATTTACATCTAGGAAAAAAACATTGAACTAATGACTTAAGTTATAAATATGGTGGCACAATAGGAAAAATTATTTCAGTTGGAAACTGTATTTTTTTATTTCTACAAAAGCTATTTAGTCAAACTAAGGTTTGACTAGAAAAAACAGTGTTTCCCAGACAATTCTTCTAAAGAACAGGCTGGTAGATTTGGAAACAAGTTCTTTGACCTTTGGCTAGTAAGTGGTACATTGTATTTTTTTTTTTGAGCCTTAAGTAATTTTCTGTACCAAGACAATTCTATGTATCTAATTACAGCATTAGTGTAAAAATTGTTCCAGCTGTCCAGAAGGTTTTGCTATTGGATGATATCATAACCAGGGTGTTATTAAATCTCACAGCAGCTGGAGACTACACTCCAGTCAAGCAAGAATCCTACAGAGATATTGAGTAGTGATGGATTTCCTGTATATCTTTCCGTGAAAAAAAATTAGATTTTTTTTAAAGATGTCATAACATCAACATAGTTTGTAAAATAAATCTACATCATAAGTTGAAACGATTTTAAATTGTGTATGAAGGTAAAATTTCTTAATAACATTTCTTTTGAACTCTAAAAACTGTCACATAGTAAATCAAAATCACACAATAAATACACATACTTCCTCTAATTCATGTTTCCAAACACTGGTAGAAATAACATGAAAAATATAGAATCAGCATATTTCTGAGACAAAGTACTTCTCCAACTTTATCTGAAAATCTCTCTTTCTCTATGAATGTAGAATTTATCCCTTCAATAAAATAATAACTTAATACACAAAGAAGGTTTTACTTGCATTTAGAATCACATTGAGCAGCTTAAAGCCTTGTAGATTTTTCTGTACATTTTATATTCAATCAAGTCAAAGTATAGTCCAGCTGGACAAGGAAATATGCAAGTGGTCATCAACTCTGATTTTCATCACCTTTTTTTATTATCTCATGAGACTTGGTGTGTTTTTCAAATGTATATGCTAATAACTATATTAAAAAAAACCAACATTTTAAAGAAATCAAGTTATTGCATATGACCTTGCAGGTTGCAGTGCTGTAGGAAGCCATAGTGCCAAGTAAAGACACATCTCCAAAGTACTAATGCAGTGGAAAAGGGGGCTACTGATTCATTCTAAGTACATTTCTCCATCTTAATGAAAAGATTTAGACTCTCAGTTTTTCTTTAAGATAATGGAAGACAGGTGGGCTCTTGTTTTGTCTGTGAGTTAGACAATATAGGAGACCTATTCACTAATATGAACTAGGATCATATAGTCCCCATATATTTATGCTGATATATATTAATGTACAGTGTTAAATTCTTGGCTTTGCTTTCAGAATACCAACATTAAATTTTTCCAGGACGTTTTACTTTTCTTATCCTATTCCCAGACTCCTATCCACAGATCATTTCTCTACATCCACAGAGACAGAAGGAAACTTGGAGTAAAAATAGTTAGAGGCCAGAAAAATAAAGTTAGGGAGGGATGGGAAAGCTGATTTTGCCAAATTTAGATCCTATCAAAACCCCTTGGGTTCTATATTGCAAAACAGACCTGGAAACTTCTGAGTACTGGTCTGTTCTGCTGTTTGCTACATTTTTCTTCTTTTTTTTTTTTTTTTTTTTTTTTTTATAATATTCCTCTGGTAACCCTAGAAACAGAGAAAGGATTGCTTTCAGGCAAGAAGCACTGCTTGCTAGAACAAGTCAACATTAAGAAGGAATACATACTGGGAGCTGGAAAAAGAAGGCAAGCAAAAATGGTTTTTTGCTTGGCCAACTCAGGAGTTCTAACTGGTCTTTTCTGTGCTCTGACAAATTCCAATTCTTAGAAGCCTTTTACTCAAGAAGTGGCCAATGCTCTTCAGTCCACCTCTGAAATCAGGATAGAGAATGTACATGTTCAGGAGTAGATATTACAAGCTGTCCTTTTCCAAACACCTTCATCTACTTCACAGAGGAAAGACTGATTAATGTTTTACAAGACTA
>WBNO01001556.1:0-21153 GCA_013400575.1 Peucedramus taeniatus
GAGAATCATCAGGAGAAAGTGAAATCTCCCCCAAAGTGTTTGTGCCTACCACATCACATCATATCATTATCTGAAATAATATTTAGGTAAGTGATTTTTTTCATGAACTGCAGAATACCAGTGAGAGCACAGGGTATTGGAGAGGGCAGACAATACCAACACAAAAAAGGAGAAGGACCCAGCTTAATTCCAATATGAAAAGTAGATCACTAACCAAGACTCTAAAGGAAAAGATTTTAATATGCAGCCAAAATTGCTTAAAATCTTGCTACATCATTATGACTTTCTTTTGCAAAATAACCAATCAGATAAAGGTTGAAACTAAAAGCTGTAGGTTTCATCTATTTTGAGTTTAGTAAAACTTTAGGTAGTGATGTACACAGGAATGAAACAGGTATGCCTGGGTTAGATTCAATTCATATTTGACAGAAGCAGATATCATGGACAAAAGTAAATATAGAAAGGACCTTCTGTCAAGTAGTAATACCACATCTTGAATAAAGTCCTTTAGACTGTGTCATATTTCCATTATTGTCTTGAAGTAAAGCATGAAGTGACTAAGAGTTGATTTTATAAGTAGAAAAGTAATGAAAAACATTTAAGACAGATGAATTAACAGGCAATTGATATTGGTAACCTGGACACTGAGAACAACACTGTGAAAAATACACTGATGGATTATTCACCTTGCTCTCTGTTTAGACAAGAAGCTTGCATAATTTGGAGCCAGGGTAATTGGCCTGGCTTAGATGCCATTTTAAAGATAGTGATGCCCAAAACCTGAAACACATTTCCTGCTCATTGGACACAACAAACGACAGATAATTAGGTTTCTTAAAATCTTCATAAAGTTTCTGGATATATGTGATACTGCATCAAACTGCTATATAATGATCTCTTCAGTTACTTTAATCTCTTTCATTCTGATAGAAGTAATAACACCCATTCAATTCAATTTTCAAAATTATTTTTCAGGCAATCAATATGAAAGCTAATTTAAGAATAATGGATGAATATATCACATATTAAAGGAACACCTGTAAATTGGGTGATAAATTGAGTAAATTACATAGATAACCAGAAGTTATAGAAGAGTAAATAGATGCAAATTTATCAAATTTAAAATGACAACTGCCAACTCATAGTAACCTGAAGGGCCTCCCACTGTTGTCAGCATCTTTATTTTTCTGTATTATTGCACACTTTAGGAACCATAAATCTACAACATTAGCTGCTGAACAGAACAGCAACAACAAACTTAATCCCTATCTCCAAGTACAAGACTCCACGGAAAAAAAACTGACATAGGCAGACCTAAATTAATTAATACAACCAAGAAAACAAATTAAGATAATGGCATGGTATTGGTCAGCATGGTAGGGAGCAGGCAAAACATATGAGAAGTCACATAATAGTTTAGATTTTCTGTATGTTGTGGTACTGAGAGACGCATAAATACTTCCCTAAGAACCTGTGCAATATTTATCAACAGACCAGACAACTACTTTATTGAACCTAAATAGGTTTGGTTTACATTCAGCAGTCATAGGATAGAGGTGAAAAAAAAAAAAAAAAGAGAAGCAGATAGGCAAATTAATTTTTCATTTCCATTCGACTGCTTCTGAAAATTAATACCTTTTTTTGGACTTTCTTCAGACTGTTCTCATGGAAAATTAAAATACTGACTGCCAAGCAAGGCACTGGAGATTTCGATTCTCCCCTCCAGTTCAGGTACATAACTTCCTGTATCAAAATCAATAGGCATTAGACACTTAAATGCACAGCACTATGGCCAGAATAATTGATGCTGAGAAAAAGGTCACAGATCTTAGGTGTGTTAGCAGGTTGTATACAAAGAGTTGTCCTTTTGGCATGTTCTTTTTCTCCTTTATTGCAAATATTTGTGATACATAATTTTTTCTTGTGTTTTAGTACTGTTTAGTAAGTCACCAGGTGATTATTTTAGATACGACCTAAATTTTCAAAGGACAATAGGCCAAGAAGTCTTTCAACTATTACTGTGTGGATACCACTTCAAAATTCATGATGATACATTCAAACTGGAAAATAAAAAGTAGTATAGAATGAGAAGGAATGTAAAGATGTAACAAACTCAACTACACACAGAAAACAAGAATATGAGAAAAGCTTACTTTCATTTCCTCTTTTCATGTCGAAACAATGAAATAAAGAATTATTTGAAATATTCATTTGACCTTTGCAATTCTTGTTAAAAAAATTGTCAAAGAAGTTCTCGTGAAGCTGTGGAATAAACTCATAGTCTAAAAAGTAAGGGTGCTGGAAAGTATCATAACAAGCAGGTGAAGGACTGAATTTAAATTGAAATGTGCTTATGTGACTTCGTAAATTACGTCAGAAGTAATTTTTTTGTTTGTTTCTTTTTCCCCTCCCAAATAGAAGGATTCAAATGTAGATTAAACTGCCTATAATTCTTTACGATTGTAATTGATTCCTAGACTACATATGCACAAATAAGATAAATATGCTATATTTATATAAAATTTTTAAAGATAGCAGAATCTGAAGAAAAAAATAGCAAGGTTGTCTAAACTCACAATTTTTCTGGTAAAATACAAATACAAAGAAAGAAAAGAGTTTCATTCCAAATGCTTTTCCAGCTAATTTAAAGAGAAATACAAATTCATTTAAAAATAGTGAAGTCTGTGAAACATAATAGAACAATATGAGGAAACCCCCCTGGCACCAATTTACTCAGTCTAGGACTATAAAAGGTGCAGAGAACCCAAGCATACATCCTGCATGTGGTTTTCCTTGGCATTATTTACTTCAGGAAATGTTCCTGCCTGCTGTATAAAGTCTGGCCAGTGTTCATGCAGAGCACTGGGATACAGGATTACGATGAAATTCTTAACATTATAAAAGGCACAAAAAGCACAAGAAAGGGATATTTCCTCTGCAGCCTGCATACTGTTCTTCAGGCAAACAAAAAGAAGGAAAATTTAGTCCTGCTAAATAGACTATGACAAAATATGGCACTTGCTCTGTAGAACCATCATGATGTCCATGTTACACATATTGAAGCTGTGTAGAAAATCACCAGTGGATTCAACCAATGTCACTAATGGGTTAAAAGTACAGAATATTTTTAACAATTCTTTAAAGACTTTGTCTCAAACACTTTTTTAAATCCTCAGCTGTAAGAGATCAATGAGAAAGTTGACATTGGCATCAGCATGATCTGATGTTTTACCTCAGATTTTCACAGAAAATTATAAGAAATTATTTATTACTATAAAATCACAATTTGAAATTGCTACAGCATTTTCCTGTAGAATGCCACCAATCACGTATGGTTCCATCATATATATGTTTGAAAGCATAAAGATTTTCAAGCTTCTGACACAAAGCATAAGACAGAGAACAGCAGAGCTGAACTTCAGGGGTGTACAGCTTACAAACTCTATCTAAAAAGCCTCTATTCCATCAATTTAGTTCAAATTTCTCTTCAGGATTCACTTGAAATGTCAGCTGTTCCTAAGTAAGAAACAAACATTTCTACACAAACTCTATGAGAAACTAAAAGGGGCCTTTTCAAGCAACAGACTGTAGATGCTTTCTACTACATTTTGCAGCTGCCATTTCAAAACCTCACATTCTTGGGTTATTAGGTAATTGCCTCCACGTCAGCTATTCTCTGTTCCAGTGTAAAGGTGACTTCCATACAAAACAAGTCATCTACTCAGACTATTTTAAAATCCGAAATTATTGCTCTCAGGGATTTTCTTCCTTAAGTAATGAAAAAACAACATTACTTGACTTATTTTAAACAGCATTTTGTTAAAGCAATCTACATCATTAATTGTTGTTATAATCTGAAGGACTTCTTGTTTTTCTCCTGATACCTGAATTTTAGGATTTTCTCCATAAGCATACTTTTCCTGTTATTAAAGTTAATTCACAAATAGGGCATTTTTACTTCCTGTATTTTAAGACATTTCTTTCTTGTCTTAAAGAGAAAATTTCAAAATTAATGCAATGTACTTTATATAATTTACAAGATTTATGACCTTTAATGCTGTTTCTGAATTTTTGGGGGGGTAAAAGCCATTTTCTCAAGAAAATTTATATGATATATTGAAGTTCTGCAGGTATAGTTAAAGTAACTACCTTAATAAAGATTAGTGTGTTCCCATTCAGTCTTTTTATTTCTACTCACCAAGCTTGTCTCCTACCTCACGTTACTTTGCAGCTCCTTCATTTACTCTTGAATACCTAACCCTTTCTTTGTGCTATTTCAGATATAATTTACTTTTAAAATTATCCCTTCCCAATTTAAAAAGTAGTTTTTATTTAAGAATGGTGGTTAGACAACGACAAGGATTTCAACAGAAAGTACCTTATCAACAGTAGTTCCAGTTTTCTAACAACCAGACATAGATGTGTAAATATGCATATTTATTGTTATCTTCAAGCTTCATACAAAGAGAGAGTAGTATTAATCAGCACATTTTCCTACAAAGCTGCAGTATTTCTGCAAAGTTGGTAGGAATTTCATTGTTCATCGTATCACTAAACAGTCTGACAAGACCTTGAATTTCTTTCTAAAATGTCAGCTAAGAAAATAACTGCAAGAACCTCAACTTTTAGTTACACATCCTGTTTCCAGCTTCTCTAGAGAAACTTGAAAACTCAGTGCGGTGCTGAGGCCATTTCATATCTGTATTTGCCCACTGCAGTAGGCCACCACAAATAACAGTGGGGATCCAGGGAGGCAAGGGAGTTCCCCAGGCTGGCCAGAAAGGAACAAGCTGCTAGGGAAGCACAGTGTGCTTCAACAGAGAGCATGTCTTCTCCTACACACAGAGCTCGGAAGGCTGCAACCCCTCGTATGACAGTGGAATGTTGAGGACAGCCCTGTATATGAACAGTGACTCTTTTAAACAGCAAATTTACTACTACCAGCTCCTCACAGGCAGTAGCCAGGGAAGCAATTTCATCATTCTAGGGCACACAGTGCAACTCAGCAGCTGGAACATATTACAGTTTTTTGTTCTGGAATACAAACCTCATCTTCATTACTGAGGAGCCTCAAGCATCAACCCAACAGCAAAGACAAGGATTTTTGGGGTTTAAATCTAGCAGTATTACATAAAAACTTCAGACAATTTTTTTAATTTTTGATCCCTCAAGGCTAAAATACAGTTGATTAAAATTAGTGAGTTCCTGTTATTTCTTTACACCAAATGAAGGCATTGCTACACAATTAAGTAGAGAAGTACCTCTTTCCTCACCGCCTTCCCTGCTCAACTTTTTACCACTTAAAAAAAAAAAAAAAAAAAGAGCCTGAAAAGGGAACATAGAAAACAAAGCAGCAACACAGCCTGTATAAACTAAGCATATGGTTTACCACTAGCTCACTCTTCCTAACTTCTCTCAGAAGCTGAACACCCAATTCAATTTTTGCAAAAAATATTTTTGCTCTTATACCAGATTGATAAAAAATTAACTTTAGTTAAGCAATACATTAAAATCAGTATTTTGCAAGGATCAGCAATAGTCTTTTCACAGTGTACATTTTCTTCCAAAAATTAGAATATCAAGGCATGGCAAATTGGTAACATGTACAGACTTAGACCTCCTTCCTCTCTGAGACCAGAAAAAATACTGCTGTATGAACAAATTACCTGGCTGTGATGCTAGCCCGTTGCACAAGTATTTCTGCCAAGTCTTCAGCTCCAGCTACCATGCACTCATTTTTCAAATGCCCAGGCTCGGTTATTTATTCAGGACAGCTCATTTAAACAGCTAAATAATTGGTGGAGTCAGACCACATTTGGCCTCCAGCATTCCTTGGATGTCTGACCTCTAGAAGTGTACAAAAATTTATTACAAAATGTACAAGTCTGGAGTGGGACTGCAGAGGCTATTTGCCTTGACAAGCTCTCTGTCAATGCCAGTTCAGGGGTGCTGTCAAAGCCAGAGAGACATTTACCCCATTTTTTTATGAGAGGACCAATAACACAGCCACAACAGCTTGTAAAAAATCCAATACATTTCCATAGAATGCTTACTAATACTATTTAGTGACGTCTTACCACAAAGAACTGGTTTTTAGATCTCTTTCTGTTAAATACATTGCAGGGCCATTTTCTTACTAGTAATCTCCCATTACAGTTATGACACAACATTCCATTTACTTCTGCTGGGCTTTCCTACAAAATACATTTATTTTTTCAGTACATTTTTTACTGTCTGCTTTCATGTACATTTTTCTTAGTATATGCTTTTAAAGAAGATTTATCACTTAGTGTATGTAAAACAATGCAGAAGTTGCTCAAAATGAGTAACAGTAGAACCGTATAGGTAACGTAATTAATTTCTACACACATGTACAGACACAGAGGAGCACAGAGCCACGATGGGAGAAGTGATACCCCAACAGCTCAGTCACAGAAAGGGAGACCCCCCTGCCCCCTCCCTGGGGAGCTGATGGGACAGGCTTCTCACTGCACCTTACAGACGGAGGGGTTACTGCCATGGGGCATGGGACAAGTTATGAGGTATCAGAGAAGAGCACTTTGGGTTTGGATGAGACAGCCTGGGGCGTCCAGGGGAGGAAGCAAAAGCGAGGGAAAAGACAGATAAGGTGGTTTGCAGAGGAGCAAGCATGGCAAAATAGAGGGATAAGGGGTTAAAGCAAGTGATTGATTCCCTTGTCTGACTGTGCCCTGTGCCAAATCCCCAGAGTCTGTTCTGTCTGCTTACTAAACTGCACATCCTACTCTGTTCCTGGGAAAGGGGCTATCCATTCTATGCCAAAGCAACTGGGGCCAGACAGCTTATGGATGTGTCAGCAACTGGACAAAGTCCCTGCATATTGATGGTCAACAACCATCAACACAAGCTAGCCAGTGAGCAGTCTGGGAGCCATGCGCTGCGAGCGAGGCACCCGGAGACAGCAGCAACCAAGAGGTCCAGGTCATGGCTGGTGTGCATGTGTGAGTGTCTGAGTGGAAGGCAGCAGAGCCTGCCAGGGTTTGATCAGGTTGGGTCTCAAAGCCTGGTCATGAAGAGATCCAAAGTGTGTGTGGGTGTCCATCTGCACACAGGCACACTGACAGAAATGAGGAAACCAGGGACCAGCTGCTGGACACAAAACTACTAGGACTTCAGCTCCTGGAGGGGCTGCCAACATATGTATGTCCCAAAACAGACCTTCATCCTGATCAGCCGGATGAGGACATGAGATACAAACAGAGCTGTTTAGGCTTGCCTTGAATACCAAGTGGTTCTGTCTGTGCTGATATGTGTGGCCATGACCATGATCATGGGCTTATCAGTGCTGCATCCCACTGAGTGCCCATGGGCGAGGCACACTCATGCTGCGTCCAGGCTGGCCCCGACAACACCAGCCTGCAGCACCTCACTTCTTCCAGACATGGATGAAGGTACAAAATCATTTGAAAAACGGTATGCATGTTACACTGCAAACCTTTAAAGCAAAACAAATGTTACATCCCATAAAGCTGGAAGGACAATTCAAAAGAGAAACTACTACGCTGTTTCAAGAATAAAAATCAGGGCAAGTGGAGAATAGAAATCGTTGATGCAATCAACATTCATGTTGCTGGAAACTTTAGTATCCATTACTAACTTAGTAAATAAGTATGAATTATTTACTCTTTCTTTGTTTTTAGTGCTATAGAAGAAAGAAGAAAAAAGAATCTGTTTAATCAGATCTTTGGTGGATGGCTTCATTTGAGCTGTGGAGGAGTTTTCAGTAATTAATAGCCAGCTGCACATCCTGATATAATGCCAGATGGGTCCTGCGTCATTAAGCATTACTGAAACAAGTTGCTATTTATCAGGTAATGGTCCAGGAAAATAAATCCTTGGAAAAGCAAAACAGTTTTCTTAAGAGGCAAAGATGTATTTAAGGATTAACCTGGTGGTCATTATTTAATTCCATTTAGGAAAAAGTAACTGCATAAAATACACTTTCTCATGCAAATTATTCATATATGAGAGGGACAGAATCTAGTACTAATCTGCATTTATGATTCAAAATAAGTTCTTTTGACAAAATTGGAACACTGTTAATCATTAGAATTCCCTGGTATTTCTTTAAAGATGTTACTTTTTAGTTATCTATAGATTTGCCTAAAATTATTCACAAAGGCAAAAATTTTTACATTGGGTATAAATCCAAAGATTGTTCATTATTGACATTGTGGTTTTGTAAAATGAGATTTCTGAGCTACTGTGCAATAATGGGGCACCTACTCTCAGTCACACCCACACTTTTCAAAGTTGATTTCCACAGGCACCTCCCTCAATTTTGGCAGTGCTTAGCTCTGAGCTTTGAAGAGAGATTAGTAGAAAGAGTATTCCCAACTCAAAAAAAGTTTATTTGAACAGCACATGTATTATGTTTTGTGCTATTGAAGAAGTAGAAATGCTGGATAGTTAGTTTCTGAATACTGCAAATTACTTATTCCACATTAATGGACAGTACTTCATACTCCAAATCCTTATCTGTAAAACAAACCTGTCGATACTTTGTCAGTGCTGCTACAGCACAGCTTTAAATCTTTGTAAAACACATAGCTTCTACAATGGGAAGAGTTCAAGAAGAAATAGGCCTTTTCAAATCCGGTGCAGATTTTAAATTGTTTATTTTGAACAAGAAGTGCTGGGTTGTTGACTAAACAAGAAATATTGGGCAGCTGCCAAGGCAGTGAAGGGATAAGGTGTACTGTGGATGCTGCATTTTGCTTTTGTGCATTTGGAACAAGTAACTCACGCATAGGAATGCCAACTTTTCAGTCACCATAAGGTGAAAATTACCAAAATTGCAACATTTCCTAACTTTTTTCCTTCAAATATTCTTGTTTTTAACAAGATTAGGTTTGTTTTCATGCAAGCTCATAAACCACAGTTTTCCTCTTTGCTACAAAAATGACATATATGATGCTAAACTTATTCAAACAGCTGCATATGAAATCATGCCTTAGTACATTCTGAAACTTCAATGAGAGGAAACAGGGAGTCTATTAAAAAGATTCTTTGCAACTACTCAATTTGCATGTGCATAACAAGTTCATGAGAATGTAACTGGTGATTTCCACATTCCCCATCATTAAACATTTTGAACATTTGAGATTTACAAGGCACAACTGGTTTGGCACAGTCAGGAAAAGTATTTAAATACTTTTAAATACTTTTGTAAATGTAAGTATTTCAACTCTGAATCAGACTAACTAGTGTTATGTCCCACTATATGGAGGTACATGAAGTAAGGGCAGATAATTGTTAATAAAGACATTATCTTCAAAAGCAGATATAAAATTTCTGGCCTTGTATTCCTATTCCTGCCTATTCCTGGCTCTCAACAGAAATAAACCGAACAAAAAAATGTTTTCCCTATAGCATAAATTGCAAGACAGAAAAAATAACAAACTGCAAAAATAAAATTTCTACAGCAAGAACATTAAAAACTGTAAGAAAAAAATTCCAAACCACTAATAGTTATCTTTGCTATCAGGTACTATCTTTCCATCTGAACACAGATAAATAGAAGGCAAGGAACTGCATGACATCCAGAAAATTTTAAGAGATGTTTTTCTAAGGCTTTTACAATGGCCTTATTCAAAAGAGGGCAAAACAAGGTTAAAGGCTGACAAACAATTGCCATCAGCCTCAAAGATGGTTTCTTTTTTACATATGATAAAACAACTTCCTTTAAAAAAAAAACATGAACAAGATTTTCTTCAGTGAGAAACTGATAATATCTAACAGTACCCAATATTCCCTAAGTTTCATAAATCTAAATTTCAGTGAGTAAACCAGTTCAGAAAAAAATATTATACTACATTCTAAGTAAAATGGAGGATGTTCTCCATACAACAAGTTGTTGTTACTTGAGGGATTTCCTGACAAAGGATGTTGAAGATGAAAAGATTTACAAAGTTTCCAGAAGACACTGGACAAAAGCTTAGGAAATACTTGAGCTGAAAATAATTGGAGGCTGGGAGAGTAGCTGTGGGAAGTATCATATTGCACTTTCTCCCGTGAACATCTGCTTAAAAGCTTGAATACCAGCCTAGAGGTATCATGGGTTTCACCCATTACATCCATTCCTAAAGTACCTTTACACAATATTAGCCAACCATATAAAATAAGATTGAACTAAAACAGTTTTATCTGGACAAGTTGATGTAGTATGAGCTACAGTACAAAGCAGAAAGCAGTAGAGTAGAAAGCAGAAGTTAACCTTCAGGATGCCACAAACATTTTGTCCTTGTTATACACTCCTCTCTACCTTGGAATTCTATCCCACCCCAGTCCCTGAATCTAGATTAAACTCCTCGAGGCAGAGGTTACTTCTTACTATGAATTCCAACAATGTCAGCTATCAAAACAAAAATCTTAATCTTAGTTATAATCTTTACACACAACTGTAATAGTAACAAATAACGTATTTTTTTAAAAACACTACAGGTGAAACTTCTTCCTGTGTTTCCATTTATCCCCCTGTAAATTTGGTAAACAGAAAGGAATTATATTAATTACCTTTCCAAAATGAACTTTGATATTCTTACAGGAAGCACAGTATTAAATTAAAAAAAAATACCGTTAAAATGAACTATCCTAGAAAATATAGAAATAAAATAAATAAGGAAATAAAAAACCCCAAACCTTCAGTTCTGTCACACAGTAAGTATTTTTAATAATAACCTACCCATGCAAACATTAAAATATATATAAATTATGATGCTCGATTACTTTCTAGAGTAGTGTTCACAAGAACCTTAGAATTGCAGATCCAAATTCCAGATTTCTTCAGGTGAGAGAAACCTATTTTCTGACTTCTGGGAAAAGGATGTTGCATGTTACTTCCCACCTTTTCCTCCACTCCTGTCCCCCTGCTTCCTCCCCACTCCCCTCATCCCATTTCCCCCCACACACAAAAGCAATTTCTAATTCCTACGGAGAAAGATATGCATTCTATCATTTTCAAGACTGGGGGGGGTGGTGGGGAGTTTTAGGGGAAAAGGGGTGGGGTGGAAAGTGACAATCCTGTAGTTTAAATAGAAACTAAAATATACCTTTGGCATTTAGGTTAAAAGCTGTCTTGAATCTTTCTAGCTCCAACCCAGAGAGTCAGAGAAAATTACTGTGTTATCAAGGGAGATTTGAGAAATACTCAAAATTCACATTTATCTATAATCTCCTCATATGAACTGTCAGAGAAGACAGTTTGATAACTTAGAACTTTTTGTGGTCCTTCCCAAATCTAAATCTAATGTGACTGGTGCAACAGCATCATATTCAAGAATTGGTGTCAAACATATCATGCAAGCTGCTCAGATGAAAACAGAATTAAACAAAGCTGTGTTTTTCAGTATTTGAAAGAGCTCTATTAACCTCTGACACATATTCCTTCCTGTAAAGCACCCAGTACTTCATATCTGCAAATGCCATATTGCATATAGTGGTAGTAATATCTCCTATAAAAAATCATGAAAATTAAGATACTAGATTGTCATTACAGACATGTCACTATTTCCTCCACAGGAAGGAATTGAAATAAAGATAGACCTTAATGATTCTGTGATTCTAAGTGTAAAATAAAGTTAAAACCAGATATGGCTTTAGTGTCCTTATGACTGATAAACAAGATGCTTAATGGAGCATGTAAAAATGAAAATTTCAAATATTCTGTCATGGGGTTCTCGTAATCCTTTCAACAACCACACTTTGCATAGTTGTTGTGTTCTAATTTAGTGAGACAATAAATAAGAAGTGAGAGAAAACCACAGTAGATGAAATTGTGGCCTTTAGTATGTTGCAAATATACTGATACTTTGAGATTTATAGGATACCTTGAGATTTATAGGCCTTCTCATTTCCCTCAAATTCTATATTAATGTCTTTTTATTGCTAATAAACTTAGCCTGTATTAGTTGAAGAAAACCATGGTGCAGAAAGGTACTTCACAGTGAAAATAACTAGTATGAAGACCAACGAGTCTAATCTCTTAATGGTAGCTATAAAATTTTGGTTGAGAAAGACTGTGTTTCCATTATATACAAAGTGGTAGGTAAGAAGACCTTAAGGTGACAAATGAGGCATAGCACTTGTTTTCCCTAAAAGTTTTTCTGCTTTTCTGAAAATTTCAAGAAATCTATGTTTGACCAAAGTAAATCACAATAAAAATCAAAGCATCATTATTCCTTCCTTCTTAGTTTAACAATATCATGTATATCACCTTTTCTGGTTGAGCTGGAGGCAGAAGCATTCCTGCCATTTTACAAAAACGAGCTCTACCATTTTCTCAGGAAGAAAAATTCCAGCCAGTAAATCCTATCTATATTCCCAAAAGAATTTCAGCCTTCCTACTAGTGTCACAGAAAAATGAGGTATTTCAACTTAGTTTATTTGTATGCAATTTTTTGTTTAACTGTTCCTTATTTCAAAGAGAGAATGAAAGATGTTAATTCAAAATTAAGCAAAAGATCTTTGTCTCTGAAAAAAATGTTACATAATGCACAATTAGCCATTTAGAATGATCACCATCAAGCTTGATAATTTATGTATTTCCATTTAATTACTCCCTCAAACTACATTCTGACACATAAGAAACCTTGGTTTATTGACTAATAATATATCCCTTAAATTAAAATATAAACTTGGAGGATGCCAACTCTTATCTACTGACTCACAACTTCTTTTCAAAAAGAAGTCTTGAAATGAAAAATTACAACTCTTTAAATAATCTTAATATATAAGATTTAGTGAAAATTCAGATATTTTAACTGTCATAAGACTCAAAGGCTTGTGAAAATGATCTTCCCAAAACACTTAAGCCACAGAGTGGTACTAGATATAAAGTTTTGTCCAGAATAATTAGTGTATGAAAACAGAGGGCACTGTCTAATTTATACATATATATATATAAATATTTAATTTTTATGACTCATGTACAGGGCAGACTCAGCAAAACCCAAAATATTAATATTTGATCTATTAGATTAATAATCAGCTCTGAAAAGAAAAAAAATGTACTTTAAGAGCTCCACTGAAACACTGATTCACAGAGAAAAAGCCAGTAGTTTCAGAATGGTATCAGAGACTGTTACAGATTCCATCTCTACACTTTTAATGAGTACAACACATAATCTTAGGCTAGTTAATATCTTGTGAAAGCATAGTTTCAAAACTATTTAGAATGCTAAAAACCAGAAAAGAGTTTGACCTCCAAGAGCTGCCATCCTTTTACAGAGGACATTATCATGAGTAATAAGCACACTGCAGCTTTGACGAGTGTGAGCCTCAGGTCTTCCACCACACACAGTTCATTGGGTCGAGTACTGGGCTGTGGGGCAATTTGGCTTTTTCCTTGCCACAGCAGAACAGCTAAGGGCTTAAGGGAAGCCCTGAGAACACAGCAGCTCAGTCAATATGCTATTTCTCGTATAAAGGGAGGGGGCCACTTCCAGGCAGAAACCCTAATGGGACTCGGTGTCCTGTTTAAGACAATAAAATGCTGTTTGACACAACATCTTTTGTTTCTTATTCCTAAAAGGCAAAATGTTTATCTTCAGGAATTTGGTTTGACATTGAAAAGTATACAAACAAGGAACTTACTAATTTTGGTGATAGCTAAAAATAAAATAATTCTGGACTATCATATTAAATGAAAAGCTATCCAGATACAGTTTTCAAATTCACAACCTGAATTGGAAACATACACAATAATGACTTGACTTTGACAAATATTTAGCAAGCTCAGCTCTCTTTGACTCATGTCTGTATATTCTAAAATTAGAATTATTTCACTGGTTCCAAAGATCAATCTCTTGTGCCTGCAAGTGATTTCTTAATATTTTAGTTTAATTAAAAAAAAAAATTAATTAAGCAAAGATTTCATTGCATTTTATGAGATAGGGATCTGGATTATTTTAAATACCCACTTCTTAACCAAGATTTTTCATTCCAGCATGTTGATTTCGTTAGATCAGGATTCAGATACAAAAGAAATTGCAGTGAAAGGAAAAAGTGAGAGCCCCACCTCACACACCAAAGTAAAAAGAGGGTACTGAAACCATTCTTTTTCATTTTCCTCAAACTGTCTCAGTATGTGGTTCTGTGCTCAGCAGTGTGAGCGGTTGGAAAAACATGACCATGGTATCTCAGGCTGAGGATAAGAAATGACTGGCTCCTTCAGCAGTAACACATATCAATTTAAAGAGAAAGAATTAAATGTCAAAGAAATCTAAAATTTATTTAAACCCTGTAAACAACTGCTAGAAAAAAAGAAAGGGGAAGGAAAAGGGGAACAATAATCCTACCTGATGTTTAATAATTTCATAATTATTAAAGAAAACTCACTCAAAAAATCTCAATGTGAAGTCTTGGTTCTGCAGAATCAAGCCTTGAAAAAAATTCAGTTTACCAACTAGAATACAATTTTCAAAGGTACTTAAGTAGGTCATTTGAGAATCATGACACAAGGTTTCATTGCTTTCATTTGAATGGAAAGAGCATTTTTAAATGTAAAAAAACATTTTACAGTATAGAAATAAAATCAGATATGCATGGTGCTTTGCTCCTATAATCAGGGCAATTTCTCATATACCTTTGGAAAACATTTTTCTGAACAGAAATCTATCAGAGACAGCAACTACTTTTTAGTGCTTCTGCTTCTGTTAAATAATTCGGCAAATTATTTAACACTGGCACAATTTTCAAATTACCCACATTCTCTACTTTTAAAGAATATCTAGAGCACCACTATCTCACCTAATTCTTTTCATAACCTAATCAAGCTTTCCCCTAAATCTACCCTGAGTTTTTAGGTTTTCACTTTACCCATCATCTTTTAGCCTCTTCAAGTTAGAATTCTATTTAATAGAATAGAATAACATATCAGAATAGGTTCATGACTACTGGAAAGGAAAAGACCATGTACTATGGAAGATTTTACTTATCCTTACATCCGTTGTAGAAATGTACATTTTATCCTGTTAGCAGATCCATAAGATGATTAATATGATCAGTAATATTACATTACTTTGGCTTGAGTTTTTGTTTGTTCCTTCCTGACTGTTATCAGAACATAGGTCTTTTTTACCAAAAACGTAGTCCAAAAGTCTGCAAATGATCTTTTTTTAGTAAAATATAAACGTGAAAATAAAATGGCTTAATGATGACATAGTAGAAGTGAAGTCCAATTACATTAAAACAGGTGTCTGATGTGTTGCAAAGTGAAAGATATCATTAGGACTAGAGAAAAAGGAGAAGAGCAGTCACATGGGTCCTTAAGAATGATACCAGTAACATTGGTGAGAATAATAGCTGCTGACGTCTCAATGAAATTAGCTACAGCAGAGCTGGATTACGAGGCACTGAAATAGTACTCTGAGAACTCAGAACTGACCTATTAATCTCATACAGAGCTAAAAAGCCCTACTGGGTACTGAAAGCTCACCAGTGAGAATACAATTCACTAGAAACTTTCTGATATTTATAGTCAGTCTATACAGAGAAGTAGGGTATGTGAGAAAAAAAATCATGCAATGAGTATTCTGAAACTTCTGCTGAAGATATTTCATCTTGATTTGGGGACAGGGGGCAGGGGGGGGCACACCAAAAATATAAGGTGAGATGTTTGCTAGTTTACCATTTTTCAGAAAATGTTTTGTCAAGAATCTACTACCCTTAAAAAATTACATAGAGAAAATGCTTTATTAGGTTCCAGCAGTATGCTTTTCCATCCTGTATGTTATTGGTATCAGTGTTCTATAATGCTTGCAGCAAGATGTACAGCAAGAACTACATAGAAAAAAACATATCAGAGGTACTAATGATGTCTTATGAAGAAAAGATGTAAGTATTTTATAGGAACTAAAAGTAGCTGAAAATATAATTATAAAACTACTACAAATAATAGTGAAACATGAATAGTAATGCAAATAAGCACCAAATGTACCAAGCATTATTGAAGAAATAAAAAAAAATAATTCACTCTTAAACGTGACTCAAATTACATGCTTGAAATGTTATCTGGAAGCTGTTGAAACACCTTATAAAAATCATCTTTTAAAACATCTATCCTTTCTATATAGTGAGGAAAACCAAAAACAGTGTAACATATTGCCAAATACTCAAGCTAAATCAAAACAGAAACACTTTCTAAAATTGAATGAGATAGAAAAAACACAGTATGTTTGTCACTTTATTTCAGATATTATGTTACAATAGAATATGCACAAAGGAATGAAAGTGATATAAAATTTCACCCAAATAATTAATAAATAATGTAAGAGAAAATTAGGCTGTCGGTAAAAGATATACAAGCCCTTATTAGCAGTTTAGCATGTTAGCAAATAAAAACCCTTAATATATTACTTTAGGTTACTTATAATATTAGAAAACATTTGAATTCAGAAATTACAGAAAAGTATGCACTTTGTCTGATCATATAATAGAAAAAGAAAATCTTCAGCAGAAATACTAGAATTATTATATTTGTGATGCATGGATAATAAGTACACCGTTTACTGTACTTATTATTTAATAGATTAGTATCTTGAGACTATTTTAAAGAGATATTTCATACCAGATCAGGTTGCAAATACTTGAATTACACAGCATAGTGAAATTGAAAGCTATCATCAAAGTTATGTTCAATTATAGAAAGCAGTTGTGCTCAGCCATGTTAGTTTTTTTTGATCCAAATGAGGTGTGAGCCCTAAGTATTAAAGGATTATAAAATAATCTAGCAAGGAAAAGGGAAAAGAAGTTTGCAAATAATACTGCTGAAGTAAATAGATTTTTGATTTAGTTATCTCATAAAAAACCCTTAAAAATCAATTTGGATTATTCATAAATTATTTTTAATCTGTTTTTCTCACAGAGATGAAAAACCTATTGAGATAAGAAGCTGCTCCTAGAGGCATCATAATTTATTAAACAGCTCTGCCATGAGACAATAGGATCTACATTTAATTGCTTCTGCTGTTTGCTGATTGCCCTATTCACCTTGATACAGAACCACTACAGGAGCATTCAATGTAAAATGTAATGTCTCAGCAAAAAGAACTGCAATAAAGACCCCTAATATTACCATGCGGCCTAGTATTCAGTGCATTCTACAAGTATGTGCAATGTGAGAAAACAAATTCTCTGCATTCTTGCTGTTATTTTTGGTGGACAAGGATACCATCAGAACCATAAACTCTCCTTTGAGTTTGGCAGACTACTCCAGCACAGAACTATCTTTATCCAATGAACTGCTTTTTTACACATTGAAATTACTCATGCAATTTAAGCCAAAAGTGCTCTTGGTATTGATGGAAACCAAAGAATGGTTTTCAAAGAATGCCTTGGTGAAAAAGTTTTCTACTTTTGCAAATGTAAATCCCATTTCCAAATGTTTAAATGACTTTTTGAACTTTCTTCGTGGATCTAATATTATACCAAGAATCTACCTTGTTCAGTTTCATCAATTTCTTTCCTTGTTTTCGTAACTTTAAAAGAGGCAACTGATCACTAGCCTGAAATTTATTTTTGAAAAGGTAAATAATTCATACTTTTTTTTTAAATTAATGGTTAAGGTATGTATTAAATATAATTTAAAATATACTTAAATATTAAGCTTATACATTTTATATATCACTTATACAAGCAGTTGCATCACTAAAACAATTCTACCAGATTGTTGTTATTCCAAAATTTAGTCCTCAAAAATGGCAGGTAAAAAAATGCAAGCAAACAAACAAAGAAAGCAAATGCAAAAAAATCCCCAACCAACGAACCAAAAAAAAAAAAAAGGAACTTNCAAAAAAAAAAAAAAGGAACTTAAATTAATTCATTCGCCAGAATGGATTTTCTAGCTGTTTTGCTGTCACAGTCTCCACATCGTAAAAACCTCTTCACGGCTATTTTTAACATGCAACAGTCAATTATTTTCATGCCTTTCTCCAATATGCTATTGAAAGTCTGTTCCAGTGGCCAATTAAACCCCATTGATTTCTTCTATTTTGCCAACACAGCTCTAACAGAGAAGTATTAAAATCCAATGGTGTGTAGCTAAATCTGCCTAGCCATGTTGGTTAAACTTGCCCTTAAAACTCCGCAATAGTAGAGGATCCACATGTGAGATATTTCTTTTACCATCTCAAGCACATCTTTATCAAGGGTTACTTTTCTAAAATTGTGTTGGGTTTTTTAATAAGAATTCTCTTAGACTCTGCCATCTCCTATCATTGCAGATATGTATTTAGAATACAAAAATTATCCAATATTTGCCATTCAATTTCAGAGTGTGTGAGGAATTATGATGTTCAGTTTTTGAAAACCTATGCGCAATAACAATACAGATTACTGAACACTCTTGCACAACATTTTTTTTATTTCCCTGTCCTGACTTCTAATGTAAAGAAAAAGAATTCACTCATATCATAGATTGTTTTCTCCTGAAAAGGAAACTGTCTTGATTCATAACAAAAAGTCTCACTTGAAAATCCTTGACTGTAGCTACCTAAATGTCATGGCGGTCAGGTGAGGTCCCTAGTGACTGGAAAAAGGAAAACACTGTATCCATTTTTAAAAAGGGTGAAAAGAGGACTCTAGGAACTACTGACCTGTTAGTTCCACACCTGTTCCTGGGAAGATCATGAAGCAATCGTCCTAGAAACTGTGCTAATATTCTTGGAAGACCTGGAGGTGATTCAAGACCACCAACATGGCTTCACCAAGGGCAACCTGCCTGACCAACCTGGTGGCCTATGATGAAATGACTGCATCAGTAAAAAAAGGAAGGGCTATGGATGTCCTGGACTTTTGTAAAGTCTTTGGCATGGTACCCCAAAACATCCTTCTCTCCAAATTGGAGAGGGATGAATTTGATGGATAGACTATGTAGTAGATGAGAAATTGGCTGGATGGTTGCATCCAGAGAGTAGTGGTAACCAGCTCAGTGTCTGGGTGGAGATCAGTGATGAGTGATGTCTCACAGGGATCTATACTAGGATGAAGACTGATTACTATCTTCATCAATTTCACATTAGGATCAAGTAAGTTCGCAGATGACTCCAAGATGAATGGGACCATTGATATGAAGGATTGAATACCAGACAGATAGACCTGGACAAGCTCAAGAAGTGAACTCATGTGAATTTTATGAGGTTTGAACAAGGCTAGATATAAAGTCCTGAATCTGGGTTGGGGCAACAATAAACAATAACACAGGCTGGAGGATTGAGAGCAGTGCTGCCGAGATGGACTTGGGGGTGCTGGTGGATGAGATGCTGGATATGACCCAGCCATGGGTACTCACAGCCCAGAAAGCCAAACATGTCCTGGGCTGCATCCAGAGCAGTGTGCCCAGCAGGGGAGGAAGGGAATTCTGCCCCTCTGCTCTGCTCTGCTCTGCTCTGCTCTGCTCTGCTCTGCTCTGCTCTGCTCTGGTGAGACCCCACCTGGAGTAGAGCATCCAGGTCTGGAGTACTCAGCATGTGACAGAAAGACATGGACCTGTTGGAGTGAATTCAGAGCAGGGCCATGAAGATGATCAGAGGGGTAGAACAGCTTAACTACAAATAAAGGCTAAAAGAAATGGGGTTATTCATCATGAAGTCTCCAGGGTCACCATATCATGGCTTTTCAGTACTGAGAGGGAGCTTATAAGAAAGATGGGGACAGACCTTTTAACAAGTTATAGGACAAGGGGTAACGATTTTAAGCTGAAAGAAGGTAGACTCAGTTTAGAACTCAGGGAGAAATTTTTTGTAATGAGAGTAGTGAAATATTGGAACAAGTTGCCTAGAGAGGTGGTGGATGTCCTTTTCCTGGAAATATTTAATGTCAAGCTGGAAAAGGGCTCTGAGTAAACTGATCTAGTTGAAGATGTCCCTGCTTATTGTGGAGTGGGTTGGACTAGATGACCTTTAAAGGTCCCCTCCAACCCAAACCATTCTTTGATTCTATGTCATCCCCCAAGAGACTCAGAACATTAAAATAAGGGTCTTCCTTACTTTTTTATGGCATGCAAGCACACTTGTGCTTTTTGCAAAGTATCCCCTAACAAACATTAACAATAGCGCAAAACTTATCCAGGATGCCAAAACCTCTTTTGATATTAGAAATATGATACATCTTAAAGCCTGTAACACTCACTGCTGCTATGACAAATCTCATTCCAAATGTATCGATGTCCTAAACGTACATTCTTGAAACTTAAAACTGAGGCATCTTGAGTACTCAGCATTTTTAGAGCACTTCAAGCACTGGTAAATAGCTAGGAAAGAAGAGTAGGTTTTTATGAAATTTAGGAATGCTTCTAACCATTTCATTCTGTGTTTTCTGTAATTGATAGTTGAAATATTGAGCACATTTTTGATAAGGAAAATATTACATCATTGTTGTTCTGAGAGCTTCTGGTACTTTCCCAATCCTGTCTCTTACCTACTCTATTGATAATGTGGAAGGATAACACAACTGGACTAGCCTGCCGCTCTGTAATGGCATTCCTCTTCAAGAGCTCAGAGGCAGCTAAGCACTGAAGATCTGTATGAGGGATTCTTGAAAGTATTCAGACTGGTGTTAAGAGATTAACATCTGTGGCTATCAGAGATATGGACTAATCATCACTGCAGACTCCATTCTGCCTGTGTTTCTGTCCTGAACATGTCTACACAGATAATGCTTGGACTCTCCTATTTCTCACCCACGTGTAATAACAGACTTCACTGGCATTATTGTCACAGTACACCCAAATTGCAAGAGTATGTTGCTGCATGAAGCTGAGACATCTCCCTCTCCAGTGACGCACCAGCACAAGCTCAGTTCGAGGGTACAGGAGGCAGCAAGCACAAAAAGGTGACAAATAGCTCTACACGAGCTTTGCCTGGCCAGTGCCAGGACTCAGAAGTCATTTCCGTATGGATAGCAAAAACTGAAAGTGTTTTCTAACCAAGACTGTTTTATAAAAGATCTTAAGCTTTAAAATTATATCATCTAGTGTTTGGTTGAAATCAGACAACAGGTTGCAAAGCTATAAAAGGGAGGAAAGAGATACATGTGATCATGTAGGCTTCATTTCTTTAAGAAATCAGGAAAAAAAAAACCATATATAAATACTTATATATATATACATATATATAT
>WBNO01001559.1:0-16885 GCA_013400575.1 Peucedramus taeniatus
TAAATATTTAAATATTAAATAAATATATAATAAATATATTAAACAGAAAAGCATCAATCCAGAATAGACTGACTGGGGAGGGGGGAGAGGAATGGCCCTTAATTTAAATCTTAGTAAACTAGGTATTATTTATAAATTTTTCCTTAGGCAGCTTTATCACTTCTCAATAACAAAACTGGTTATTTAGTCACAAACATTTCTGCTCACAGTAGTCACTTTTATTAGTAAAAACCAGTGTGATCTGATTAGAAAAAAAAACTTCAGGAATACCTCCCATTAGCTTCCATTCATCTCAGCAGCAATTTAAAGTACAGCTGATGGCTGTTTAAAAATAAAAGACACAAAAAAAAAAAAGCAACAACAACAACAAAACTCACAAAGGAACATGCTACAAGCACTGGCACTAATACATCACCTATTTATTCTTTTCCCCCTTACAGCCAGTTACTTAAAAGGTAAAGATTTGTAGATGACAAAGCTGTCAATATTGCATTAAAGCAAAAACAAACACAATGAGCAGCCACCTGGAAAGGAAGAGAAATTTGCATGTTGAAGGAGGCATGTACATCTTTCATCAAGCTCTAAATGAAAATCCTATGCAAGGCAGGCTTCTCATGGAAGTGCTGACCAATACATTTGAAAGCCATTACTTTTTCCTTTCCTTGGAAAAAATACTTTTTTGAAACCAAGAAAATGGCCAGGGAAACAAAACCAAGGGTTTATAGCAGATGGAGTACAAAAACATGGTCAAATTTCTTGCTGCTGCCTTGCTGATGACAGCATTGCTTTCACCCTTGACCATGTGCATTGTTGCCTAGAATCCTTATTTTCTCTTTTCTCTGATGATTTCAGATGTGGGGGACTCCTGAGCATGGTGAAGTTGTGTTAGCATGTGGGAATCTTCTATAGGGAGAGCAAGGAGTAAAGGGGAGCTAGCAAATGAAGGCATCACAATTTTCTCAAGATTTCATGAGAAAAGTAGATGCAGAATCAGTAGGCTCTTGCTGAAGGATTTTCTCTTTGTATCTGCGCTCCTACGGAAACGTAATCCACTGAGCCACATCCACACCCGTTAATTAAACGTCTGACTTTTCTCTCAGATTCAGCAGTTTGCATGAAAGGCGCAGGAGAGCTTTGCCAGCTCCTCCCGATGAAAACACTCTCAGCCAGGATGCGGCAGTAAAGCAGCCGGGAGCAGAGCTCTCCTCTCCTCCCAGACACAAAGCAGGCACTTGCAGCTCTTCGGGGTACAATGCTGCCTCTTGACCAACTGCTTGTAGCTGCTTTCATCCTCACTCTGGTACCCAATTAGCACCTTGTTAGCCACACACCTGCAGTGCCTTCACCCGGAGGTCATGAAACCTCGTGGGCCTGATTCTCCAGTCAGTGCTCCAACCCCAATCCCAGATCAGTCCATTAAACCAACAGCTTTAGAGGAGCCTAAATAAAAGGGGAACGAGGTGATCTGCAACATTAACCCTTTTCCTCTCTGTTTTTCCCTCATATGCACCCTTTAGCCATCTGTCACCACTGAGAAAGTAATTAGCTAACGGGAACATTTCTTCTAATCAGGGCTGGGCAACAGCAAAAGCGAGAACAAATGCAACTCTCAGGCTATTGTAGTGTTTCTCCAAATCCTTCTGGAGCTGTTACATCTCAGGAAGAGTAGTCAGGAAACTTGACTGATATAGTAACAGAATCAGCAGTATGCTAAAAGTTGTGCATCTAAATAAGTCATTCATGATGGCTGCTTTGTGTTTTGGCCTCATCAAAATTCAGGCCTATTACAGCATGGGGAGAAAAGCTCTGGGAAGTGAAATGAGAGCTGGGAGAGACAAATGTAAATAGAAAATGTGTTTCTGAATTGTGCTACAGGGACTAGTATGAATATAAGCTACTGGTAAATGATGGTGTTTCACTCAAAGAAGGATATTGTCCAGTGGTGCTAATATAAAGAAATAAAGTTTGGAAGAATTATCACAGCATAATATTGACTCAAAAGCACTGTCTCCAAGACTGAAGCTAAAAGAAATCTCCTCAAGAGAGGTGTATATGTAGCTATGAAAAGATAACAATACCACCTACATTTCAGGACCAATATTGCACTAACTTTTCATCTCAGTAAATTCAGTGTTTGGTGCTGTAAAGCCCCATACTTGTCTAAGAAGGACCAGGAGGAATGTACTGTGTTTTAAAATTTCTGGCACAGAGATGAGTTGAATGTAAGAAGAATAGATATTGCAAATAATGCATATCTTTAGGGACAGCTAAACTAATGAGCATAAGCTAAGACTTTTAACATGCAGGAGGTTGGTGCAATCCTTACATATACATTATTTTCACACTTGGGACCAAAAGAATGATTCTGAAAAATATGGTGGAAAAGAGCATTTATGAAGTATATTAGCCCTTAGGGAAAGAGAGAATACTCAAACTCTCACAAAGCAGGCCATTTTAATAGTGGTTATATTTCAGCATATGGACCTCAACAAAATTTACAGCATTTGGATGAACAATGCTATTCAGCAGCTTTGCTCTTAAGCCTTCTGAGAGACCCTTGTGAGAAACCAAAGTTTGATGATCTGTCAAGGATGCTACTGCTTAACAATCAAAGCTTTGGATTTAACACCAATAGACTCCAATAATCTTGGCCATGTCTGCTTTCCTGAGGTCACGCCATACTTTGTATAGACCTGGAGAGCATCCCTGAGGTTTCTCATTTCTGCGGTTCAGTGGGCTTGTGAATATCCTTCCATTCAGGCAAGTAAAAAAAACTGAGGTAGGATTATTTGACAGCAGTTCAGTTCAGGGTTGTCTGTTTCACTGTCAAGATCTACTGAATCAGCAGAAGTGATATTGGCACCTACACATCAATGTACTGTCAATTAATTAGAAAGGAATCAAATAAGTGATGCATTCTGCTCAACTCTGAAGACCACATGAACAATTAACGAGTGCCTACAGAAGTACTAATGGTGTAATTACTTTGGAAGCAGAGGGATTTTTGAGGCAGGTAAGACTCTCAAAGACAAAGGACTAAAAGGAGAAAGAAATAATGGTAGACCAGGCTGAGAAGGTATTTATTTAGCTTTATATATGTGTAAAAACCACTAACAGGGTATTTTACTACTTTGAATTTTTGGTAATAGCACAATCCTTGGACTGTTGTAGTAATACAGATGCTTTTATGGATAAACTGGATGATTAAAGTCTGCCACATCCCGTGTCTGGTCCCTGCTTCTCTAAGGAATTTGTTGTACAGTCATAAGTCCAGCTGAGCTTGTCCAAGCTGGACAAGGTTTGATCCAGCCTTAAAGTTAGGAACCCATAGAATGTCATACCATTTTCACCATAGGATCGGTGTAATAAAAATAGCAGTTTCTAAGAGATCTAGTCCACAACTGAGGTTNTAAGCTGGTTGTTGATGCAGTAGAAGTACTGAATCTTGCTTGTTTAGACAAGTTGGCTGTGGTCAAATTAGGCACGCCCGAAATTTGAATGGAACCACAACTTAAATAAAAGATGACAAACAATTATATCCTACGTTTACTTTTGTGGTAAGGAGAACTGTGACATTTCATTCTGTATGGCTTCTTAGGCAATGAAGGACTGAGAAAAATTGTATAAGTCTTTTGCTTGAAGTTAAGGGTGTGTGAAGTTGAGGCTTTCTCTCAGAAGCTTCCTGTGATGTGGTAATGCAAGGAAAAGTCTTTGCTACTGTGACCAACTCACCTATCTGTTATGTTGTTGCTTGCTGGATGCACGGAGATTTTCAAACACTTCCCTGAGGGCTAGGTTAATGCTAAAGTTCTCCTGTACTACGTGCCCAAACAACTTCCACTAGTTTAATAAATAAATAAAAAAAAAAGAGACAGGGAAAAAAAAAAGGCATAAAACAGAATCTCAATTTTATCTGCTTTTATTTGGTGGGGGGAAAAAGTTGTATAGTTTTGATAAAAAAGGGTATCCTAGTTTCATCCAGCCACATGCAGTCAATGATTCCATGCCACTTTTGTACAGAAATTCTCTCATATTTACATCTTTTCCTTTTAGGTATTGGAAGTGTTTTTTTCCAATTAGTTTTATAGCCATCATTCTTAGCAGCAATTCAGTATCTGAAATAAGTCCCAGTGTTTTAAACAGTGGATTTCATTTAAGGTTTGCCTTACAGGTAGCTCTGAAAATAACTAAAATAGCTAATGGTTTTCTCTTCTCCATATTTGTTGATGTGAGTAATGCAGTTGATAATTACACATCAACTCACCTTGCTTTAAGAGAATTGTGGTATGATGAGTATAATGAAATTGCAAGATTTTCACTTGTGTTTCGTCTTTGTTTTTTTGTTCTTGGTTGAGATTTTTCATTTGGTTTTGGGTTTTTTTTGGAGGGGGGACCTTTTTAGTGCAACATTTTAGTAGAACAATTAAAGACTGTTTTTATGCCATCATAGTATCATTTGATATCAGAAAATGCAACTCAAGGTACGGCTCAGAAGTCAGATGTGGTTTACTATACAGGCACCTGTTAACTGACAATGAGAGCTGACATAACTATAATGGAAATGCCCAGTGTATATTTATGGAACATTAATTCAGCCTATAATATTGCAGCTGTCAAAATCTATGGATGTAGATTCTATTTCAGACATTTTCCTTTTCTTCCTTGTAATTCACTTTGATTTTGTGTGTGTGTGTCAGACTTAAAAACAGATTAGTTAAATGTCCCATTTAAACTATTTTCTTTGTCTTCACATTCACTGTCTTAATGAGCCAGGTTGAACATCTCAGTCTTTTGAGAAGAACCTGTTTAATGCAATAGGCTTTTTCTTTCTGGCAAGAGGAGTAGGGCTGAGATAACACCGTATACGCTGACAAAAGATTCCCGTAAGTGGATGAAGCTCACAGACTTTCCCCCTTCCCTAGGGAGAGATTTGAATAATGCAAGGTTAAGGGGCTTGGCATATTACCTCAGGACAGCTGTTCCAGTCCTGCAGAACAACATGAAAAAAACCACAGAGGCAGACTGGGATGGGAGGTGTTATCATACAAACAATGCTTGTCTCACTGCTGTAACAATGAGCACAAGGTGCAATGCTGGGACAGATGGATAGTGAGAAATCAGAAGGGAAAAGCACAGATCATAAGGTGGAATTGAGGAAAGGCTATACAAAAAGCAAAGGTATGTCACTCATGACATTGAAACTGTGATCTTGAGTTCTGCTGGCTTATTTATCCTCCTGACTAAAGCTGTGAAGAAATAAGGCCAGTCAGGGACAGAGGGAGGTGTCAGGAAGACATTGGTCACTTAAGGAATGAAGCAGTGCTTGAAGGTCTCAGTTGTGACATGTTTCAGAGGTACAGACAAAAGGTTGAACATCCAACAGAGAACTGAGGCAAGTGGGGAGCCAGGAAAGGGAAAATGAAAAAAAGAGCATTCATGTTGTCCAGGTGGGCTGTCATAGCTGACACACAGGTTGTGGTAGTCATCACAGATTGTCAGCCTCACAGAACTAGATTTAGGCACTTTTAATACTACATAGTTGCTTATTTATAACATAATGACTTTATTCAGGTAAATGACAAGTCCTTAAGTAAACTTTGATGGGGAAAGGTGTTTCTGTACCTTAACTGTCTTTTTGAGCCTTATTTTTTTTTCCATCTTTAATTCTTATATCAGCTTACCCTAACCACCATCTCTAGCTTTCACAAGTTTCATGTAAGTGTTCCTGGGTCATCATGTGTCATCTACTATACTGTAAGTTGGTCCTTCTACACTCCTCACTTTCTTAGGTTGTTTCAAATTTTTGCAGCTTCCTCTTCTCCTTAATATCCTGAAGGTGCTGTGTGATCTCATAAAGAAAAAAAACAACTTGTCATCTTTATGCTTGATCATGTGAAATCTTCATGAATGCTTATCAATATGACATGTTTCTGTCATTGATCCATCACATTGCAGCTGCACTTCAGTCTACTTTGCTGTCTTGCAGATATAACTACGTGTTAAGTAAACCATAATACTGGAGGATGTTATTTTTTGAATGAGTCTGTTTACAGTACTACTTATTCATGTTGAAAAGATAAAAAACAAAGGTATGACTGTCAGTCAACATAAGGTTGCAAAGCTACTTTCCTTTAAAGCAGTTGAAATTTTGACCCAATAATATGTTAATTTGGGTGGGGGGTTTCAAAGCTTTTGCAAGGACCCTGTTTCAGAAAATACGTTCAATATTATGAAGCTAGTGACACTCATTTTTATCAGATAAGCCTGATATCCCTCATCTGTGTCCACAGAGATTGACTGACTTATTCCAATTTAAAAAATGGAAAATGGGAAAGTATGCTCTCCATCAAAAAATCTCATGGCATAAAAACATTCAGAAGCCATCAGCTTATGTGATGTGAAAAGTAATTAAATGCAACAACAGCATGACATCAGCAGTGGATAATTTTCAGACTTTAAATGTCATTCCTTTTAAACTCAAGAGTTGTTTGAGGTTTTTGTCTCCATTTCACAAGATAGAGTACAAAACATTGTGACACGCTTAATATTTCTTCCGCCAAGCCGTCCATTCTGATTTCATTCTCACCCTTTACAGAGTTGTTGATTTCAGCCTGCATTTGGCTGCCAAAAAAGCGATTGCACACACAGCACCAAGAACAAAGTGAAAATGAATTATGCATTGGGAAGGAAGTTACATTTGAGTCAAAAAACTTAAGACTTCAGCACCTCCAAATTACAATATAATTTATGAGTGAATACATTTAAAGAGATAGCAACGGACTGAAGCAAGAGAGGGTCAGCCATGTCAAGGCTTAATATAATTTACAGTAGCTTTCAATTATTTATTTTTAAGAAGCCACTGAGCACACTGGATCTTTTCAGTGGTAATGTCAAAATATGGATATTGGGAAAAATACATGAATAATAGTGACAGGTTTTTATGCATGATAATGGTATATGGGGACATTTAAAATATGGATCGCTCACCAGAGCAAAAAGCACATGTCATTTACTCTAAAAATACATGACTGTATGCTTAGTGGCTCTTCTTCTGCACTACAAAAGTTTGCTGAACTTGATTTTTTTATTCTTTCTTCTTCTCCCTTTTGATTTAAAACTTTTTGCTTTGAAACAATGGCTGGTGAGTTCAGATTTACTTCCCAGAAATAAAAAAGAACCAGGGCTCTTTACAGTGATTCAGGCAGAATGAAGGACAGCCTTTTAAGACTCCCAGCTCATGCAGTCAACAGTGTTTTGCTTTTAACTTATCTGTTTCATAATATTATTGCTAAAACAAGTGTGTGGCTTTTGACACCCTAGAATGGAGTTTGGAAGATCTGTTTTCAATTCCTTGGAAAGCTTCTTTCATAGAAATAGGCAAGTTTTTTCAGCACTGAAGTTAAAAAATGCTTTTTGGTTCTCAGAATCCCTGTGTAATACTTGCTCTACTACTATAAATATCAAAATCAATGAAACCTTGATTTTCACCTGCAGATTTATGCAAAAGAATATAGNAGCTTCCAACCTATGCCCAGACCCCAGAAACCAGGAAATATTGAGGTGCCTCCAGGCACCAAACCAGACAGAAACAGAGCTCCTATAGCTTCTACATCATATCTGTCTGTCCCAGGCAAATCTTAAATGCCTTAAAGTAGCCATTTAGACAACTTTATTTAGTTACCTGAAATTGGGATAAACATGTCCCATCTGTCTCTGTAGAGACCACTCTGCTCAGTGTTTTCAGATGGTGCTTTTTGGATCAGCCTTATACATCAGATTCCAGGGGACAACAGAGTCTATAAGCTAGACTCCAGAGTAAAAGTAAGTTCTTCTTCCTTGGGTAACCACCAGCATTTTGCCTCCATCCAGCCCATGTGGTTGCATTACTGTTTGGGGGCAACCTATCTGGCCTTGGAAGTGGCCCCCATCCCGTGGCTGTGTGCTCTCACCACAGGTATGTGTGGTAGTTAACTTTCCTATTAAGGATGATCAGAAGTAGAAAATCAGCATATTTTACAATAACAAAAGTGGGAGTTAATGAAGTATTTAATACATTAGGACTGGTATTTAGTGCTTCCTCCTTTTTTAGTTCATTGATTTCTATGCCTCTCTTTCACCGTGTTTCTCTCCTTTTTCTGCTCTTTCTTCCCAAGATAGAAATGCACTGAAGAATATCTGATCGCACCGTGGCGATTCCCTCCTGAGGTGTGAGAGTTCTGGTCTCATAAATTAAACACTTTGAGTATTTAAAGAAAGATTTTTCAAAGGATGTGCTACAACTGCTGAACATTTAAGGTAGAGTGCAAAGACTTGCAATTCCTTTCCATGTCGCTGCTTTACAGGAAAAACAAACAAACAAACAAACAAACCCTGGTATGACCTGCTGCAGCTCCAAATTCAAGAAAAACAAACAAACAAACAAACGCATAGGTTACAGTCTAAGGTAGAGGAAGGTAGAGGAAGGAAATCTTCAGCTGAGGACTGGACATTTGCATTACAAATGCAAATAAAAAAGTGAATCTTTTAGAGTGCTCATGGTTCTAAGTAAACCACTCCGATTTTGGCATCTGAAGACCCCATTCCCTAAACATTCTCTCCCTAAACATTGCATAAAAGCTCTCCTTGCCTTGAAGCTATGGCATCTGGTGACAACCATAAGAGTCACATCAATCCTACTGCTATCATTATTGCCAATACTAAGAGTAGTCCTTATCTAATTAAATGTGGACCTTACCCCTGAGCTAGTGATCCTTTGGCTCTCTTAACCAAAGCAGAGAAATGGTTACTTTAAGTGTGCAATGCACCTTATTCTTAACTAGAAATCCAAAATATGTGAGCTAACAAGACTGATTTTCTTCAAGTGTGTGGGGTTTTGACTTTTGGGTTTGTTTTTTTTTTTTAATAGATTATAAAAGCAATGTTAAAATTAGCTGAGGACTAACATAAAAGGCATAGGCACCTACAATTACCTGAGGAGGATGATTCTTTATTTCTCTGTTGGAACTCAGCTCTTTGTTAGGGGTGAAATGAACTTATCTTAAATAAGGAGGTACAAAGAGTAGTTTTGTCATTTACCATTTTAGGAAAGCGTTGACCTGAGTTTTGTACTTTGTGAATACATTTGGGGGTTTTAGAGGGTGTATTTGTGTTTTGTTTTGGTTGATTTGTTTGTTCTTGGTTGTTTGCTATTTGTTTTTTGGGTTTTTTGTTTGCTTGTCTTCTATTTTTATTTTTTTTTCTCACCAATGTTTTTCTTTTTCTTTTTTTTTTTTTTTTTTTTTTTTTTTTTTTTTTTTTTTTTTGTAATTTGTTTTCTTCTCTAGGATTTCTTTATTGGAGAGAAAGTGATCATGACCTTTATTGTCCCATCAGTTGCCATGCTGGTTGAGACAAGCAAAAACAAAAATTGTAGAGATATTGAGTGGTTGAATTCTACAACAGTTCATGCAAGGACAGCATGGGGGTTTTTTGTTTGTTTGTTTTGTTTTATCAAGTTAGCATAACTGCTTCATATTGTCATCAACAGATCAGAGCAGACCAAGTGACAAAGTGTGTCTGTGCAGGAGAGGAAATCACCACTTTCCTGTTTGTGGGGAATATCCAAAGACATTGTGAAATAAGGAGGAAATAACTTACTAAGCATTGTATCTTCTGAAATTCCTTATTGATTTTCTGGTATGATCTTGTCTGATATCACAACAACACAAGAGAAAATGGGAATTATCTGATCTTTGGTTTATCAATAAATCTCATTTCTTAGAAAGTGTCACAAACTTAAGCCAAATCCTACAGCTATGTAGCTTCTTAACTGTTCATTCTGCACTGACTTTGTCTTATTTGTCTTTCCAGAAAGTGAAGATCACTGTGTCTGATTATTGGTCATGAAATACAAACTATCATGGAAGGTAGGACTGGATTCTTTTGGTTTGGGTTTTCACAGGGAGTGAACATTGTGAAGAAAGGTGAACCAGTATTGTTCAGGTGTTGTTCAAGAACATCATTCAAGAAAGGTAGGAACAAGCCAGGCATGTGTGTCCTCAGACAAGTTTTGCATACTGTAGAAGGGGTTTCAGTACTGTCTTTGTGGCTGTCCCCACAAGCATGTGGAGAAATGAGAAAGCCAGCAAAGTGGGAAATTAACAATCACCTCTCCTAGTCCCAGCCCTTAATCTTTGCCCCAGTTCATAACAGCAGAAAACGTAAAAGCACCCTCAAGCCAGAAGAGAACAGTTCTTGCTTTCTACCATGAGCTATGTAGGGACAAATAATGGACTCAAAGTTGAGAATTGCACAGATTGGTAGAAGAGTGAAGGATAAATAAACCCCTTTTCTCCTTTCAATGCATTACTGTGTTGTTCCTTTTATGAAAGGGGAGTTAACTGGCACCAAGCTGTTTATCTTCTTCAAACACACATGAGCTATAACCAGTGTCATTCATCATTCAGTCCAGGGGCACTGCACCTGTGAAAAGATTGGCCTAGAAACCAATGGTAAGGATTGTCCAGCCTGGATTCCTATAAGGCAAGACATTTAAATCCTATTGCTTAAAAATACTGGATTTGCTGAGGTTTGAAACAACAGTCCATCATGAACAACATCTGCCCAGCAACCCCAGAAAGCAAGTCTGTCTTTTATCTACACTGACCCTATAAAGCAACATTCCTAACATAAGTCCTTTGACCAAATACCTCACAGACAAAGGGCTTTTCTGATGATCTTCAATCTACATTTGGAGTTGCCAGTCTATGCCTTGCAAACTTCCACATTTTCCTCACGAATCATGCAAAACTCTTAAGGTTTAATGGTCTCTCACACTCTCTTTCCTCAAGTGATTCTACCCTTCAGGAAGATTTATGCCTACCTGTCAAAAGCTGCTAGATTTCTATCTCTCTTTCTTTCTACCTCTCTCTCTTCTTTTTCTACCCCCTGAAGTTTCAGAGCTGGTTGTCACTCTTTAACAGTTTATTTTCCATAAATACACAGTGAGCATCTCACCCTTTCCTCAACACTGGAGCACATTCTGCTTTCATATGCAAATCCTCTCAGTCAACAATGTAGCAGGAATATGTTTAAACAAGAATAGAGATAGCTAATCAATGTACTTCCCTGAGATTACTTATTCCTGAGTTGCTGAGTCTGTCTTTGCTTGGTCCTTGCTCAGTTACAACTCCTGTGAATGTCTAGGGAAGTTTAGTTTGTGAAACAACTGAAAGAGATGTGAGTAAGAGTATTAGCATAGGATTTTATATTAGTCTATTATTATATCAGAGATATCACTGGAGTGGACTCCTGAGGGTATAAATACACTGCAGTCTTCTTACTGACATCCTTCTTCATCCTTCTATTACTATTGTGTATTCTTCCCAGATCAGGTGCCTGTTATGACTTGGTCTGCAAATCTGGGCAGCCCCACAACATCATAAAAATACTCCAGGAGGGCATGAAGCAATGAGCATCTGTAGGGGACTGACCCTGGCTGGATTCCAGGCACCAACCACAGCCACTTTCACACTCCCCTCTGCAACTGGACAGGGGAGAGAAAATATAACACAAGGTTAATGAATTAAGGACAGGGAGAGATCAGTCACCATCGTGGCCAAGACTGACTCAACTCAGGGATATTAACTGGGTTTATTACCAACAAAATAAGAGCAGGATTATGAGCAGCAAGGTAAGTATTAGAAACAAATTCCCCCAATGCCTCCCTTCTTTCCAAACTTCTTTCCTCTTAGTACTTCTTTTGCCTTAGTGTTGTAGGGAAATGGGAGTGGGGTTATGGTCAGCTCATCACATGTTGTTCCTGCTGCTGCTCAGGGAGAGGATTTGCTCCAGTGTGACATCCTTCCTGTGTGAGACAGTTCTCTCCATGAATTACTCCATGTGGGTCACTCTTTCACAGGGTTCAGACCTTCAGGAACAGGCAGCTCCTGTGCAGGACTCTACAGGTCACAAGCACTATCAAAAACCTGCCCCAGCCTGGGGTCCTCTCACCACAGGTCTGCAGGTCCCTGCCAGAAGCTTCCCTCCAGACAGGCTCCCTATGGGTTGACATCCCTCCTCTGGGCATCCCCCTGCTCCAGCCTGGCTCCCCCAGGGGCTGCAGGTGGATCTCTGCTCCCCCTGCCCTCCCTGGGCTGCAGGGGCACAGCTGCCTCACCATGGGCTGCTCCAGGGGCTGCAGGGGAATCTGAGCTCCAGAGCCTGGAGCAGCTCCTGCCCCTCCTGCACTGCCCTGGCTCTCTGCAGGGCTGCTCCTCCCACATGGTCTCACCCTGCACTCTTCTCTGACCAGAAATACCTCTGCATTATATGGTTTTTCCATTAATAATGTGTTATCACAGAGGCATTACCATCATCTTTGATGGGCTTAGCCTTGACCAGCAGTGAGTCCACCCTGGATACAGCTGGCATCTGCTGGACCCAGGGGAAGATTTAAGCAGCCTCTCAGAGAAGTCATCCCTGCATCTCCTCCATAAAAGCTACCAAAACCTGGTAGCAAACCAGGTACAGAATCTCAGGCCTATTTTTCCCTAGCTCCATTTAAGTGGTTAAATTAAAATATTTCAGTTTCAGTATATTGCCTTTCTCCCTACTCATATGTATTTAGATGGGATTCTGATGTCTCTAGGTTAGCCAGTTCTTTCTTAGATCTGCAGATATACAGAAAATTTGTGTTTAGAAATACAAATATTAATTATTAAACATTGAGATATAAAAGCCTTTTTTCCAGCTACAAAATCTTTACAGATTTGAAGGAGTTCTGTTGTGGCAAAACGCTTTCCCTTGATTTTGATTACTCTATGACCATTGAATAGGTATTTAATGAGTGTTCAGTATTTTCAGCCTGCCCCATTGATCAGAAAAGCATGTTTCTAACATTTCTGCTAAATATGTCAAAGGACTAGATTCTGTCTTTTTCCCTAAAAATGCTGGGCTGTAAAAACAGAGATGAGAAATACCTATGCCTTCATTGCTTTTCTGCTTACTGACAGACGAGGATCTTCCCACTAAGATATTTTAAATCCTGCTTTAAATATTCAAACTGAGGGTGAAAAGATTATCCAACAGTGTTAATGTCAAATTTACTTTGCATGAAGTGCACTAGAAAGGAAAATTCGCCTTAACAAGGATCAACATTACATGCTAAAAGACTTGCACTAAACTACATTGATTGATTTAAAAGACACTGAGAAAATATGCACATGTTCCAGAATGTCTTTTATTTAAGGTACTGTGAGATTTATGATTATTCCTCAAGAAACACGGTATCAGGAGCATCATGATTCCTCTACTTTACAAGCCCAAGCCAGATCGTCAGCTTCTGTTCAGTGGAGGCTTCCTGGGGACAGTGGGATATTTCCAAGATTAAATTATGATATTGAAATTCTCTTTATTTATTGACAAAAATTATTACCTCATAAAATTCTCACATTCAAAGGCTCAAAAGCACTTAGGAGTGACAATTGAGTTTTGCATGGACAGTCAAAACAAAAGCTTTTCCCAAGCAAATAAGCAATTTTCCCATCTACCACTGATCATGACAGAGCCCTTGTGTGTCCTCAAGGATTCAGTCATGGTTTCCCATGAGTGTTAATGTTTCCAATTAAAGCAATCCTCTTGTTATCAGAGGGGATGTTGGGCAAGTAGCAGTTTCCCAGTATGAATAAGCAGTGCACAGCTGGTTCTACATCTCCTCAGTATGCAACAAAATAGAAGTCAAAACCTGTGGATGTGAAGACCCTGTGCTCCGCTAATTCCAGCAATAAACACAGAAATTTTACAGTGACATGCTGAATGAGCTTTTCATCCCAGCATTTGTGCTAAGAGACTGAGTTGGACTCAGTTCAGGTAGCAGACCCGTTTTAGTGAAGCAATGCTTTGGGGCTTATATTAAAGGGCAAAATAAAACATAATGCTTCCCTATCTCCAGCTTCAGAAACGACACTTGCTGTGTTTTTCAACCTCCTTTTGAGGTTTGTATTGGCAGAACATCAGTCACTTTATTTCTACAGCACCACTCTTCATAGCTCTAAAAGTGTTTCATAGAAGCCAGTAACATCCTAATTTTGAGCACCAGCAGACAAATTATGTGTTCAGAAAACATGCCTCAGTTCTTTGTTTCAAAACCTAGTTGATCTAGTTTGCTTTAAAGTGGGGTGGGTTCATTTTTTCTTGTTTTATTTGTTTGCTTTTTTAATTACTCCTTGTAAGTTGCATGGTTAATTTAAAATTTATGTTCATGAAGCAGCAAATGGTTACAGCATACACATATGTGCTGTTTTGCTCTCTGGCTGTCCCTCACAAAAACACAATAAATATGAATATTTTTTACTATGCATTCATACTCTGAATCCAATGTTTAGGTATTGAAATCAAGAGCTGAACACACTGAGTGTGAGATACAGCTTCTTATTGATTTTTCTTTGCACTGTTTTCTTAGTAACCTGCTTTCACAATGCTCTTATTTAAATATATCTTAGATGAATTTAAGCACTATTCAGTGTAAATTACCTCTAAATTCTGAAAAAACTCCTGCTGACATTTTTTCCCCCAGAGATGATTTGTATCTCAATTGTGAAAACTAAGGCAGAAGTCAGTGGTTTCATAATCAAGCCAAGGCACTCATCTTGGTGTATTTTCCTAACCTTGGGTCTGTCACAGTTTCCCATACAATTAGAAAAGAAATTACATGTCTTAAAAATGTGGTTGAGAGGAACTAAGTGCCAGTGACTGTATAGAAAACTTATGTATCTCCATGGGATTCTTTGAGAGAGGAAGAAATCTCCTTTCCAGTATAGCTTGGGGATCAGAATTCCTGTAGAAATGGGGGAAAGCACCCTCAAAAACCTCCATTGGATTGGGTTTGAGCTATGCTTAAGTTTCCACATCCCAAATAAACTTAATTGCCTCTTTCCTGAACAGAAAGGTTTTTCTAGCCATGTACTGCACCTAGATTTTTTCATCTATCAGAAAAGCCTACATGAATCATGTAGGACTAAAACACCAATGTAAAAGACTGAGTTAATCTTATGGAGTTACCTTCCTGAATTTTAGAGTCTCTTTTTAGTTATGTTTACATATATAATCTAGGAGAGAGTATCCCTCAGTAGTGGGCAATTAAATTCTGCTTGATTGTTCTGCCTCTGGTTTACACATTTTATGTTGCTTTACTGCACAGTGACCCAGATTTAGCAGCAGTGATGGAACATGCTCTGGCCTCTGGCTGTTCCATAACATGGTTGGTAAAGCACACTTTTGGAAGTGGAATCCATGGCTTCCATCACCCACATCTGCAGAGCTGAAAATAGTTTTAGTATATGCTGGGACAACTTAGGATCTGTGAGCCTGTGCTACAGAGCTTTGAACCAATGCCCAAGATTATTTCTTGGCAGGAGAGCTACATGTGACAGACCATGGAGACTGGGGAGTCAAAGGCAGCACTGTGGGGTGGTAAATAGATCAGATGTGACTGTCTACAGCATCATGCCTTGACCACTGGGCCAGCAACAATTTCTTATGCCTTTGATGCTGACAGTTGTGATAAGCTATTGGGAGTTCATTTTTTTAAGGTGCTATCTTGACTGTCTTTCTTCTATCAATATATTACCAACTTGAATTATTTCAAAAGAAGTTTTCTGTTCCGTTTAACAAAGTAACTGAAAGAGAGAAAAGATCCATTGAAGGCAGAAAATGAGTAAGTGTGACACACAAACAGTAGTTTGTCACAGCAGCTATATCTCTATTTACACTTCGCTATTATTAACATGTGCACTTAGAAACATGAAACAACCCTTAAAGCTTTTTTTTTCTTTTTTTTTTTTTCTTTTTTTTTTTCCTTTTTTTTTTTTTTTTCCAGAGCCCTAAAGCTGATTATATCAAATGCAGATGCGGAATTGGTGCAAAACAGATGCTGAAAAGCCATGTCAATATCCTAAAGGAATCCATTCCGTATCAGAAGGAAACTTAATTTCTACTATAAAGAATTTGATTATGTATTGTTATACCAAATGTGATTAATGTTTTGTGGTGATTAATCAACTGCAAAATATATAATTATGCCATCTGTATTTTTCCAGCTTCTTGTCACTTAAGAATTACACTGGGGAGTGGGAGGTGGGATAATGAGAACTGGTGGCATTTAGAGTGCTTAAAACTGCACTCCAAAAGCCTGAGGAATCCACTAACAAAAAGAACTGGCATTTATTCTAATAGCAAAACCTCTAAGCATATTAAGTAAGAACCCAGAAGACCCATTGGCTTGATAGCTACTTATGTGGAAGACCCAGTTATGGAGTTCAAACAGCCTGGGACCCATGAGGGCTTGCTCCAATTCAAAGGTAACCTATTAAGACCCCAGGAGAGTATTCAGAATTTGACTTTTGGACCACCTCCTGCTGTCTGATTTATGAAACAGACCTGACACTGATGCAAGGATCATCGACTGTCTTCTGGTTGCATGTAAAGTGAGGTATATTTGCTGTGACAGTTGAGAGCAAAGAATAATTCCAACTACTTACATATATTTTATTTTTTTCCCCCTAGGGAAAGCAATTGTTTAGGTTCAGATCTGAGGTAAGACACTTGGCCCACAAAATCATATATCAAACTGAAGAGATACCTTTTCAAAATGTCATGCAGAATTAAGGTAAAAGGTAAAAATAAAGGTTCCTTTGGGAAGTTGGTCCCAACCACACTACAGATGAGTGATCTGTATCAGTCTTTTATCTACTCTCAAATTAAAATACATCATTTGGGAGATTCATCCTTCATCTGTTTGGCGTTTGCAGAGGGAAGAAAATGTGAAGATTGAATCCAGAGTCTTAATAATTCCCACACGCTTGTAATAAAAGCATTCAGGTAATATTTTTTTTTTCTTATTTGGTTC
>WBNO01001560.1:0-21750 GCA_013400575.1 Peucedramus taeniatus
CAAGACCATCCAGCACTGACCCAGAACTGAGTCACTTCTGCTACATGACACAGCTTTGTTCATCACTCCATTACATCCTGTTGTCCACAAGAATGAATGAGGCATAATCAAATTGGTTCAATGAGCCAATAAGGATAAGGACAATCTTTAAATCTTTAGAATTTAGCTGTTAGGCATAGTTCTAGTACCTCTACCAAGTTACAACCCACACTACAGCTAAGACATCACAGTATTGCCAGTGTTAACACTGACTGCAGGAACCTGTGGCACACAGCCTCTGATTCACAGCCAGTGGTAGATTTAGCAGGAGCAACTAAAGAGCCCCACAGCTGAAAACAATGACTAGTTCAGCTGCTGTACCTTAATCCTACATGCTTTATGAGCCAGACACTTTGGAACTTGCTGTTTATAGACTGGTACATCAAAATAAAACTACTAGTCATCTAAGTCAATAAACCAAGCTCTGAAATGCCATGACTTAGGAAGACAGACTGTCCATTCTGCCATCTCTGCTGGGAGAGCTGTGGTATCTGGTGGAAGAACAAGGCCACCATCTTAAGCCACTACTTTTGTGAATTGGCAGCTCTTCTGAGCCAGAGCACTAAGGTCCCACGAAACATTCCAGTTCTGCATTGAAATATCTCTGGTACAGAAATTTCCTCCATTTATAACACTGCAGAAAAAGCTGTCTAGCATCCAAAGGCTGCAAAAATGACAAGTGGTTTTGCATCACCTAGAGTGCTTTTGTGTATGAAGTCTCTTCATCACCAAGGTATTCCCCTTCAGAGAAAGCCTTACCCCCTAGATCCAACTGCAAGAACTCTAATGCTGTAAATAATTCCACCTCCTTTGCCTGGTCATTCCATTGAAATGGAAGCTAGTCAGAGCCAATGTAATTTTCTTAATGGAATCAGGAACAAAGCCCAGTGTTGATCCAGCAGAAGATGGATCATTGCAGCCGGCTTCCAGATAAACCAAGCTTGGCAATAATTTTACTATTGATTTTACGTCAAACCAGATCTCAAGTATCGAGGCAATATTACTCTTCTTCTAAAAAGAGATGTTAAAATTCATCTGTATGCACGGAAGAACTATCAGGGTCTGACATAATTTTGAGAAATTTGCATGGATAGAAAGTTTGGTGTGGCAAGCTACCTAATGCTTAAGGCAAGAAAAATCAAGATTCACTCTGCAAACTTTTAATTCCAAATCTTTTGTAGGGTTCACTTTGGGTTTTCATTAACCTTTCAATCCTCTCTGCTGAACAGATGTTTTCCATCCTCTTCTTACCAATCCTTTCTATGATGTGATTTTTCAGATCCAACAAAGATAACTGATGACTAATTTTAGGAAATATTTTATGTAAAGAATAACCATTTCTTCAGTAGGACTGAAAAATGCAATAAAGCAGAACATGAAAGCTGAAACATTTTCTAAGTTAGGGGGTCCCACTGCCTGGGTTTTTGCACAAAGCTGTGTATGCTAGATGCTTCTAGACTCAATTAGTGAACAGAAAAATTAGAAGTTTGACTTTACTTCTACACACACAAGAAGCTGTTGTCTGCAAGTCCTCACATACATCCAGTGCTAACCACTGGACTTAAAAGGAAACAGAGAGTGCAAAACACATGCCTACCACTCCAGCCTTCTCCAAACTCTTAGAGGGTTATTCTTTGACACAGTGTATTTTTGGGTGCAAGTTCAAGACAGGCACAAGAGGCACTAACTGAATCACATGTCACCCTAATTTTTTCAAGTTTTACTAAGCTTTCTGAGGTTTACATTTTTTGCACAAATTTTCTCACAACACTTTATATAAATAACTTATTGTTTTCCATTCTTTTATAGAGGATGAGCAACCTAACGGACAGTTAGGTTGCCCAGTAACATTGAGGAGGTGGCACTGTAGCCCTCCAATGACACTAGAATTTCAAAAAGATATATATATGGAGTCAAATATTTTAATAAAGAATTTTTTAGTTTACTTAAACCAGGACTGCCCCATGTCATTCTTGTGTCGCTCCCCGGGGGGGGGGGGTGACAACCACACTCTCAGCTTAGTGTTCAAAATTCATAGTCTTATACAGCAGCTGGACAGCCTCACCCTTTCTAGATACATTTTTTAATCGAAGTGGCTCTGCTCTGCTCTTTGTTGTCAGCCCGCATTTAGACATTATCTGAGAACACTTACCAGGCTACTCCCTTGTCATCTGTACAATAGGAGAAGTTAAATAACTTTTGTGAATAAAAAAAACACATTAGTAGATGTGTCAAAGACAGCAAGTTTTTTCAAGTGTTTCAGAAGATGGCGGAGCATTTAATCACCACCACCCCTCCAAAAAAAAAGGGGGAAGACACAAAAAACTAAGCAATAAACAGTTTTGTGAGGTTGGTTAACTGAAAACCCATGTGTGCACATGGCCATGAACTTTTTGTGTTCTGATCTACCGAGACTACTGTGGCCATTCCAGAATGAAAACAGAACAAAATCAGCTAGGCTCATTGACTACAGAAAGTGAAAATATTATCCCTGCCCCAAATGATGCTTTTCTATTTTCAATGAAGTGTGAGTATTTAGAGTTGAAAAAAACTAGCTTCTTACTGAAACAGTTTTGGCTGAGAGCACTGAAATAATTGTGGTCCACAATAAACACAAGTATGTGAAAACACTCAAAACCACACAGGACTCAAGAATTTTCAGCTGTGGCTGATTCTGGGTCTGTGTGGTTAAGATGAAAAGGTGGGATAAGCATAATAGTAAAAACATTTAAGGAAAAAAAAAGTTAAAAAATAAAAGTAAAAAACATATATTAGATGTGACCTGAATAAGCACTGTAACCATAACCCTGAGAAAGTGAGAACAGTTTTCTGAGTTAAGTGCCAGACAAAGAAGGCTTGGCCTTGAAAGCAAGGCTAAAGTCTCTTGATGCTTGAGCTTTACTGATATAATGAGAAATAAAATGTGATATATTTTTTTGTAAATACATAGACTCTCAAACACCTCACTCTCTCAGCAATTCTCCTTCTAATGGTAATAACTCAGAATACCCATGATCTAAAGGTGCAGTATTTAAAAATAAACATCCTGACTTTGCCCTACTTGTTCAGAGAACATGGTACCAAAAGTCCATCTGTTTCTTTTGTTTTCATTAAGGCTTATGTGTGAAAAAGTAGTGGCAGCTTCAATATTACCAATTTAATAATAAATCCTCCTAGTTAGTGAGGTGAACAGGAGAGAAACTTTCTGTTCATGTGACATATATCTAAGCTTTTGGGAACTGTGTAGCTGATGGATCCTGAGGGAGAAAACACCATCAGGAGACTATTTCTAGGTCCAGAAAGAGCAGAGTTCACTGAAGTAGTCTGGTGCAGCTGGAGTTGATGTTGAAGCACAGCTTGGTCATGGAATTGAGAGGTGACAAAAGGGACCAAAGCAGAATTTCCTGGAGTGTCTGATTATCTGAAAAAAGTGCCACCTAGCCTTTTTCTATGTCCAAGTTTCTATTCTGATCTGAAGACAATCCCTTGGTAGTAATTTTCAGTGGTTACACTAGGTACTACACATAGGTATCTATCTCAAGGTCATCTGCTCATTCTCCCCTGTGTTCTGCTCTAAATTGTGCAGCAGTGTTTGGTTAAGACAGAAAAGCTTGTAGAACTTCTACTCCCTGTGGAAAGTCCCCATAAAGTGGGAACACTTCAGGGTAGTCTCTCCTTAACAATTCATGTGGTGAAAATCTAAATCATGGAGAGAATGCTCATTTCAGGCTACCTGCCTAGCAAGAAGCAGGTCTATCACTGTGTTAGAAATAAATTCTGTTCTGCCTGCATGGTCAGGTTTTTAATTGTACCAAGATTTTAAAGTTTCCCTGTAATGAGGGAGGAAAACAATGGTATTTGATGGTTCCTAACTTTGTTTTATCTCTTTTCTATCCTCCTTTCTCTCTTGATTTCGAACAGGACTTGGTCTCCTCCCCTGTTTAAAATCTTAAGAGAAAACTCACTGAGTTTACCAGTGCTTCATTTCATTCAGTAAGGAAAAGTAATACTGGTGTCTGTGCCAACTTCCAGTAAAGCTAACTTCATTCTAATAAATCTAAATGCCATCACTTTTAGAGAGATGATAATCTTGACTTCACATAGAATTGTTTTTCAGTGCTCAAATAAGCTGCTAAACAATATCTATGATCTGTTCCAGAGATGCTGCAGTGAGTACCAGCAAAGCCTGGTCTGGCCAGTAAGGTGTAACAAAAGGGTATTTTATGAGTTTACGTTGTGGAATGGAGCTGCAGCTGCGGAGGCCTATGAAATATTCAAAAAGCAGCAAGGGCAGCTTTCAGTAGGCAAAAAAAAAAAAAAAAAAAGTATATTAGAAATTAATCCCAGAAAATGTAACTGATTTCCAGTGAAATTGGCAAGAAGATGGGGAAGGAATAGCCAGGAAGGAACTGAGCAACAGCTGAAAATGAGAGAGAAAGAGAGAGAGAGATCTGAAAGGAAAAAAAAAAAAAAAGTTTTTTAGTCAAACTCTGCTATCTTTGGCTGACGGGGACTCTTCGCTACAGCTCTCCATGGCAGCCTGGGGAGTGCCAAAGAATTTAAAGAAAACAAGAACTGGGATCTATTGCTTAAGTTCTCCCTGGGAGTCAGTCAGGTGATGGAAATAAAAAACTCTGTTATGTGTCTGACCCAGGTTCTTACAAGTTGGACTGCAGCAAAGGAAAAACAAGCACATGGAAAATGGAAAAATTAGATGACACGTGGACTTTTCTCTTTCTTTTCCTGTTGTGTTTTGTTCCCTTTAGCCATTTCTCTTCCTTACTGCATTCTGCTATACACAGGAATAAAGAAGCAAAACATTGGCAGGATCAAACAGAATACAGGACAAGATCTGGGGTTGTTACACCTTCTTTTGTTTTCCTCCACCTCTTCTTACCTCAATTTTTTCCCTCACTGAATTCTACAAATGGAGCAGAAGTGGATGCTCCTGAACCTACTAGAAAGGAGGAAATTATTAAAGAGGTAAAATTAACCCCACCTCAAAATGAGAACTGGGACCCTTGCAGCATTGATAGGACCCACTGAATTCATAGAGATATCAGTCATGTTACCAAGGCAGTTTTTGGACTGAATGCATTTTACAGCTGCAGTCCTAGAATCAGTGAAAAAATTAATCAGTCTTCACCCTTCTAAACATGAGGGAAGAGCTAAGCTTCTAAGCTGGTGTGTTCTTTGCAAAGGGGGGACACAAAACCTGTATCTATTACAGGCATCCTTTCAGGAGGCTGTGTGCTTCAGTCTGAAAGCCACACCTTTATTTTCTGCTGTAATAGCAGCAATGATCTCAAGAAGGCAAAAGACACTGATAAACAACAGCCTGGAGGAACACCACTCTACCATGCAATTCAAAGGTTCAACAGTTGAAAATCAATTGTCTTACCCGGCATTCTCCTGATGGCCAGCTCTCAGAGAAGTCATTGTATTTTTGTTTGTCTCTGCATATTTGATTTCAACTGTGAATCTCTGGAGAAGAGGAACAGTGTCCTGTGAACTTATGGCCAGTTCCAGCAAGCAAGAATCCAAGCTCCCAGGCAGGATGGGGCTTTGCAGGCTGAACTCACATCTATCTGGGAGTCTACTGGTGTTCAGGAGGAAAATGTCCCCTGTGAAGAGAAAAAAAACACAACAAAACAAGAGACACACAGCATGGATGGAAGAGAGATAATAAGAAGGAAATGTAGAAGGAGTTTGAAGAAAGGAGTTATGAGAATAAAGGAAGAACTATGCACCAAAAAAAAAAAAAAAAGAGAGAGAGAACAGAGTAAAAATTAAGAGTTTAAGTAAAGAAATTATAGAAGAAACGAGAAGGGAAGAAACCAAAAAAAAAGCATGCTGACATGTCCAACAGAACAAAAGCCAAAGACTTTGCCAGTCAGACAGCAGACAAGTGGAGCCAGCTCTGGCTTGTATAGGATTGAATTTCCAAAGAAAGATGCAGTCCCTGTAAGTAAAAGCAGCTTATCCCAAAATGGGGAGATAGAAAATGGGTATATAAAGGGGCTGGCTGTTTAGAGGGTACATCCATACACAACCGAGACAGCACACATGCATTACATGGCCATTTCTTATTGACTCTCGGGCACTGACTGTGCCTTTGGGAGCTCTGCACCAGAGCCAGCACACGGTGGCACTTTCAGTGACATGGGCCCGAGGCCTCAGCCAGAGCTGCAGCCAGAGCTGGGCGAAAGCAGGCGTCCGTTCCCGGGGAACTGTAGCTCTGCCTACCTTCAACATCTCCATAGGAGGAACTGTTTTCCAGAAGTATCTGCTGCCTCTCCTGGGGTGCCAGGACACCAATGGAAGATAATACCCAGTCTGGTTTTCCAAAACTGTCTGTGGATGTCACCCATGAACAGCTTGAGCCGGTGATACAAGAGATTTCTGTTGCGAGAAACCAAAGGTTTCAGTGAGGCCTATCACAGCTCCAGGGGCACACGAGTGACCAAATGTACAGTGTATGGGGGCTATATCTTCCAAGAAATGGAAGAATTGAAGAGAAAAAAGAAATTTTGTGTTGGGCAACAGAATCTCTCCCGGAGCAAGTCAAGGAGCATATAAAAATGAAAAACTAACCTGCAAAGTCTTGGCAGAATGTAAGTCAAATTCCTCCCACTGGTATCAACAGTTAATTTATATCAGTGGAAGGTCTAGACCACAAGTACTCAAAGTCTCAAATGAGAATAATACCAATAATATCAACAAGGATATTGACATTATATGGATTTTGGCAGAAAGAAAGAATGGGTACTCTAAGGGTAACCCTCTCTTAGCAATAGAAAGAGCTTGACAGGGTCTCAAGCAAAATAGATTAACAATGCAAGCTTTACATAATATTTTTTTGTCGTTTTTAAACAGTTTTACTTTCCTCTAGCAGGATGGATAAGAATACCTTCTTAACAAACTCCAGAGTTTGCTTTCAGTACTAAAAACACTAGATCATCTTGGCCAGAATTTTTCATAATCAGCATATTATACACCAGACAAGAAGTAATTCACTGTTCTCTCATCAATCTAATATAAACTCCCTGAAGGGATGTTAGCTGCACAAAGCTCTCCCACACAGAGTGGAGCTGAATAGAGCTGATATTAATTTGCAGGATATTTTATTTTCAGTAGTAATAATAATATTACAGTAATAACTGGAGTGTCCCCAGGCCAAGTAAGAAATATTAAGAGACTAAACATTCATATTTAGGATCCTGATGTTCAGAGGGTATTCAAACCTTAAAATTATGAATGACACCAAGTTATTCCTTTAGTAGTCCTATTCCTGTGGAGGAGAACAGGCAGGTAGGAAGGACAGAATTAAGGTCAGGGATATGTGTGGATATCTATGCAGCCACATTTCCACACAAGGAAGTGTGGCTGCATAGGTATGGCAAAGAAAAAAAAAAAAAACAAACCCTGAGAGCCTCCAGAAGATTGCCTATACTTCAATTAAACTTTCAAACAAAGGGGAAAAGGAAGCATCATTTGAATGCAACAGCAAAAGTAGAGTGACTTTCTCCTAATTATTGAAGTTAATTCTAACTTTATTTTTATAAAACAACATCCAGTGAGCAAGGGAAAAATAAACACAGATGTTACAGAGTTGCACATAACTTTGGGTTGGCACAGGCTGTGGTCTCCCACCCAAACACTTCTCCTCTCTTGGTTTGGACACTCCCCAGCTCTTTCTGGCCTGCTCATACTGGAGTTTGCTGCCTCTCAAACTGACACCTGGACCAAGCATCCAAATATCTTCTTAGCCCAGTTCATCAAATGCATACAGCTTAGGAAAGGTCTGGGCAGTGTTCAGCCCATCGTTTTTACAAGGAAGCCACAAGCAGATGAACTGACAAATTGTGTGTGTGTGTGTTTGTGTGCAAAGCTAGATACCAGCAGCAGACAGGAATGAGGACACCAGGCACTCTCTGCTGGATCTAGGGAAAAATGTCTGTGCACAGCTCCAGGCTATGGTTTGATGACCCACTAAAACAACTTTAGGGATCTCAGTAGTTCAGAAACTCCATAGATGTGTGAGACAAAGCAGAGTCCTGATCCAGACCTGCTGTGCCGTTTCAAATTTATTGAGGTTTGACAGGTTAACTCAGTATCTACAGACTTATTGTTAGTAGAAATAATATTTTTATCAGATTTTTTTTTTTCAGTTGGTGGTAAAACCCAGAAAGCAATTTCTCTCACAAGAGCATAACAGTGAAAGAGACCAAACTGAAAGCTCAGGAAAGAAAAATTTCCTTTTTCAAATAGATAGTTACTTGAAACTACTGTTTATGACAAAATCATTTCATCAAACCTTACTAATACCTCAGCTTGCAGTGGTAAGGACTGTACCAATGCAGACTTAGTCCTTTGAGTGTGTTTCACGTGACAAGTTGGTTCACAGCAGAGATAGGTGAACACAACTTTTCCTTTGAAAAGCACCTAATTCCCAACACTCTGGGCTTTATAATGCCTGTCTGCCACAACCTGAGGCTGAAGAAATTTAAATACCTGGAAGAGTCTGAAACTGATCAGGAAAGTTTTTGACATCCAGTAAAAAAAGGCTGCTTTCTCTGGGAAGAGATTATATGCACTGCATTGTGATGGATCAATAAGCTGGTTTTTAGCACAAATCACAGAGAAAGAGAACTGGGTATACTCATGGTTACAATGAAAGAGAACACTGAAAGCTGAAACTTCTAACACCACTATGTACCACCTTACAGGTGTTTCATATCTAGCTTTGCTTATGAACTTGGAGAACCTCAAGAAAAAGTCAGCAATAAGGAAGAACATAACAAATTAAAAGAAAAAAAAAGGTATAATAGAGAAATAGATCTGTATTACTACAATCAGCAAAGAACATATTTTAAGATATTACAAAAATGCTCCAAAGAAGATTGGATTGAAAAAAGCTCATGGACAGTCCAGGGTATGTCAGAAAGGACTTTACAGAATTAGATACCATCTGGAAGATGTTAGTGTGAAGAACATTCCTCTGGCAAGGCTAGGTCACCTTGCCACCCCCTGGGAGGAATGTGTGGCTTTTCTAACACCCAGAGACCTTTCTTTATTGTTTAGCATTTTCATTAGGAACCTGAACAAGGAGACAGAGTGCACCCTCTGTGCACCAGGAAGGTCACAGAGGTTACTAAAGAGAGGAGCAGCTGACACACCACAGGGCTGTGCTGCCACGCAGAGCAGCCTCAACAGGCTGGAGATTGGGCTGACAGGAGCCCCTTGAAGGAAAAGCCAAGTCCTGTCCCTGGGGTGTGTAACCCCATGCAGCAGTATGTGCTGGGGCTGGCTGGCTGGAAAGCAGCCAGAGAGAAGGGCTTTGGGAGCATGGTGAACAATAAGATCTCTGTGAGCAAGCAGTGCAACAAAGGCAGCCAACAGCTTTCTGGGCAGCATTAGGAAAAGCATTGTCAGTAGATCAAGAGAGGTGATCCTTCCTCTCTATTCAGCACTAGTGAGACCAGAGCTGGAGTACTGTGCTCAGCTCTGGGCTCCTTAATGCAAGAGACATACCAACCCACAGGAACAAGTCCAGCACAGGTCCTGACTGAGGGACTGGAGCATCTTTCACAAGAGGAGAAGCTTGCCAGTTGGGACTGTTCAGTCTGTAGAAGAGTACAGTCAGGGGCATTTTACCAATGTGTAAAAACAGGGAGCAAGGTGGAAGCTAGGCATGCTCAGTAGTGTCTACTGACACGACAAGAGGCAGTGAACACATGTTAGAAAACCTCACAGCTCACTTGGTGCTCCCAATGCCTTGAAAATAAAAGTCCATTTGGAAAAAAGCTTCATCCAGTATCAAAAAAGATAGTTTGTTCTATAGTAGTGGGAAAGCAGCTTTACTAATTAGCTTTTATTTCAAGAATTCCTTGTCACCCCCGTCCGCGGGAGGCGACATAAGAATGACACCCAGCAGCCCTGGTGAAAGCGAACTAAAAAACTCTTTATTAAAACATCTGACTCCATATATATATCTTTCAGAAACACCAGTGTCATTGGAGGGTTACAGTGCCACCTCCTCAATGCCACTGGGCAACCCAGCTGGCCGTCAGGTTGCTCGTCCTTCACAAATGAATGCAAAACAATCAATTATTTACATAAAGTGCTGTGAGAAAGTTTGTGCAAAGAATGCAAACATCAGAAAGCTTGTAAAACTTGAGAAAATCAGGGCGACAATTCCTAATCCCAAATCTGGTGGATTTCAGTGTGCTGATGGAAATTTTTTTTTCCTTCCTTTTTCTTTCTTTTCCCACTTCCTGAAATAAGGAATTCCCTTCAGTTTACACTGGCCTTTCTGAGTCATTACTCTAGTTCCAGTCAGAAATGCAGTGTCATGGCTTTCTGGTAAGAGGTAACTGCCAGCTATCTTACACCTAGATTCTGAAGGAGAAATAAGGAGGATGTAAGGAAGAGGACTTGTGGTACCTGGTGTAGAAGGCTGATGCAATGAAACCATCCTATTTTTTATCAGTGAGAGCTTCTGAGTTGGATTTGGTGAAGAAGAGTTTTCCTCATGTGATCCAGAGCAGAAGACAATGGCTATAACAAAATAAAAATAGGAAGGGATGTGTTTGATGCTGCTTTACAAAACTCTGCTCCCATATTATAAAGCATGAGCATATGTAAAACAAAGCCCTGCTATATCACTCTCACCTTTGTTGCAGTGCATTGGTGCAGTACCATCCTGATGTCTCCAGAACAATTCATACCAACAACAGTTCTTTTAATTTTTTAACCTGTGCATGTGAAAATACACAAGTCCTGAGCTAAGCTTGCAGTAGTTTGTGTCTAAGATTATCCCTGGTCTTTTCTAGAAGTCATAAACAAGTTGGCAAAAACAAACATATTTGTTGCCAAAAGGTGTTCACAGGCAGCAAGATGCAAAATGAATTGCTTTCAAACCTCAGCCATTTGGGTTATGAGCTCAGCAATATAAAAATGTCAAATCATGTCAGAGGGGACAGGAATCTTATTCACATGAATTGCAGTTGAGACAAGGATGTACAGACATGTCATTTTTAACATTTAAGATATTTTCAGTGGAGATAATTTGAACAATAATACTACGAAAACTTGCATCAATATCTATAAAAAGAAAAACCCCTCAAACCTGAACGTATGTTCATATGTTTCACTCACTATTGCATATAGTTTTTCAGCAATACCTGGTCTGATTTTGAACTGCTGCAACAATTTTAATTTTAGTATATATGACAATGCATCACACAGTGAGTAAAATGCTGTGAAATGTTTCATAGCATGAAAATGCTGCATCCTTCCATCTCTTACTGTGTTACTAAAGACAGTCATTCAAGGGGTTCCAAGGAAGAGTAATTTTAGAACAGAACAGCATTATGCTGCAGCAGACACATGCTGTACTGACGACAGATTTGGGGTCTCCACAGATGAATTGTCAAACAGTATATTTTTTTCCTGTTTCCAAATATTTAGGGACATTAAAATAGGAAAAGCTGATTTTGCACTGCATATAAGACACAGGCACTGCCCTGATAAGCAAGGTATCTTCAATAACAGGATGAAATCCTCAAAAAGAATGGAAATTATGTGGCCAAAGTTTAGTCAGCCTTATGAAAAATCCATGCTAATAAACAATCATATATTGCAAACAAATCTATTTCATTATATTAAAAGAAATTCTGCTATGTAAAGGGCTTTTGACAACTGAAGTCTGCTCCTCCCAAGTTATGTTCTGTGTCTTTTGAGACATTGCTCAGTTCTCTATCTCCCAGTCTTCGCTCAGCATTGCTATAACTTCAGTATTTACTTCCCTCAGGGTTTTCTGTAAAGTCTGTTCCACCCACTTGTCTCCTCACACACTCCAAGCTGCTTGTGTACTTTGGAAATAGCCTGAGTATCATGGGACCCACAAACATAGTACAGTCATAGCAGAAGTTCTGCTAGAGACATTTTTCCTGGTACAACTAAAACTTAAACAAAATATTTTACGCAGTCACACCCCACCCCCCTCCCCCACAAACACCTTTGGGATGTTCTTCTTGTTTTTCATTAACAAACACAAGATCCAGTGGTATATTACCAGCAAAGGAGCCCTGAAACATGAATTTAGTCCCTCAGTGGGGAAAATACCTCCATTGCCATTGGTGGTGGCTGGGACAAATAGGATACAAAACAATGGTAACACCCTACACAATTTGGCAAAAAGCTGCAAGAGTTCATTCTAGTGTGTTTAACAACCATATTCACCTGTCCTGGGAAGATGCCACTTACCTAACTGGACATCTGAGAGGAAGGAAGCGCAGTCATTACAGTGAAATTCACTGACAAAGTATACTTGGACAGAAGACCCTAGACTCAGTGATAGACAATGCACCCACAGAAATAGGTCCCCATTCATTCATTTCATCAGAGCAAAGAATTTCTGGCTATGGCTGAGCAGAAGAAGACTCACAGTAGCAGCTTAGCAGCCTCTAGTCCAGCTTATGCTCTTACTTTATCTCTCAATTATTTTTTTTCTCATTTTTTCAACTTCTGCAATTGAATTGAAAATCTAATGCACATAGTCACTAAGATGCTTCCGATAATCCCACATCATATCTTCTCACACATACTTGCATGTAATTTTTGTATGACATAAATTTCAGCATGAAAAAAATAACAATGACTATTACTTTTAACCCCTATGATTTCTATATCTTGATCAACAAAAGTCAATTGTTTAAGTGAAAAAAAAAAAAAGATGGAGAGGAAGGAGATTCATGATTTTAAGTTAAGTCCTTTATGTTAAGGAACATGAAATGATCAGGAAGAAACAGTGTAACATATTCAACTGTCACAGGAAAAAGATGGAATCTTTTCACTGCACAGCACAAATTTATCTCTTTTTCAGTAAAATAAGAAATCTCCGGCACTGAGAAGGTAATTGCATTTCTTTCACTATCTTGCAGGAAAAAGAGCATTAAGATACCTGCAGCCGTGATTTTTCTCCTGAATTCTGTTGTTACCTTGCAGAAGATAAGAAAATTACAGAAAACACTTTTAGAACTCCTGATGGGAAATCAATTCTAGATCAGCCAAGACATCTTTCTGACAAAACAGGACTTTCCTTAGAGCACTTTCTAGTTTCCACCTGATATCAAAATAGCAACTCAATATTTCTCACTGTTTCTCTGAGAAGATAAGCTAATGTATAGACTAATAGCTCTGTCAGGGAGTCACACTAAGCCTAAAGAAGATTCTTGGTCTGTTACCTATTCAAGTATTTTTCAATGATGCCAGAACTTCCACTTTCAGCTCAATAAACAGTCTCTCTTGTTCATGAGTATTTACAGCCTTAAGTTATTAACCTTGCTCTTTGAAAATATCACTGGGATCTCCTCCTCCTTGCTATTAAACTCTCTTATTCCTTGCTCATTAGTTGGCTCAACTCCAAGTCCCTTGCTTACTTCATCACTCTTGTTGTACTCTATCTGAAAAGATTGCAGGTAATGGTCAAAAGGGAGCAACACAACAAAATACAGTTTTTCCAAGGCTTACAAGGTGCTACTTCAGGATCTTCTAGAGCCTTCTCCAGTTTTGTAGGGAAAGAGGCAGAAAGGCATCAGCACACACTAACATCATGCTATGCAGAAGGGCCATTCTCTCTCTCCTGAGAGAAGAGAATGTTAATCCCTGTTAATCCATGCACCAATCTCATCAGACATTTCGGCCCAAATAAATTATTTTAGTCGATTGTCTACCATGACATCAACTGTCTCTGTGACATATTTTCTTCCAGGACATATATTCCCACCCTCCACTGTATTACTTTGAGATACCAAGTTCCACTGGTGAGTTGAACTCTGGGGTTTTTTTTTTTCCTACCTTTATCTGTAAGTTATCAGCAGATCATCAGTCCACTTTTAATGTTGTATTTTGACTTATTCCTAAACTCCTAAATATAACATAACCCAAAACTTACAGGAAACTTATAGGTAGAGTTAACTGACAATTATTCTGGTTTATACTTGTGTTTTAAACTAAAATGTGACACAGTAATTGGCACCAGGCACTCATTTAAGTACACATGTGGAGTTATCAATTTAAGAATGTGACTGAAGGTAGAATGTCCTACAGGACTTTTGTCACACTGGTAAATTCATTTGACAAACTGATGCTGCAACAAGATGTCTCTTTTCAAATGAACCCTTCAGCCTGACAAGCAATTATAAACCCTTTTCTACTCTTTGATCCTATACATAATATTCTGGTACTTTGACTGATGTTGTTTTACTCTGTTTTACTCTGACTGCTGTTTTACTCTGTCTGATGTTAAGGCAGCAATCTTCACATTACCAAGCAGTCCTACTTTGCAGGAGTAGTGCAGATATAATTAAGTATTGTCATCCAGCTCACTCCATTTACCCTTTTAAAATACTAATGCAGCATTAACTTTCTTCCAGTTCTGCAGAATTTCCTCAGTATCCTGACACACTTACTGAAAATATCAACACATAGATATCTTTAAAAGTTCTTTAACTAGTTATTTCAAAACTCTTGAACACAAGCTGTCTCAACCAGTTGTTTTACAAAGTAGGCATTTTAATAAAAGGTTTTTTCAAAATATTTTTTGGTTGTTAAGAAAGCCATTGCATTATTTCTATGTAATGGTGAAAAATCAATTGTTTTATTTTGTCCTTGAATATTAATATGTGCTGAATAATTTTTTTGTGTCTATTATTGACAAACCTATCACACACATTTATGACAGATTCATATAATTGTTAAAATATTTTTGCTATTAATGCACTTGGAAATTTTCCTTAGACTTCCTGCTGATTTCTTCCTAATTTCTTTTGCTTTTTTCATCTATAGCTAAACTTTCAACTTTTCAACTTCCTTTTAGTGCAAGCAATGTAGTATTTTCCTTATTTTTTCATAACAGCATAGCCTCCCCTCTCAGCTATAGGACTGTAGCTTTCTAGCTGTTTAAACAAGCAACTCAATTATTATCTGAATCTTTCTGTCCACAAACTTTCTTTCAACTGAGCTGCTTTGACACTGTTTCAAATTCTGAGAGATTTACCTCTTCTGAACTATCAAGATACAGCACTCTCAGATGTTATTTAGGCACAAAAGTCCATTTATTTGAATATCTCAGCTGAAGTACCTATCAGACCATTTAAGATTTTTATTCTATTTCCAAGAAAGGTGTACTCAAGCCACAACTACTTCCATTTGTTGAACATCTGAGTTTAGTTCTGAACTCAATTCTTATCTCGATTCTTTATCTGCTGAGAATGGATCCGAGATATTATTCTAAAAAGTGACAGGAGAATTTTCATTCTGATACTGTCATCTATTCAATACCTGCAAATATGCTCCCATGCTAGCAGAATAAAACCACCAATATGCCACTTTTGTTGACAGCTTCACATACACATCTACACACAAGGGAAAAAAAGACTTTTCCCCCCTTCCCTTACAACAGGCTAGTCATTACCTCATCCAGATCTTTAGCTGGGTTTGACAGTGTATAGCAATCATCAGCAATCCCATTGACATTTATTTTAAGTATTAATTGACCTTCAAGATCATTTTGTTCAATGGCTGGGGAAAGAAGCAACGTCATTTTAGCCATACAACGCTCTTTCAAACTTACTTCTGTCCTTTGAATAACAGGAATTGTTCCTCCTAATCTGAGAAATTCCAGTTTATCAGCACTGTAAGTTTAGAAGTTACTAATTGCATTTCACTGCCACTTGCTTACTAGCCAGCCTCATCACGCTGGTCACAGGCAGCTGGAGAACTTCTCTTTCAGCCTTTGGGACTTGTTTAATTTTATTCTCAATACCTTGCCCCTCTGCTAAGCAAGTGTTTTTATTTCTTGCTTTTTTATCATTTCCCTTGGCTGCTAATTTAACACCAAGTGAAAAAGCCTGTCCTAACAAATCTGGAAGTTTGCTTCCTCTCCAGTGAGCTGCAGGCCAGTCAAACTGCACAGTCTCTTCTCTCTGGAGAACACAGACGTGCATTTCATTGGCCCGAGTCTTACACAACTTATCTGACTAGAAGAATACTTTAAGACTTTAATTTGTTTGGTTGGTTTTTAACTTTCTTCCTGCTTTATACGCAGAACATGAATGGTATCTAAAAACATACCTTGTTCATCCTTCTTTGGCACCATTACAAAATTTCTAAATGTTAGTTATATTCTTCAAAACTAAACGCAATCATTTATGCTATGGAATATGCTTGATAGCTGTCTTGGTAGATATTTACTTCAGAGAGCCTTCTCAGATGTTGCAATCCCAAGAGACAGAATATGCCACCACCTTGCCCACCTGCTGACTGCTGACAAGACTCTTCCTTGAAGGGTGGTAAGTGGATCAATCCAAAGGGATTTTCACAACCAGTAAATCCCTGTTATAATTTTCACTTGGATTGCCAAAGATCATCTGCAGTTTCCATGACATGCTGAATGACTAGACATTTACGGTTGCACGAAATTCCTACAGTCCCCTCTCCTGCTGCTCACAGCAAGCTGCTTCCTGGCTGCCCCTCCATACACAAAATGCTGCTTTGTCTCACATTTCCTCGCTTTCTTTATTCAGCCACTCAGTGGCCAGTTCCTTCCCTGGATAGTGGTGTTTCCTGAATCATTTTGTGCAACCACTCTTTATTTTCCCCAAAGCTTTGTAGAGTGCATCCTCATCCCTTCATGCATCAAATACTTGTTTCTAATAAAACCACTGTGTCTCCCTTCAAAAGCAAAGACTTGTGAAGCTCTGGCATTAAGCACAGTACATTGCAGTTTTCCACCTCTGCGCTGCAACTACTAGACAGAACTCACCCAGAAAAAGTTTTGCCCATGGCATCTATATTTTTCTCACAAACTCACCTATTGAATAGGAGACAAGGTAAAATTTCTGGGTCCTCCTCTCAATATTACTTCCCTAACTTGGCATATTGCCTTTGAATAGCAACTTGTTAATTATGATTTCTTACTCAGTTTTCAGTGTACATCTACGCATACTGAAATAGATCTGAATTACTATTTTAATTACTATTGAGAAATAGAATGCCAGAACCACTTCCTGAAATCCAAAAATACAGCATCTACTTCATCCTGCTGGTTGTGTGTCGCACACATGCATATACTTATGTGTACACATACTGCCACGTTAAGTTGAAAAGATTTCTCTTTTTATAGCTAAGCTGCTCAATACTCATATGTCTGTTTTATATAATACTAACTGTTCATTATTCACAGGTAATGAGGGCTGGGTTTTGCACTGTGTCTCACCTCTTTTTAGCCTGCCCAGAGTCAATCATATGCTGCACAACAGCACAAAGGCTTTCCAAGGATGTTTGAGATGTGGTGTTTGGAAGAACTCCATTCTGCTCCGCTTTTTATTTTCTCTCCTCTGTTCAGGCATGAGTGGTAGAAGAGGCACCTACTGCTCTCCTGCTACCTGTGTATAGACTTGATCCTGACAGCTCTCACAGGATATATCAATGTCAGTTCTGAAAAAGAGACATTTCTCCGTATGACCTACAGCTTCACTGGCAATCAGCTTTTATTTTTCTTGGTAGGATTCCATTGGCCTGACTACAGATTTGCATCTGAAAGCTGGACATTGCTGGGATGGCATCCTGTAAAAGGCACACCTGTGTCAGAGACAGCAGAATTCCACATCCTGAACTCTTAATCTGGAACCTTCTCCTCCTTTCCTCCTCCACTCACATTATTGGGGAAAAAAATTAATTTAAGAGACGAATAACTGTGTTTTCCCTGCAAGGAATATGGATCTTCTTGGGTTCTTGAAAACTGACCGAAAACAGAAGTGGAAAAAAGAAAGAAATCAGAAATTTTAAATGAACCAAAAAAGTGAAATTCTTTGATTCTTCAAGAACTTTTATTTCCTTTTCAACCCTCAAAATACTTTTTCACTTTTCTGCAATAAAAATACCATCCATTCTTAAGGAAAATTTTACTTTCTCATTGATTAAATGCTTTAGATTAACCTTTCAATATTTTCAGTCTTGTTCACATCAGGCTATATTGGTTGTTGCCAAAACCAGAAGGACAACAAGCTGGGGGAGAGGAAGGACTCAAGCCTTTCAATCTGGTTTTGTCATTTGAGAAAAGATATAAAAAATTGCACCCTAAGACACCTGTTTTACAGCAAATTGCCAAAGACCCATCCTCCCAGAGGGAATATAACTCAGATGACTGACTTACATTAGATGTATTACTCTGAAATGAATAAAATTTAGGGGAATGTGTCCAATTCTTAATAAAGCATTTCAAGCAGCTACAAAGAACCAAGAATACATGATGGGAATATGTTTTGCCTTCCAAGGGAACAGCACTTCCAAACTGATGTGCTTTTGCACAGAAATGTAGAGGAAGAAATATAATTGGTTTATTCCTTTAAAACATCACTTATAGGGTTTTTCAATTGCTTAAAAGGAGGGATGTGTGAATTCACACATGCAGCTGTGACAGGCATAGTCACAAGGGAAGGTGAAGGAAGATATGAAGCCTGAGGATGCAGAGACAAAAGCAGAAGGGATGGGATCCCTCAAAAAGGTTACCTGAAGCCTCACTCTCTGCTGACAGTAAAATGCTGACTGAACATTTTCTCATGGTATGTTTTTTACGGAAATGCCAGTGCCACTACTTAATAGGAAATACTACTATCTTCCAAATAATCAAGTGGAAAATATTACATCACTTTGTTAAGGTTGAAACATGTCATCTTCACTCTGTAATCTGCTCTGAGTTTAGAGCTAACATTAATACAGTAAGATGATGTAATAACTAGCTAGAGGAAAATAATGTTCTCAAAAAAGACTGTTTGCCATACTGAATGACTGCTCTTGATAAAGTCAAAGCATCAATTTGGAACAATTTGTTTTGTCAAAAATGTTAAGATTTTGAGTCTTCATCAGCATTAGAAATTAAAAAATATTTCTAAAATCAGTTTCCCATAAAAGAAAATAAAAATATTTTATTCCCATAAAATATCTGGTTTTTAACAATCTCATATGTTAAGATGCAAAAAAATAAAAAAATTCTGCAAGTTGCCCAGAGCAACAGCAAAATTAGGTGAGAGAGAAACAGGATACCTAATTGCTAGACATCTGTCCTTCAGGAGATACTCAGCTGCCAGATTCAGGATGCCTCTACACTTTGTAGCCTGTGGAAGTAGCTCTGTCTCCCCACCCTTCAACTTCCATGTAACAGCACTGCAACATTTCACAGAAAAAGAGGAATTGTGTGCCAGCAAAAGAGTGAAAGAAATATAATTTTCAGATCCAGGTCTTGATTAAATTATTACAATGAATATGAAATTGATCCTGTAGAATTAAGTTTAGCAAAAATAAAATTATTTTCAATTACTTGATTTCACACAACATAAGTGGAGAGGACAAAAGTGACTTTAATTTGTCCTTGAGCTCCATTGATCTTCGAGGTTACTTAATGTCTCTTTCCATCCTTGTTTTACTAGTAAAAGCCTTAGGAATGCTCAAAATGTATGCACTGCTTTAAGAATCCCTCAGGGGCTGCTTTGCTCACAGAGGCTATCCAAGCACAAAGGCACATTTCCTGCACTTCTTTTTCCTTGATCTACTTTTGACACAAGGATGACTGTCAACAGCTCTTCATCATCTAAGGATTCTCCTTTGAGTACTTAACCCTTGCACAGCAGAGCAGGACATCTACAAGAATGTCCAAATATCATTAAAAGCAGACTTTTTTTAATACTCTCCTTTGTCTGGTAACTCTTCCCTGACAGCAACTGAGGCTTTCAAAGTACAGCACTGTCGAGCAGACACTACTCAAGAGAAGGATCCCCATTCCCATCCTGCTCTGAGCCACTGTGTTTAATAATACAGATGGTGGGATCTGTATTATTACCTCTTGGGGAAGGTGCTTTTAGCAAAACACCTTTTGCTAAAATTTGGATTAAAAGCAGGTGTCCAGAATTTTTAAGAGATTGTTCAGCACCAAAAAAGACAAAATAAACTCAAGGACAAACAGATTTATTTTTCTCTGTAGCATCTAGAATGCTAAATCCATGGTGATATTTGGTGGTCCATACTGTCAATCAGTAGCTGCCAAAAAAAAACACTTGTCAGCCCCAGAAATAACCCCCAAATGAGCTGGAAGGGGTCAGGGGACAAGAAACTGCGTGAAACCAAAGTCCAAATAAGTTATTGTTGCAAGTGGAGAATGAGGTAGACTGTCACACTGCTTTGCCAGGTCACTTTCCTGACTTTCCTGTATTCTTCAAAGTACTGGTGTTTTATGAGTGAGAAGTTTTATTTGCATTGTTTGAAAAGAGACAAAAAAAGCAATAGTCAGTAGGATTAGTTGTTAGTCATCTCTTTCATCTAAAAGCTTGCTACTTAGCACCAGGATAAAAATTGGCCTTTCATCAGCTCTTTCACAAAATTTCTCCTTTATCTCAGCTAGATTCATTGGCAAGCTTCCTACTCTTACCCACAACAACATCTACTAGAGTTTGGACAGAATACCTGACTTCAAAATACTTCACCAAGGTACAGCTGCAATGTTAACCTTTTGGCCAATATGGAGAAGCATATCAGAAAGGTAACATATCCTAGATAACAAATAAAGAATATAGGGCATTAAAGTTCAGGGGAAGAAGAAGATGTGGGTAACAAGAAACTTGTTATCCAAACACATGTGTTTCTATAACCAGGAGAGGAATGTGAAAAGCAACCAGTGTTACTGTTTTATTTATTTTTTCCCTCCTTCCTATTTGGTCACCCTCATGTGAAAATCACTCTGGGCTCTGTGACTTCAAAGGATAATATCTTGTACACAAGGAAAGATACCTTCACCATTTGACATGAAATTTAATATTATGATAATGTTTTCTTTTAATGAAAGAGCCGAGGTTGTTTATTTGAAAGTTGGCTGCTGGCCACCTCTTTTTAAGCTATATGAGACTGTGGTTTCTTAGAGCTGTATGAAACATCTGTTATGAAATTCAGGACGGGAAGAGAAACCCTTAAGACCTGAAGAACTGGGTCCCATTCTCAGGTCTTCCATGGATTATTGACAGTCTAGGCATAGGCACTATCTCTGATCAATAATACATTCCACAGAGATAACACAGATAATTAGAATCAGGCTCTATCTAATGTGGAGGGAGCCAAATTTCCAGCTCACACCTCACATTCTCAGGTAAGTAACAATGAGGAAATAGCACTGCAAATAAAGTTGCATGGAGTGAAGAAGAATAAGCTCATATGAGAAAAGAGGCATACACAACTGAATTGTGCTCAAATATTAAAAAAAAAATAGTTTTTTGCAGGGGAGGGGGATTGTTGTTTTTTTTTTTTGGGTTGGTTTTTTTTTNTTTTTTTTTTTTTTTTGTGGGTTGTTGTTGTGTTTGTTTGGGGTTGTTTTGTTTTGATTTTAAGAACCTGGAGCAATGAGCCTCAGGTGATGCCCACTGTTTTAAGGATACACCACTTGAGTCCCAAAGTGAATAGTCTCTAGCTGTCACAAACTGTGCCATCAGTTCCTGTTATACCAAGCAGAAGATATGGTACCTACTGGAAATTACGGAATATACCAGGAGTGTTAGTGGCAAAGTGTACTTAATAAAACTGACTGCTGTATAGTAGCAAAGCTGTATTGTCATTCACAAGCAGCCACTCATCAGGCTCTTGTAAGGAAAATTAATCCAC
>WBNO01001561.1:0-22368 GCA_013400575.1 Peucedramus taeniatus
TTCAGCTCTGCAGGTAGCTCCCACTTTCCAAAGGATTACTTCAACTAGCACATAATGTGGTAATGGGTAAACTACATTGCTCCTGTCAAAGCTGGCAGCCCAGGCTGATGCAGTCAAGATGACAAGACTCTTAAGGTATGAAAAATCAATTAAGAACAGACTGACTTTAGTCCAACAAGTAGGACATTCAGCTGGGAATGGAGAAACAAGAAATTTCTTATTTGCAGTAGGACTGTTTCCACCTTTCTCATTTTGCAATTTTTGAACAAAAAGCCCTGGGAGCTGGGACTAGAAGTTACACAATTAATTCCAAAAACTTAATAGGCAGGAGGTGGAAAAAAAAAAAGCTATCTACAATATTAGGAATTGTTCAATAATAATTTTCTTCAAAAAAAACTAATTTGAGTTTTTAAAATACCTGAAATATTCTTTCGGAAGTCTGAGGGGTTGCTGCAGGGGAGTATGTTGGATCCATTTCGGTAAACTCTTCTGCAAAATTACTGACATCCAATTCATCTCTGATTACTGGTTTAAATGGAGCTGGTATTTTTTTGGCAGCTAAGTCCTCCCAATTCATATTCTAAACAAAAAACAGGAAAATAAATTTAATTAAATTTAAATTTTACAGAAAGAGAAAGAGAAACTTGTCTTAACAAGTTTTTCTATTGGAAAGAGAGACTTGTCCCAACACACAGTCCTAACTCCCTTTGCCATTTTCCAAAGGCAGATGAAAAACATTCAAATTATGCTCTACTAATTTGCTTAGTTAAAGCCAAGCAGTATCACACTTATTTGTACATAGACAGAATCCACTCAAAAAGAAAATCAAAATAATTTAAGTGGAGATGCACCAAACAATTAGTGTGATGATCCTTGAATTTCTTCCTCTATTTCAGAAAAAGCAGTATTTATATTTTTGTAAGCCACAGCACATGCATGTAGTATTTTTAACTTTTCATTATCAATTTCTATGCTTAATTACTGATGTCAGCTTTCAGAGCCCTAAAAGCATAAACCTCCAAATTCTTACTTGCAGGCATGACTAGAAAGAGGAAGCATAGGAAGCAGATATGAGAAAACTGCCCTGTTACTGTAAAGGAGTGGAACTGAAATTAAGTAAAGAATAGAAAGTGTTATATGATGGAAAATGCATCTCCCAAAACGAACAGTGAATTAAGGAAGTCTAACTCTGTTAAACTCTACTTAACTTCAGAAGCATCATAAGTACATAATTCATTTTTCCAAAGAAAGCACACAATTTTAACCACAGTGGATAGAATGCTACAGACACTGTACACAAATCCAATCTTCATCATGGTTTGAAAGCAAATGTTAATACACTGAAATCTGAACAAAATTTAAATTTACTAAACAAGACTAAAGATTTAATTAGGCCAAGGAAAATAAAAGAGTTTGGTGAATTTTATCAATATTCAAATTTTACTAGTAATGCTAGTGGCAATCTTAAAAAAATCCTTTNAAATCCTTTCAAACAAAAACCCAACAGACAACACAACACAATTTCAGTGTTTTGCATTAAACCTTCTGATTTCAGCAGTCTTTTGGCTTCTTCAAGCAACTGATAGTACAGAGAGAATATAATAAAAACCTAGAATGCCCTTCTAATATGCACAAAATCCATACTTACAAACACATGGATATTTTTACTAACTTCCATGCAATTATTCATGTAATTAATATGTCTCTAAGTTGTTCTGTTAACAGAACAACAGAATTTCCTTAGACTTTGATTTCACAGACACTAATGCAGAATAAGTGGGATCTGGTGAGTTTTGTTCTTTTTTTTACCTGGAAAAAGGGATGCTGTTTGATTTCATCAGCATCAGTGGGACCACAACCTAGCCTCTTCTTGGGGTCTTTCATTAGAAGACGTTGAATTATATCCTTAGACAGAGCACTCATTTCTTGTGGGTAAGGTGGCTCACTTTTTAATATTCTCCTTTAAAACAAACAAAATAACAATGTGGTAATTATTTAAAATGCTGAGAGTTAAAGAATAATAATTCCATACTAATGGAAGCATTAACATTTCACTTAAACTTCTATTGTACCCAAAAGCAGGATGATGACAAATATGAAACCAACCTTTTTTTAAATAAAGGAAGGTTTTAGAATTGCGGACATGAAACAGAACATCTGAAGAGATAAATTATGTAACTCAATCCACAAAAGGAAAACAATCCTCATTTCACATCCTGAGTTTACTATTTAAAAGAAATCTCATAGTTGCAACAGATAGCCCCCTGAAGAAATCAACTTGATGCCTAATAGCAGTCAAACCAAAAATAATTCTAACATTAAAATGTGTTAGAAAAAAAAAAACAACAAAACATATTTGGGTAATTGGAGGATTGCCTTCACCCTCTGCATTGTGTGCCATGCTCATGCCCTTGTCTCAAATGAAGGCACTATAACCGGAATAGTTTTAGAGAACAGTAATAAGACTAATCAGACATAGTGTTTTATAGAAAGTTTTATAAAAAGGCTAGGACTATCCACCTTACTGAAAAGATGATTCAAGGGAGCTGGGCAGTGTTTGCCTCAAAACGGTAAAGAGAAAGTAAACAGAGACCTCACCACTTTTTCAATACAAGAACTAGAAACCATCATGTTGTGCCAGTGGAAGTCAAAATTTCGGAAGCCTAAGTAGAATCACATTTCAATACCTATCTTTTGTATCTGTAGTTCCCACAGTTCTATATAAACAGATAAGATTTGGAGTAACTGAAGGAAAATTTGCCCAAATACTGAAACTAAGGACTCTAAAGGAAAGTAACACATCCAAAGACACATGAACAGGTTTAATATAGAGACACAAAAAACTTTTTAGCATACAGAATCACAGAAGAGCTGAGGTTGGAAAGGATCTCTGGAGGTCGTCTGGTCCAACTCCCCCTGCTCAAACAGTTACCAAGAGCTAGTTGTTCACCACCATGTCCAGAAACCCTTTGAATAACCCCAAGGAGAGAGACTTCACCACCTCCTTTGGGCAGCCTGTGTCAGTACTCGGTCACACTTGCAGTTAGAAGGTGTTTCCTAATGCTCGAGGGAACCTCCTGTGTTTCAATTTGTGGCCCTTATCTCTGGTCCTGTGTCACCAAACACCACTGAAAGAGCCTGGTTCCCTCTTCTTTGCACACTCTTTTCAGGCATTTATGCACATTGATGAGGTGTCCCTAAGCCTTCCCTTCTCCAGGTGGAAGAGTGCCAGCCTTCTCAGCCTTTCCTCATATTGTCATCAGCCCTTTGCTGGACTCTCTCCAATATGTCCAATACATCACTCTCATGCACTGCAGAGACCAGAAGTGGAACGAGTACTCCAGATGTGGCCTCACCAGTGCTAAGTAGAGGAAGGATCACATCCCTCAAGCTGATAATACTTTGTGTAATGCAGCCCAGAATACCATTTGCTGCCTTTGCCACAAGGCCACATTGCTGGCTCATGTACAGCTTGGTATCTACACAGCCTGATGCATACTCTCACTGTGGTGACTTCATAGTAGGGCTTACAGTGCCTCCACTAAACACAAACTGAAAGATTTTGAAGCCATGAGAGACGGAGGCTGAAATGACATGAATCAGTGGCAATACTAAGATCTCAACTGTTATATGTTTCAGCCAGAGCTTAAGTTGATCACTGCAGGACTTTCCTAAATTTTGTTCAGAGTTATTGCATGACACATCCTTAGAGTTAGTTATCCCATGAGAAAATTTTTATCTTGAAATCTCTAGCTTCTTGGATTAGTCCAAAAATAGATGCAAACAGATTGCTTCCTAAATATCCTGTTCTGGCAGTGTGGAAGGACAAAACCAAGTTCAAAATGTGCATATCCCAGGGGCAGTTTCTATAGACACAGTATCCAATTTCAAGCAAACAAAAAGACAAAACAAGCTAACCTCTTGGTTTAAGTAATGCTGAAAGGAGTTAGGAAAATACAGTCTGAGTTTTAAGATGGTGTAGAGGTCCAGGATTGCTTTTTCAAATGATGTATCTGCCAGTAAGGGTCTATATCACAGCTTTTCTGCTAGCAGAAGTAACAGCAACCATAAGACTTCTCTTCAACTTCTGGACACATTTCACGTTACACAACAAGAGAAGAAAGCACAATATTATCAAATTATTTTTAAATTAGGCATGTTAATACCAAATTTAAACATCACTAAACAAGAGTATTCTTACACTGCAGGAGCGGTAGAGAAATAAAGATTCAGTCTCTTCTGAAATCATGCAGTTTCAGAAAGGGGATGCAGGGTAAGGAAGTAAAAAAACCTTCTTGTTCTAAACAGAGAAGACAGGACACCTTGATAGAAAAATTATTTACAGGAGGGCCAATGAAATCTACAATGTTTCCATAGCTTGAAAATCACTGCAGTTAGATAAGTCTGAAGAAGCTTCTTTATCAACCTTTCTGATAAAAGAATCAGAAAGGTATGTAACAAAGATTCTGGAAAATGAAAAGTTCTCTTTGGGATCCCAGAAGGAAGGAAAACACCTCCAATCAATATTTTTTGAAATTGATTTCTAAAACAATGAGATTGAAACTTTGGGATGTCCTTAGAAATCAAAAGGGAAATTCTGGAGCAAGTTCTCTTCCACACACTCTAGGAGCCTCCTAAACTGTTTCCTCTCTGCTGTACTGTATTTGCAGCAGATGTACAGTAAGTTTTATATTGAGAAATACCTTCCATCTCTTGACCCTCCTAGAACCCACTGCAGAAAAGGCAGCATTTTGCAATGTTCCATTAGAAGGAGATTCATGTAAGTTGCCAGTGGCTTTAATTCAAAAATACTTTTGAGGTTGACTGATACTAGAAAACACTGATGATGACTAGAAAACACTGATGATGCTTTGGATTGGTTCACAGAACCATATTACAGAGGTAGTGAAGAAAAAAGCTGCCTTCTTTAAAAGTTTCAGGAGCCACATAAAATTATCATGGAATTGAAGTATCTGAAGCTGCAATAACATTAATTAGGATGGAAATCAAGCTGCCAGAAAAGAAAGACCAGATTGGATCAACATGTGAGAGAGCAAAAATTTGTGAAGCAACTTCATCACATGAAGAGAGTCTGGTTTCACTAGTTCAGCATTACTGGAGTGCTGTACTGAAGGTTACTCAAGGCTCTAACAGTAGCCCATACAGTGCTCAGAGGAAGGAAGCTGCATGTGTCAAAATCCTTTTTGGGATGTGTGTGCTTCTGTAAAGAAGCTATGGCCTTTAGCATTAATGATCCTTTCCTTTTCTCAATCACCACTATCCTTTTGTACATTTCATGTTTATGGGGTTGTCCACATTGTTTATGGCAGTGATTCAGTAACAGTGACAGACACAAGGAGGAAGAATTAAGTATCCCAAGTGGCAATTGGGAAAGCTGAAGGAATACTCTCTGCTGTATTTATTGCTTTTCCTGGTCTGGTATAAGCCCTCTGAGCTGGGGCCAGCTGAGATTACCCTGCTGATGAGAGAACTCTGGCTGTACTAAACACTCAGAGAAACCACCCCTTGCATATGTCAAAAAGTTTAACACTTAGCATGAATTATTTCCGTCTTACCCTTCTCTATGGCAGACTATGCAGAACTAGGAGCAACCCCATTGGTATTTTTTTTTTTAGAACTTGGGCCCTGATGAGTTTTCCCTACAAAAACTGCAGACCAAGAATACATATGATAATGCAAAGGATACACTAATGGATGATAAGGATGAAAATGGGATGCCCAATCTAATTCTACAGCGCCTTGAGAATTGTGTCTTATGATGACAGTCTATTCCCTGACCCTCTGCTTTATGCCCAAAAATGGATGCTTCATCTTTAAGGTGTGGGTCAGGGTGGGGGGGTTGAAACTTGGACTCTTCAGGATATTTTTTCAAAGCCTCACTCCCCAGGCCTCCAGAGTACCCAGGGAGTGGTTTTTTTGCTTAGCTAGCTTGATGTTTTTGTTAGCCCAGGCAAGAAGTTTTTCTCCCTTTCCCTGGCCTTGGAGAAGCTGTAGCAGCAATCCTTTGGCAACTTTTCCAAGGTAAACTGGACAGTTTGTTTAATTCTGAGACAAGAGAAAAAGGGACCTGCAAGACAGGAGTTGGTCGGGACCAGCAGGAGTAGAGGGACCGCTCTATCTTGGCCCCATACCTCAGCAAAGCTGAGCTAGTGAGAGAAAGCACAGCAACCCCACCTCCTTCATCTGCTGTAAAGAAGGGACCAACACCAGAGAATCAGGTTCTCACCTATTTGCCCAAACTGCTGTTTGAATCTCCTGCTTGTTTTGTTGGTTTTTTTTTTCACCTTAGAGAGGAGCTTCTACCTACCATGTGGTGAGCTGGTGGGTTGTTTTTTTTCTTTCCCTGGCATTCTGGGTTTTTGTTCTGATGCAGGGGGGAGAGGGGGTAAGGTCTGACAGTTTAATCTCTAGCATTTATTTACCTTTTTCCTGCGCCTTGTGGGCATTCTGTTTGTCAATTAACCGTTGGAAAAGGCTTTTTCACTTTCATCCACTAGTATTGATTTCCTATTGGCAGAAAAGGATTGTTGGAACCCTTTTCAGGGGAAACTATTAATTCCAGAGTGCTTTCTCCTAAACTTGTCTCTAAAGTGAGACATTGTGTTATAAGCACCATCAAAATGATACATATCCATCTGGATGTACAGGGAATAAGAGAAAGCAACCCCAAGCTGTAATCCAGTTAAAGAGCAAATGTACAGGACTTCCAAAGCAGAGTTTCAACCCTCATATTTGAGAATGACCTCAAATATGGATAAGCTCAAGAACTGTGCTTGAGCTGTCACCTCAGAACCAGTCCTGCCCAACTCTCTTGTTCTTTTGTTCCATCTTGGAGCAGTTAGATACATATGCATATCGCTGGTTCTACACAAGTCAGAAACAGTGCTACAATACCTAAAACTTTCATTAAACCATGCTTTACTGAATGGTTGAATAGATCTATAGGCAGACTAACTGATGCACTCTGGTGTGCCTCTAAACATAAAAATGCTTTACATTATAGAAAGGCAGCTAAAAGCTCTAGGACAAAATACCTAGAAGAAATCATGCAAATTAGAAGCTGGATTTAATGACTGTTCCATGCTTTAAAAGATCTAGCAAACACTAGAGTGAGTCATTGATTAAAGAAGGAAATCAATAAAGAAGGGCATCCCAGTACACAGCTGTTAGGCTCCAACAGCTCTATGAATAAAAGGTTTCTTGCAGGATCATAGATGAAATATCGCCATGGCATCTAACAGATTGTCAGATTTCAGCTGTCCTCCATGAAGTTTAAATAAAGTCTAACCAACTACGTCAAATAAAGACCATGGGCTGCTACTGGTGTTAGTATGCTAATATGGCATCATATACTTCTATAGATTATTTTATAGATGTAGTTATGCATTAAAAAAAAAATTCTATCTATACATAAGCCCAAACCTGGCAAAGTTTTTTTTAAACTGCTGCACAGCTGCAAACTAGTACTCCAAAGCCTTCCTGCTCATTTTATGTCCTATACATGACAAGATCCTCAAAAGTCAGCCCCCTAAAATGGATTTGTCTGTCTTTCGATTCAGCGCTACAAACTACTCACAGTCAAAGTAGAAATACTGGGTGTGTAGTCAGTCCCAGCCCTTGCCTATGCTTTTGCAGGATGGCTCTTATCCCTGGCTCTGCAGCAATATAAGTTCAGAATTCTCAAAAATGAAAGGAAGATTTGGGAACAAGGGAAAAGAAAGGGGAGAGGGCACACTAGAAAAGGAGATATTGGAGCAGTTATGTGACTTTTTTTATTTAATCGAGTTTAATAACCCATACACAAAGCATGTAAATGAGAAGTCTTCAGAGACAGAAATAAAAGGCAACATTTGCACTTACATAAATTGCATTTTCCATGAAAGAAGTCTACAGTGTTGCGAAAAAGATTATGATAGAAGAACAACAAAATTTCTCATCAGAAAGAGAAAAAAAAATAGAAACTACACACTGTTTCCAACATAAGAATAGAACTCTACCTTGGAGAGATATTTTAGAACAAAGTTTCGTGCTCAAATTTAACACCAGACAACCATTGTGCCACACGAGGGAGTAGAATTATCTAAAAATATCTAAGATTACTTCCTACCTAGGCAAAATAAAAGAAGAACCTGAATCCATTTAAGAGACAACTTTTTTCCCCCTAAACTCAGAAAAATAAAAACATGCCTTCAACAGCTCGTGAGCAAGTAAAAACCTGAATTCTCTAAGTCTGCTGCAATTGACAAGTTTAAGCATATTTAGGTTAACCCATGTAATTTCTGGTTAGAGCAACCTTGCTATTAAGAAAGAAGTTTGTACCAACTCATATCTCTGTGCCAGTAATTTCATTATCAGGGGCAGCTGTCACTACTTGGTTTCTGTTTGCCTGCTCTACGCTACCCTCAGGGAAAGCTCCAAATACACTCCTGCTCTCCCAAAGGCACACAGCAGTTAGCATTCCCCAGAAGGTTCCACACGACTCAGTCCAGCAGCCAGGGCAGCAGCAATGTTCTCCTATGTTCTTAAAAAGATCATAACATTCTTGACATAAACTGCAGACACAGAACACTGAAATGATCCAACAAAGAATTTGCTATCAGTGGAAAGGATTTAGAAACCATTGGGTCTTATGAGTATAGGAGTAACAGAAACAGATGAAATCTAGTCTGAAATGCAGTCATATATCTGGGAATAAGATTTCAGCTATATAGCTGGGAGGAAGAACTATAAACCAGAGGGTCATCAGTTGAAAGTGACAGAAGAAGAAAAGGAATTAGATCTATCAGACCAGCACTAGCATCAACAAGAGGAACCCAAGAAAAAGGAAGAAGTATTTTTTTGTTCAGATGGTAAATTATTCCTTCTGTTAACCAAGATCTTGAAACATCAACAAGAATAAATTGTCCATATGTAAAAAAGAACAACAGAAGCTAAGTAAAGAAAAGCTTTTTCAGGAAACAGGAAGACTGGGGAACATCTTCAATAGAGGAAACGGTAAAAATTTAACTTCTAAATTTATCAAAATAAAAACTGAAACACCACAGGACTACTGTCTATAAATGCATAGCATAAACATCCACCAGAACATAAACAGACTGAACAGCAACACAGTAAATTTGCCACAACTAAAGAAAGTAAGTTTTTAGCTGTCAGAGCACATATGTTAACAACCTTGTATTTACTCAAATTATCAGAAATATTATTAACTTAAAAAGCACAGAAGGGCCTACCAAAAGAAAGTCAAGTCCTGTGGAACACATAACTAAAAAGTCTGCCATTTTTTTGGAAACTATATTTGTAAAGTTCAGTTACAAGATTCTCTCTAATGTTACTCCTTCCAGTCCCATCTAGTAAATCTTGGGAATCAAAGTTACCAAATTCAGCCATGGCATAAGTAACCAGCCAACCAAACTTCTAACCTTAAATAGGGCAGAAAGAGGTAACTCAAGTTTTAACTGCAGTATAACAACCAAGCAGGTGAAGTCCTGAAATTTCTTTCATTAATGGACTCCTCTTGCCCCTGTATTTCTCCTACTGACCATCCGAGTTTCCTGTTTGCTGTGGCAGAGAAGTAAAAACCAATAAACAGGATTTAATCTCCCAAGAAATTGCCTGAATTTATAACATAAGTAAAATAAATTCTCTAAATAATTGAGGTATATTCTATCATCCATTATAACCTTAAATATCAAGCGATTTCAGATGAGGGTCAGAACCACTACAAAACCTTCCAAGAGAAGCAAGACTATTCTTAGTTTTCTTAGTTTGGGGACTGGATTTACAAGCTGATTTTGACAGCAGTTAGTAATTTGAGCAATTTAAGACCTCAACTTCCTGCTCCAAAAGAAATCCAGTAATTTTTTTTTTTTGTTTTTGCTTTTGTTTTTGTTTTGGGGGAGATTTCAGTAATGTGTTTTGGAGAAGCTTATTGCTTTGTTTTTTAAAAATGCTCCAGTGCTTTTACACAGGTACCGAAAATAAACCTTTAAAGTGTGGAGATTACCAAATGTAACAAAACGTTTGTATGTAAAAGATAAGAATGGTATAGTTCATTTCATTTCTGTATCATATTCATTTCTTCTCAGATATGCAAATGGGGCTAGAAAAGATCTTTGTTTCATGCTATGCACTAATAAAATAAACATTACTTGTAAGAAAAAGGTGGGAGTAGGGTACATTCTGACACTTTAAATCTGCAGTCTGCCAGAACAACCTAGCAAGAGCTGATAAAAAAGTATCTCTAGCTAAAGATATCTCTAATGTACTAAGATTTGGAATGTGATAATTCTATTTACATATACTTTGATACTTCATTTGAGTTCCTTTTCAACAGTAAACATGCAACAAGGCTAAGTATCTACAAGGCTGTGGCTCCACTGTAGTTACAAAACAGGTCTTTATTGTAAAGTCAGTTCTACTAGCTAATAAAACCTATCTACTTTCCAATGTCATTCTACTGAACAGAACTGGAGCACATAAAATGTTACCATGACAGCAGTTTCTTCCTAAATTTTAAATTAACAGACTCTCACAAAACATATATTATGGCATAAGGATCATCCGTTAGCAAGCACATATACTTCATTGCTTTGAATCTTACCTAGAAATCTCTGCTTGGGAGTTCTTCTCTCCATCCACTGTAAATGGCGATGCTCCAGTTAATAATTCATACATAAGAACACCAACACTCCACCAATCAACAGCCTATAGAACAACAGTAATTATGTATGTTATGATACACTGAAGTAAAATTGTTCATAAAAGAAGGAACAGAACAATCCACATAGAAAGCAACTAGCATAAGAAGAACCTACCTATATACAAATACAAAGGCAAAATGGGATACAATGAAGCATAAACAACTGTGGTACTGACTGAAGGCATTTTCTGTAATAAATTAATTTTATACTGAAATCTCTCCACTTAGCTTCTTCAACTAACTTCTCAAGCTGAACTCTTTCTACTGACTAAAGTTCCTTTTGTTTTCCTGACAGAATTCATTTTGATTTTTTACCATTGTGATGTTATATGAATTCTAATACATACTCAAAATAACAGAGGAACCTAAGGCTTGCTAAGAAGTAGTGGAACTTGAAGTTTTATGAGCTTGAAAACAAAATTAAGGAATGTTCAAAAAGCAAAATTTAAGATCACAGACCACAGTTAATCCAGGCACCTGAAACTGCTATGAAATCATAGAATAATTTGGATTGAAAGGGACCTAAAATACCATCTTGTTCCAACCCTCTGCCATGAAGGACAAGGACACCTTCCACTAGATAAGGTTGCTCAGAGCCTCATTCAACCTGGCCTGGAACATTTCCAGGTACAGAGCATTCACAACTTCTCTGGGCAACATGTTCCAGTACCTCATCAGCCTCACAGTAAAAAATTTCATCCTAACATCTAATCTAAAGCTCTCCTCTTTTAGTTTGAAGTCATCCCCCCTTGTCTTGTCACTACATGCCCTTGTGAAAAGTTTCTCTCCATCTTCCTGTAGGCTCCCTTCAGATACTGGAAAGTCACAATGAGACCTTCTCCAGGCTGAGCTCAATTCTCTCAGCCTTTCCTGACAAGAGAGGTGCCCCATCCCTTTAATCACCTTGGTGTCCCTCCTCCAGACTTGTTGCAACAGGTCCATGTCCTTCCTGTGCTGGCACCCCAGAGCTGGATGCAGCACTGCAGGTGGGGTCTCAACAGAGCAGAATGGAGGGGCAGAATCCCCCCCCAGCCCTGCTGCCCACAGTGCTTTGGATGCAGCCCAGGACACATTTGGCTCTCTGGGCTGTGAGCGCACATGGCTGGGTCATGTCCAGCCTCTCATCCACCAGCACCCCAGAGTCCTTCTCAGCTGGGCTGCTCTGATCTGTTCATCCCCAGCCTGTGTTGATACCAGGGGTTGCCCTGACCCAGGTGCAGCACTTTGCACTTGGTCTTCTTAAAACTCATGAGATCTGCATGCCCAGTTCTTGAGCTTATCCAGGTCCCTCTGGATGGCATCCCATCCTTCAGTTTTTGGTTGTTGTTGTTAACACCAATACCAACAACTTTTAAATGTTTAAATATTTGGACCACTATTTGTCTATTTAAGCTGCTGAAATTTTTCTCTTAGGTAGTATCTGCTTCTGTCAGACATTCCAAACCTGACAGATTTTCAAGGAATCTGGTTAAAAGCACAGTTCCTTCCTGTTATTAGATCTATGACATTTCCAACCTTGAACACAAATTCAGCCAGTTCATGTTTCACCTGTTTGCTGCTTCACACAGGCAAAGCTTTCAGAAAAACCATGTCTCCAACATCCTACTGCTGCAATGGATCATGGGTAAAACAATGGTTTTGCTTGTTAAAGAACTTTAGTAAGGATCTAGCACGAGCTTTGTTACTCTCACTTTGAGAGCTTACTGCATTTCGGCTCCTGTTACTTTCCCTGCTACCCATTTTGCATGGACAGCTCCACATGGTACAGGCACTGCTCAGTTATGGTCATCCAGCGCCACCGCTGCACCTCAGGGGCCTTAGAGAGATGGACCGTGGTAACACATGGGATATTTGGCTTCCCTTATACTAAACATATTATTCATATCTCTCATACCTCAAAACTACTAAATACTTTTTTCTTTCAAAAGGAAGGATGCTACTATGAATAAGAAAGGAAGTAGTTGAGTCATTTCAACAAAACTAATCACAGGTGTTTGAACTTCTCAGGTTTACAGCCATGAAATCGGCAAATCAATAAAACTTCTGCTTTACTTATGTTGGCAATATTAATACAATACAGGAAGACAACTAGGGAAATCATGACAATTTGTCCACATATTTTACTTGGTTTTGCTTCAAAATGCACAGAATCTGATGTCTCATATATTCAGTCAAGAGTATGTAGAAGAACTACTTGATAAAATCCCTGTATTGTTACTAATTATTTTTGCAAATAAATAATACTCTGAGAAAATACTGAAGAATCTCTTCTTGGCATGTGTTTTTCCAAAAGAAAAGGGGAATCTGCAGAATCAGAAATCCAACTTTAAAAAATACTGAAATACTAGAGCAAGTCCTTAAGACAAATACTGCAATCATCTAGAAGAGATTATAGATAATAAATATTGATTAATGAGAACACAGCATACTAAAGCAATCTTGTTTTCTCTTTTTGTAAGGTCTTCGAGTTGTTAGATATGCAGTAAGTATGAAATACACTAAAGATCTTCTAAAATTAGCATATATGACATTGTCAATGGTAAGGTAGTGAGTGTGTGGTGTAAACAACTAACGTAACATACATAACTGCAAAATCACCCCATTGATCAGCTAACAGTTGCTATCGAACTGTGTGTGAAGTTACTCCTTATAGAATACTCTACAGGACTCTGCACAACATCTAATGAAAGTATCAGACAGAACCAAAGATAACAGAACAGAGATTCCTCTTTAAGTCAGTGACAAGATTGAATTTGTAAGCTTTGAGAAGCCAGAATCATAATTCAAGGTGACTGAGAAATTGGAGAGATGCTCTGGAGGTGGCATGACTAAACTAAGAGAGTGCAGGAAAGAGCTTCAATTTGTAAGTTTTTTAAATTCCATTTTTAATATCGAGCGGGCAAGCAGTACAGTAGAAAAAGATTATAGTGGAAAAAGGTTATAGTGGAATTCAAGGTTAGTGTGAGACAATGACTAAGTGAAAAGACAAAGCACACTATTTTATGTGTAGTAGAAGAGTCAGGGAGGTCACTTTGCTCTACTTCAAACTGCCACATCCCAGCTGTGCCCGCTACAGTGCTCCCCATATGAAGGTGAACTCAGACCAAAAGAGACACAGAATGCATAGAGAAGGAAAAGAAGAACTTTCTCAGGCAAAATTCAGACTTTTCCAGTTCTTAGACAGGCTGTTATAAAAGGAACCATGATCCATGATTCACAACAGAAAGACAACTCAACTACAGCCAAAAACCACAGAGATTAAATATTCTCCAAAACTTCCCAGTGTAGTGACCAATCAGACTAAGTTATCTAGGAATACTGTAGAATTATTTTGGAGTAGGGTTTTTTGTTTGTTTCAAAAATCATCTGGTAATTATTGTTGTCTTGATCTTTTCTATCAAGTACTGACACTTTATTGCACAATGAAACTTGAGTCGCAAGTCAAACAATTTTACAATATGAGAACACTTATAACATTAATAACCTATCCCATACATCAATAAAGATAACAGATTTCTCTGATGTCCAGTTTAAAATGTGTATCAGAATTAGCCACAAACCATTTCCAACTGAACTAGTTTTTTATGCAAAGGCAAGTAAATGTTAACTAAGTTTATTGTCCCACAGCATATTTAGAACAAAATTTTAACAGAACACAAATAAGCCTCAATACCTTTACAAATATCCCTTTTACTTCAGATCAGAAGAGGAAAATACATCAACATGCAACTGAGGACACAGGAAAAAAAAAAAAAAAAAAAAAAAAAAAAAACCCATTTGGGAAAACCTTAAAAACAACCAAAAAAAACAAAAAAAAACAAAAAAAAAGGAAAAAAAAAAAAAAAAAAAAAAAAAAAAAAATCCATCTTGGGACAACCTTAACACATACCTAAATAAGACAACATGTCATATTTTACAAAAACCTCTCAAGCTGACGAATATGTTGACTGAAGAATAGTTTATTTTTAGTAATAAACTAAGAACATACCTTATCATGTCCTGTGTCTCCCCCTCTTACAATATCTGGAGCCATATATTCTATTGTTCCACAGAAGGAATAGGCTCTCTCGTTCTAGGAAAAAAAAAAGTTACATCAAACAATTATATTATACAAATAATAAGGGACAGATATGGCTAACAGTTCCGAGATGCTGGCAGTAATTCTTCTCCAAATAGCTCAGAACTGATAGCTAAATAATATTCCATCCTATGCAGTGATGTATCACATAATGCTACAGAATATTTAGTCTTCTATAAAAAAATAAAATGTCATAAGTGTGTGTTGCAGTCTAAAATAAGCATACAAAAATTAATCTACAAATATTTAGAAAAACTCTCCCATAAGTCTAAATGATCTATATATTTCAGAGCTTCGCAAGATTCCCCAACATAGATACACATTCTGAAGGCTGCAATATCAATACTCTAGATAACAAATGAAACTTTTCATTAAAAAGGGAATTACTTGTAAAATGTACAATTTGACTAAATTGGATACAAGATCCTTCAAGTTCCCCATATTTAGGAATTCATTATGACCTCTAGAAAACTTGTTTTCTTTTGCAACAAACACATATATAAAAAACAACATTCTCTCAAGAAGAGACTTGGAGAGAGACAAGACAGAGAAGGGGAAAGGCAGACAGTGTTGTAAATTTAATTTTATTCTATACACTGAATTATTGTCTTGTTCAAAACTAAGCTGCTTTCACAGGCATGTATAATTGTTCCCTGGTAGCGATTTACCTTTGAGGTCAACATGAGGTCATGCTGTACCTTGCTAATGACGAAAGCACATGTGTTTGGGCCATGCAACATTGTTCCTCCCTTATCCTTCATGCTTCTAGCATTTTGGGGAGAGATCCTGATAGGTCCTTTAAAGAAGAGTGTTCAAAAAAGCAAATATTTCAAAAGTCAGGTTTTACATTTGTAGATGCAGGTTTGGAGTTTAAAACAGGTGCTATATAAGAGACTACACTAATGAGAAGAAGCTTCTAAAAGTAGAAATAGTGCTCTGTGCTACCCTAAGGCATAAAAATTAAACAGTCCAGCAGCATATTATTAAACTGTATTTCTTCAAATACATATACTGTGACTGGTTTTTTGGGGTAAAATTCTGAGTTCAGAATAGTTAAAAGGCCTCATTTTGTTCAAATATTAAATTGAAATACTAACTTCTGAGACAAAACCATAAAATAATGAGTTTTTCATTATTCCACTTTCTTTTGATGCAACTATTGTTTCTCTTTGATAATCTTTCCTAGTACCTGTTATCTTGAAGAAATATAGTGTGATAGCACAAACAAAGAAAAATGTCAGAAATTCCTAGCCCTCCATCAGAGAATCTAAATCTATTCAATCTCTTTTCTTTTTTCCTTCAGCTGGGAGGGTAGGAGGGATGGAGGGAGGAAGAAGGGTGAAAAGGAAAAGGAAGGGGAGTGGAAAACACAGAAAGAAACTGCTCTTCACTTGCTACCTCTCCAAAGAGTAAAGATAATGCAGCCAAAGTGAGATATCAAGACAACTGTCTGAAAGCAAAGCACTCTGACTTCAACTATAGATTGACAGAGATTTGCCTTCATAAGATGCTGTAGAATGTCCTGACTTCAAAACAGCTGAAGTCATAAAATCCAGATACTTCTTTGTTAGAAACCTTTAATTATATTGTAGTTTATTAAGTTACAAACTTCATCAATTACATCTAGCTGTTACTTAAAAAACACAGATTTTAGAGTATGAGGTTTCATTAAGAACACTTAGGTAAATTTGTCACTGTTAAATACGCCTCTTACAGGAAGTCACTAATAGTTTCTGCTGTTATGCACTACCTGTGGGTTTAAAACCATTTTCAAGGAATGTTATCTCCAATAACAGCTTTATTTCCTGTTATTTTCTGGTCTCCTGGGTACGTGAGAGACATGGAGATAGCAAAGACCATCCAGCAAAGAACCATAAATATGATTAAGGGAACCTATGAGTAAAGGCTGATAAAGCTGGGACTGTTTCACCTGAAGAGGTGAACCTGACTGTTCAGGGAGATCTCATCAATGTACAAAAATGCCTGAAGGAAGCATGTGAAAAAGAGGGAGCAAGGCTCTTTACAGTGGTGCCCAGTGACAGGAACAAAGGAAACACTTTTTTATGGTGAGGGTGACTGAGCGCTGGCACAGGCTGACCATGAAGGTTGTGGAGTATCCCTCCTTGGAGATATTCAAAAGGCTTCTTGTGGACAACCAGCTCTAGGTGACTGTATTTGTGCAAAGGGCTGGGCAAGATGACTTGCAGCAATCCCTTCCACTTTGTGATTCTGTCACAAAATGCCACTGTAAGCTGTATTTCAACATTCATTTTGAAACCACAGCCAAGTCTTATTTTGTACCCCCTCCAAATTTACATTTCATTCAACTGTATAACATAAATCCAAATCCCAAGAGCCACATTATTAACACTTTTATGTTATGAGACGTAAGACAAGAAAGGATGTTCTTAAAAAACAAATGAACTTGTATTACCTACAGGTGAATGCTCACTGAACATACACATCTTGCAAACACTTGAGCTTAAGAATTTTTTCGTCTTTGAAACTACCTGAAAATGTAGAAAGCATGTGTGCAAAGTTTTCTCTCAAAGACAGGGAGGTCTTATACTTTCAGAGTTATCTAATGACCTCTTTCAACAAATGAAAAAAGCACATTAACAGCAACAAAAAAAGCAAAAGGATCAAACTTCATTTTGCAGCAGAGACTAATCACATGCACCATGTCTACAGGCAAGGCCTGACTGATGGAGAAACTGCCATAGAAGGATGTGTCCTTTAGAGCATACATCCTAGTCTACAATAATACAAATTCAGTTTAATGTTTTTTACAACACATGCAAGGGTAGCTCTGACAGTTATTAACTCTTGCAACTCCTCAAAGTTGCCTTTCTTCCTTTGTTAAAGGTACTTCAAAGTTACAGGCGGCATCAATTAGACCTTCTCTGGGCTCTATCAGTAGTGTTTTGAATAGCACCCATTAGAAATTAAAAGATATACCAAAATTTCTAGAATACAGAAATCAGTATCACCATTGCTCCTATTTTGTACAGGTGTGAGTGTAGGTAATCCTGAAAGTCATAACGTACACCTTTGCTACAAGCATAAATAGTGAAAACTTTCCCAGGATACCAATGTCAGGGCCCTGAGCTTATCACCAGGCTCCACAACCTCTTTCACCAATCCTAGGGGTTAAGGCATCTCTGCTTAAGACCAACTCTGACAAAATGCAGCTGAGTAACCTGTGTAGAAGCTAATCAATGGCCTCCTCCACTTTCAGCTGGGAGCAGGAGTTCAGGCTCACATTCTTGAACCTTGCATCAGCTGTGCTGTAGGTAGGTTTGTACTTGGCTGGGTATCTTGCCGATACTGATCCATCAAATTCAAATCCTGACTTGTCCTCAAGCCTCCCTCCTCACAACAAACTTTTCTGATACCCATTGGACTGTTGCCGAAGCCTGTTTTTCTGGCACTAGACTACCTCTGATCTTCTTGCACCACTGGTCAGTGAGCACATGGATCCACATTTACCGTGGTCACCCTTAGCTCACACTAACGCAGGGAGCAGTCTCCCATCTCCCTGTCCTGCTGCTTCCTGACAAACTAATCCAGAACCACAGTTCCTCCAGGAACAGCTTACAGGACTGAAGAATTTAAGTAGTTGAAGAGTTCAGCAGTATCACACAGAGTATCTTATATATTAGTTATCAGCAAACTGGCTGCAAGCTACTGATCAAGTATCAGGGTTCCCTTGGTAAGCTTAAAAAGAAAACTAGGACCATAGGATAAACCAAAAGAACGTTATCATAACTGAAAATTTACTTGTAATATGTAAAGGCCACATAGCAGAGGTTGTTCTAACAAGCTGCCCTACTGAATGGATTTTGCATTTCAGAAAAATCACAAGTAAAGACTGAAAAGCCTGAATTTTATTAGAAATAGGACCTGCACCTTCAGCAAGCCTTAGAGATCATCGTATCATAGATATTTACCTCAAAAATAAAAACGCACCAAGGAAAAAACTCATTTCCATAGAAATTATACCTGGAACATCCTTCGCTGTCATTTTAATAGCCCAGAATAACAATAATTACAGTCTTAATTTAGGAAGACACATGAAAATTGGTAGAAAGATCTCTCACAGTTCAAAGATGTGATATAGGTTTAAAAGGGGGGGAAAAAAATCTTGGGACTTTAACAAGGTCCTTGCCATACTGACTGGTTTCCTCTTTGTATCCACTTTTTTTTTTAAGTTTCAATTATTTTGGGAAACTTAATTATTCAGTGTTAAGTCTGGATATTATCACCATTAAGCTGTCCATATCAGAAAGTATAACTTCAACCAAAAAGTCTCTCAGATGAAGACTGTTGTTCTGTAGCTGTAAACTTCTATTCACAACCAAAACTATGACCTTTGCAGAAGACAAATGAGGAATAACACGGGCAAAAGAAGTTCAGTGGTACATTAGTTAGACTGCTCTGCATATAACAAAATCATAATGAAGACTGTAATATAAAAATGAAAGCTTAGACTAGAGCAAGAACAGTTGCAATAGGGCAGATCAAAGCCCACTGATTTGCAATGTCATCATATGAAGAATTTTTTTTGAAGTATAGGGTCTTGCGAAATTAACTGAACATCCTATCCTGGTGGCTGTTCCAACTTGAAGAAGCCAGTTAAGTCAAAATACCATATTGGTTACTATACCTCTAGCCACAGCTAGACTGATGATTTCTGCTTGCAAAACACACATGGAACAATGCTACTGAATTCTTCAAGCAAGAATGAGATTTGCCTGCCAGCAGATGCCATCAGAACAGGCAATTAAAGGGGACAGCAAGGGCAGCTAAACCTTGAACTGCATTAAACAAGAAATCTGTGACATCTACCTCTGTGACCCCAGATCAAAAGCCAATGGAAGGCTACACTCTCATCTAGTGTCAAGTGGAGATTCAAGAACTCTTTTCATAGAGTTTCACAATACCTGAGTTTGCTTTCACAGTGCAATGCAATTGCAATTCTACAAGCAATTATTTAAACCAGTTCCTGATAATGGATTTTAAAGCAAACAACTGAGGGTAAAGAAAACAAGTGTCTCAATTCTGCAGACAAAAAAAAAAATCCAGAAAAAACATATTTTCTGGGAGGAATACAAGTATGTACCAGTGTCAACTTGGACGAATATTTTGTACTAGGTTCTTCTCAAAAGCATTGTCTTTTTGAGAAGAGAGAGGCAGTACCACCAAGAAAGAACAGCATACAAAGCAAAACCTGAAAAACTCAAATTTCTTCAAAAATAAGCAAAATTATAAGGTATGGAAGAGTACTAATTCTGGGAAGAATTCTGCTAGCTGTTACTACAAGCCTTCAACAGTTAATTTTTCTTTAAAAAAGAAGATCATATAGAACATGTCAATTAAATATTTATAGTTTTAGAGAGATCCAGATGTAAAAGGTAAAGAAGTAGGAGCGGACAATTTTGCTCAAATGCAATCCAGCTGGTTCTAAATTCATTTACATTTGGCTGTGAATCTCTGGTCAATTAAGTTTTTTTAAGTTTTTCACCTGGCTAACCAAGTTTCATGGAAGTAAGGTATTCACAGTTATTCAACAGAAAAAAAATACATGAGAAGAACGGATTAATGACAATGGGAACATTTGCCCTCAGAAAGTTACTGGTTTTCCCTTCAAAAACAGAATCAGAATTTTTCTGAATTGACTAGCAACCTAATATCTAATAGGAGACTGGATAACAGACTACTTAACAGATTGGTGTTTCCTCAAAACAGCATTTTTTTTTAATGGTATATTACAACAGGAAAACAGCATCCTTAAAACAGTCATTGTAAGAAATCATGATAGGTCTTGCAAAAATTCTTAACAGCACTTTAATATTTTGACATCAAAATCTGGAGAGAAACTATTTTATCTTATGGTCCATCTTATGGAGCATTACTGCTCCATGCTGGAAAAGCACAATCTTCTTTGTGATAAGCACTGAAAAGGGAAACCTCTTGAGCAAAGGCAAGAGGTCAAAAACAGTCAACTGATCACTGATGACCTGGATTTGCAGTGAAATTGATCCAGTCAGTGATGTGCCTTTAGAGCATTTGGTATGTTCTTATTATTGAATTTCAGGACAGTTAAAACTGAGCCAACTGAAGTACACCAAACAAAGCAAAAAGGTTTTGCCATTGTTTAATTTCTTTTTCCAAAACTAATTATCCAGACAGATCTATAACTGATGTTAACTTCTGCTGACTAATTTCACTATTTAGTTTACTCTGACTTTTTTCTCTTTGAAGAAATGTAAATCTACTTCTTATAATTCTTTTTTATGTCTACATCACTGAACAATCCTTTAACTAAAACACAAGCATATTTAGAAAGTCATCTGAAGTATGGATAATTCTACTAATTTTTGCAAGAGAATGCTCAGTGTTGGAGGATGCACTGTCTAATTGCAATGATAAGACATCACTTTAATTGGACAATTTTAAAGGGTCTTTTAAAGTTAAATGCATAGCTAATCTACTAGGTCGCTCACATTAGATGACAGTTCCTAAAGTACTAAATGAGTCAAGTAGTAATCACTTCCCACTGTTTTGGACTGCCTTTAAACTGCATTAAGAATGTGTACAAATCTCTTTCTAGTTTATCTACCAAAACCCATAGTGGACTAGCCTCCATTTAATCACTTTCCCTCCAAAGGAATGTGCTTTAAAATCTTTTAAAAATACATACTACTTTTCTTTCCAGAGCAGAATGTGCACTCTATCATCAAATAAATGGAAACAAACAATTCAACAGTGAAAAGCATTTGAGTTACAACTAAATTTGCAACTCTTATCAAGAGATTTTCAGATGAAGAAACAACAATGTATAGGAACTATTCATTCTACACATCAGATAGAAGTAAACAGACATCCACCCAACTGTCTTAGGCTTCAATTCAATCATACTAAATATCCATTTTTATATTATTTATTACCAAGGCATTTGTATGCTCACAGACACACTGTTTGAAGACTGACAACATTCAGTACTTACTATCTCATTTTTAAACTTCATTAAGCAAACACAAAAGCCTCAGAAAAAAACTTAAGCTAATGCAGAAGACTTGTACCAATGCAGAAGAATTGAGCACTTCACTACACTCTGGAAGAAAGCGTACTTTACTGGTTTTAATTAAGAAGAAAAATGTTAATTATTATGCATGGTCAAATAAATCATTTTTACAGTAATTCAATGCATGTGTTCATATTATTTTGCTTAAGACATAAAGATCTCCATGTATACTAAAAGAAGACCTTTAGTGTAGTTATAGAACTTAAGGCAATGTGAGGGGAAAGAAGGATTTTTAAAAATAAAGTAGCACTTTAGCAATACACATTAAAACTAAGTCCAGACCTGATGACTAGGTTAAACTGACAATGACCAAATAACAATAATTCCAGCTTAGAAGTGGAGCTATTAATGAGATAAAAAGATATAAGCTACAAGTCCACAAGATAAAGGTAACACACAAGAAATACGATGGGAAAAAACCCCAAAACAACAACTTAGGAGTTCTGGGCTTTTTAAAGATAAATGTATTACAAGACTTTAAAA